>JAXCLR010000001.1:28970924-28996571 GCA_035584095.1 Annona squamosa
ATTGATGAAAGTGAAGTTATGCATGTGTATTAAGTGGAAAATCCAAGTTGATAAACCCTAAATCTCCAAGACAAGTTACTGTTTTGGTTTAATGATGTGATTAAGCTATGAATCATGTATTCGTGCAAAATATATGATGGTTTATGCTTAAGTGATAAATTTTTGAAGTTATAGAACGCAAATCGTTGATTTTGACCTAATTTCTTAGTTTCTATGTTAAAAATGCTATGGAAATAGAATTGAATGTTTTACGCATGTTATATAGGGTAAAATACCCTAGGTTTAGGGTATTAGGGATGTCCCAAAAGATTTGGAAAAATAAGCCCCAAAACAGATCTTTTATAGATTTTATGAAATATGGCAAACCGATGTGAAACGGGACTCAAAACGTGTAGGTAACTTGCTGTTTTGAGAAATGATAATGCATTGATGTTAAATATGTGTTAAATTCATAAACATGGATTATGAAAAATAGATTTATTTTCTGGAATTTCGGAATTATATAACTGCATAGGTTATGTGTCAAAAGACACATAAAACGGGTGAAAAACAGGTTCCAAACTTGCTATTTTGGAAACCTAGGTTGAATGGATTTAAATCCCATAAAAATACCTTGAATGCAGTGGTAATTAGGGTAATTAAACTTCTGAAAAATGGATTAAATTTCTGAGTTATCAAATTTTATGAAATGCATTATGGTTATGTGCTAAATGAGCTTATGTGAAGGGAGAAAGGTGAATAGGTATTGAATGATTTATGAAAAATGATTTTTGTGCAAAAATGTATGAAAATGAAATGAATTCCATGTTTATATATCTGTTTAAGATTTTATGATATTAATTCCAAAATTTTGGACTTGATTTATGAAGCTAATGCAATGATATGTATGAAGAAGAAACACCCATGTGTGTATTTTGGAAAAAAAATGGATAAATGGAAAAGCGAGCTTAATGAACCTATGTATGATTGTTATTGAATGAATATTTTGTAATTAAAATGAATTCCCTATGTAAGGGGTTATACATGTTATGTTATATGGTAGCCAAAGAAATGTATATGAAATGTGCTAATATGGGCAAAATGAGTTATATATGTATATGATGACTTATCAAGTCAAATAAATATTGTATATATATGGAATGGGTGGGAAAACTAAATGAAATATGAGAAAAAGAAATGTATGAAAAATCATACTATTCTCATGTAGGCAAGGGCAAAGAGAAAGTTAAGGAATTCAGGTAAGTGAGCAAATTTCCTAAAGGATTTTTTGCTTTTATAAATTGTTTACATAAATGCAATTTTTGCGTTTAACTTGTTTGATGAGACTATGAAAATTATTTCTAATGCGTTTAAGGATGGTCATTCCTTAGCAAAATGGTGTTGAAATTATATTTTACATTAAATGCAATCTTATGAAATCTTTCTTTGATAAATGCTATGGAAAAATGATGTGATTCCATGTTTCTGATTAAAAAATTATGCTAGCATGTTAAAGATAAATTTATGCAAAAGTTCATGTGCACAAGATACTCGGCCCACTTAAAGGGTATAAGCGGACCGATTGTCCCCCCTTAGTGTGGCCAAGTAGCTTAAAACAGGCCCAAGGCCGGCGGCGTCCTCTCTGAAATGGGAGTTAACATAACAGATGGTCGCTTGGCTAGCTTCCATCCTAAGGGAGAAATGGTATATATATTCATGTTTTCATATGGTATTATGCATATAGGACCCATGATGGGTACAGGATTTTATGCTTTTAAGATATACCTTTAGACAAGGTATAAGTGGCTTTCCAAGATGATTTTAAATGTAAAATTTTGTCTGAAATGATTTGCCTATAAAATGCAAATAGCTTGCTTACTGAGTTTTGATTCACGATTTTATTTTCTAAATCCAAAGACAAATGAAAGATAGGACATGGCAAAGGAGCAAGTGCCAACTTAAGGAATTCATGGAAAAACTTATGAAACTCATGTTATGAAATTTATGACAAATGCTTGTAAACCATATGCAGTGCTTTATGTTGAATAGATGTAATCTATTTGAATGCTTTATATTGATGATTGTGATACATACATGTAGTGACATCTGATTTAGGCAAAAGATGAAATGTTGCTTGAACTTCAAGTTATGCAAATGTGTTAAATGAATTTGTAATGGCTTGCTTTTGAATGAGTTGGGAATAAATTAGATATGATTGGGATATTAAGATGAGGAAATGTTATATCGGTTAGACACCATTAAAACCCATCGTGTGATAGGGCAACAATTTTGATCACGTTTACCAATCAATACGATCACGAGGTAAGGGTTAGGATGTGACGCTCGGTTTGGGGCGCCACAATGATTTCATCAATTTTCTCCACCACAGATATAATTTTTTCCTTCATCCACTCTCTCGTTATGGGGTTGTAGAACTAATTAACTCTTGACTCTTAGGAAATATGTTTTAATAATTGGCCTATTTTCACCATCTGAATTTTGGCCCAAGAGTTACTAAAGAACCAGGTAGCTTTTCTATTACGTTTACACCATTTTCCTCTATTTTTCCAAGACGAATCGTGCTTGTAAAATACTCCTCCATGTTAATGAGCTGGGCTTGTGAATATTGCATTCCTAAAATAAAATTTCTGAAAAATATCTACCTTTTAGTATACAACAACAAAGAAGATGCGTAGATAAAATAAAAACTTTTCAAACTAAAACTTTTTATTCTCTATAATTATCCTATTTTATTATTTATTTACATCTTTCGATACAGTTAGATTACTTTTTAATCATTTCTGCACAACTACCCATATAATTAACTTATCCATTTTAACTTTGTTCTCTTCTCCTTATCATTACCCCGATCGTATAACATTATTTTTCATCATTTCATAAACTTTTATACCAAAAATTTTATTACTTCCCAAACACACTTTAAAAATAATTTGTTATCCTTGCTTAATGAGGAGAGCAAGGTTGAATGCACCTAGGTCACGAAAGCCCATACCTCCTCCAACTTTGGAGACACATAGTTTGTCTCATGAACACCAACTGATTCACCTTCTACCATTGTTGTCGCGCCACCAAAATTTACTAGCAGGTGCATTTAACTCATTACAAGTTGTGAGGGGAGATAGAATAAGCTCATTATATAAGTAGGGATGTCTTGTATGACAAATTTTATAAGGACTACTTTGCCTTCGTAAGAAATGAACATATTTTGCCAACTTTGGGGTTTTCGCCATATATTCAAATTTGAAAAGCACATAATTTAGATCTCTTAACCCAAGCTAGAAGTCTAAGATAAGTGTCAATTTGTTGTCCCTTGGAACCAATTATATCTTCAATTTCTTCAATTCGTGATGCTCTGGAATTTTTACTGAAGAATAAGACCATTTTATTCATATTCATCATCTAACCAGAATTCTCCATAGAATTTCAATAATCTTAGCAATCCCATCACTTCATCCCCCTTATCTTTCAAAAATATCAGCATATCGTCTATAAATAATAGGTGAGAAATTATTGCACCCATTTTACTTGTTTTGATACCATATAAGATGCCCCTTTCATTTGCTTCTTTGATAATTATAAATAGACCATTAGCACAAAATAAAAAGAGATATGGGGATAGGGATCTCCTTGCTTGAGCCCTTGACTAGGCAAGAAATGCTTAGATTGAAGCCAATAATAGAGAGTCGACACATCATTGATGATATACAACTCTTGATCCATATAATCTATTTTTCGTAAAAACCCTCTTATGTAAATATCGAGAATATATGGTCATTCAACATGATCATATGCCTTAACCATGTCCATTTTAACTTCAAACACTTCATTTTTACCTTGCTTTCTTCTCCTTGATGTATGAATAATTTCATAGGTCACAATCATATTATCTGTAATGAGCCTGCTTGGAATGAAGGCACTTTGTTGCTTTGATATGAGTGGAGATAATCTTTAAGTCTATTTACAAGGATTTTTGAGATTACCTTATAAATCACATTATAAAAACTTATTGGTTTGAAATCTATGATAAATGTAGCACCCTGATTTTTTGGAAAAGAATGATATCAGTGCAATTAATATGCTTCAAAAAGTTTTTTTGCTCCATAGAATTATTTATGATTGTAAATTCTTGACATACTTCAAAGACCTTGTCACCAACATATGCCAATGTTGTTGATAAAGCCTCTGGTGAAGCCATCAAGCCCTAGTTCTTTGTAAGGATGCATTTGTTTTGGTGCTTAAGATACTTCAACCCTTATCACTAGTCTCACAAGAGATTATGCTTCCACTTGAGATAAGCTAGAACTAACTTTATCTACCACCTTGTGAATGTTAAATAACATGTCGCTTGAAAATAAGTTTTTGAAATATGTTATTGCAATGGCTTATATTTCTTCCTGTTTCCGCCATTTGATATCATTGTCATCTTGCAAATGTTCAATATGGCTATTCTAGCATCTCTTAGATGAAGCTTGTGAAAATAGAGAGCATTCTTATCCTCATATTGTAGCCAATTGCACCTTGACCTTCAACATCACACTAGTTATTTGTCCTCTAGGAGTGAGTTGAGTTTCCTTTCAACTTGTTTGATCTTACAGTCATTCTCCTTTAAGTATAGCTACTCTTTCAGATGTGCTAGTAATTATTAGTATCCTGAATAGCTTTTAGAATGTTACTTCTGATTTTTCAGTTCTAGTATTAAAGATTCAACCCACACCACCTTAATTTATTTGGCATCCATTTGGCCCCATTATGCTTTGTTTGATGTTTCCACTGCATGTTCCTTATGCTTCTAATGATGTTAATGGTTTTTTGCTCTTTGACCCAAAAAGCCTCATATTTAAACAATTTACTAAGTCTAGGAGTCTGAAGCCTATGATGAGGAACTTGTGCAAATGGGAATATATTCAACCACTTAGCTGTTATCAAGGCCTGGTCTAGGCATGCCTCCGCTCTATCCCCACCTATTATTCTATTAGACCACGTCATAAGAGCTCTAACATATCCCAAGTCTTGGAGATTACATTCATCAATTATATTCTGAAAAAGTACCATTTGCCAGTCCACTCTTAAGTTTTTGCTTGTATATTCTAATTACCTAAAACATCATTGAAATTACCAATGATCACCCATGGTACATCTGATTGAGCTTCTAATTGTCATAATAGTGCCTAAGATTTTGCTCTTCTATGAGTTTCTAGGTTATCATAGACCCAATCAATCTAGTCATGCTCATTTACTGATAGTTTGAGATAAACATCAATATGGTTAGTAGAAATAGAAGATATTACTATCATAGATTCTTTGTTCCACAATAAAGCTAGGCCCCCTCTAAGATCACCACACTTCACAATAAAAGCAATGATCAAATTGTAGTTGATATTTAATTAGTTCCATTTCTTGTTCAAACCTTTTTATTTCACATAAAAATACCAAGGTGGGAACTTGTTTCTTGACTATGTTAAGGAGATTGAGAACTATACGAGGGTTCCCAATCCATCAACAGGTCCAAGCCATAATAAACATTTATGAGTAGCGGGGCTAAGTTAGGTACTCAGCTACAACCTCTTCTAATGGTGTTGCATTTGTTCTTTGCTTTTTCTATAGTCCGCTAATACAGTCTTTAGTAGGACTCTCGTAGATGTTTAATGACCTCTTTTTGACCTCTAGAACCTTCATATTTTTATACATTTCAAATGTTAAATTTCTTGATTGAATTATTGCCTGCTATTTTAGTTTCTTCATGTATCTTCTACTATTTATTGGATAATCAAATTGGTCTAGCAATTCTACATAATCTATATTCATACTTTATTCTATCCAAGTCCCTTGACTCTTGTCAAGTCCTAGTTGAATAGCCTCTGTGATATAATTGAGGAACCCTTTCATACCACTTGCTATTGGAGCATAAGTCTTTGGTTGTAAAGGTGTGTCTTCACATATGAGTTCTATATTCTTTGGTATATAAGCACCATTGTGACTACGAAATGTTTTGTCTCTTGTAGATACCATAGAAATTTGAGGTGCTAATTTTTTTTAAAGGAATTAGTTCTTCTTGCTTAGTTGATTTGCATTAAGGGCTTTCTAAATTGATATTCTAAACATTTTGAGTATGCTTTCATAGCCCGCCCGCTTTGACACTAGGCTTGGCTTTGTGCTTGAATTCAAATTCACACCTTCCTTCCTATGTTGACCTTATGGGATATTGTGTGTAGAATAATCTCTCATAATTTTAGCTCCATCAGTATTGGAATGTGTAATCATTACCTATTATATTCATACAAATCATATTTGCATAATTAGAATCAAACTCATTAGTATAGCTCTAACAAGATAGGTTGTTTTGATGCTTAAAACCAAGCGTTACACCACGAGCTTTACTCCGGGACTGTTTATTGATTGGTAAACATGAATAGAATTGTTGCCCTACCACACGACGGGTTTTTAACACATATATAGGTTAGTAATTCAGTTCAAAAAAATTGATCACATGGCACTTAGATATTTTTGCACAATTTTCCCTCCTTGGCCAACATCAAACCCTAATATGCACATGCAACACTAAATTCCTACCCATCATATTTCATCATATAACATAAAATTCCATAGCATTCATATCATAATAAGGTGTACATTCTTCATCCATCAACATTTTTTTTCAATTCAACATATTTGTCATACATCCATCCATATCATACACCAAATTTATATCACACATCAAAAACGTAAATATCATAAATTGCAATAAGTTGCAAACATTCAATTCATATTACATGTTTCATCATATAGTTGCATACACAGGAATCTATGAAATATTATCCTTCATTTAAACCTGAGCTCCTCCTTAGTAGCTATCCTTGCACCTGTCTTAGGGTTTGGAAAACAAATCGTGAGTATAACTCAGTAAGTAAGATGCATAGTTTTTCAGGCAATTCATTTTTAATCAAAGTTTGCATTTAAATAATATCTTTGAAATCAACATGATACCCACTTGCAGGTATATTATGAAAAATGCAACATTATACTCATCATGGATATATCATGAATAATGCAATGCATTATTGTCATTATAAAACATAAACATCGTGTGATGGTATGCTAGCTAGGTGACTATCCCTTCATTCTGCTCCCATCTCAAGGAGGGTGCCACTAGCCTGTGACATGTTTTAGCAACTTGGTCACGCTAGAGGGGGACAATCAGTCCACTTACACCTCTAAAGTAGACCTAATACCTTGTGCACCATGAACTTAGACATAGACATGCTAGCATGATTTTCATCAGTAAGCATTTGAGCCATAATTTCTCAACAACATTTAATAAAACATTGTATAAGCCATTTGCAAAAGTTATAAGGATGGTCATCCTTAAATAATTCTAAAAATATTTAAACATCTATTTGCAAGATAACACAAAGTATTTAAATAGCAATTTGAATTATTTTATCAACATTTTAAGAAAACAAGATTTCAAAATTTACTTGCTTACCTGAATTCACCTTAATTTCTTTCGCCCACTTTTTTTCTGCCTTTGCCTATACACATAAGAATGACATTGCATTCATAAACATAATTTTATATGCTTACATATAATATAATTTTCTAACCCACATAATTTTCATCAATTTTCTTAACCCACTTGGCTTTCAAGTTGGGTGTTCATTTTATCAATTCCCATATCAATATAGCTTGTACTTTCATAGCATTTATTCCTTCTATATTCTTTAATACCCTTATTTAGGGTAATTTTCAAGATTATTAGACTCTTTCATTTAACTTAATATATGAAAGTTCAACACTTCTCATTTATCATTTTAACATTCATTCTTTATATTTCTCACATTACTGCTCACTTTAGGCACATACTTATGATTTAGGGCTTCACATATTAATCCCAAATTTGATATTTCTTAATTTTATCAAAACGACCCCTTCTTTTCACATTCACCATATTTCTTTCCATTTTTGCATTTTAGCAATTCATATTTAATCATTTCTCATTCTTGTCATCTATACCCTTCATGTGCACCCTCTTAGTTACACATATATTATGTGTTACTCAGTTTTTTTCAAAATAGCAACTTGCCCTTCAATTTGGCTTAATTAAAACACTTCATTAGCACATAATTTAGGGTATAATCATAAGACTAAAACTTCTTAATTACATAGTCCTAAAATAACAACTTTTCTATCATTTTTTCCCATGTTAAATGTCCATATTAACATATGTCCCATAAAAAGATTTTATATTTTTAATTTCAGCCCTTGGACATCCTTTTCTTGCTCCATATTTAGGATATTTTCGTGAATTCAAAGTCCATAAAGCAAGGTGCCCAAAACAGCAACTTTCCATCCATTCTTTGCCACCCTTGAACATCCACATCTCATGTCCAACCAAAATAAATTTTTAAATTTATTTCCAGCCCTATATTGGACATCCATTCCACTTTAAATTTAGGGTATTAAATCATCCATATATCAGTTTGTTTAGTTCATGCACAAATTCCACCTTAAAAGAGTAGAATTTCTATCAAATTGTCAAGTCTATATTTCACCCTTCTAAGGTTCATTAATCATGTTTGGTTCAATATATATTAATCACGGAAATGTTTAACATATTTCAAACATATCATATGCTCAAAACAGCAACTTAAATGGGAAATTCCAGCATACTTAGGTTAATCAATCCTAAAATCATACTTTGCATGCTTGAAAGCTTAAATTGAATCTTCGAACTCAATTAGCATTTATCAACCTTAATAAAAGCTTCTTAAATCATCATTTAAGGTTCGTGAATGAATCAATTTATGACTATGGCGCCCCAACCCAAAGTGTCACAACTGAAGCCTTACTCCAAGATCATTATCAATTAGTAAATGTAAAACAGGATTCTTGCCCTGATCATGCAGCGAGATTTTTGAATCAATTTCCTTTAGCAGAATTTTTTTCTTTCTTTTCATTCCCTTTATCTCATTCAATCCTTTGCAAACATCATATACTTGTAACCAATTGCACATAACCTATCATTCTCATCATTTATTTCACAAGCAATTATATACTTGTAACATATTAACTTGTTTACATACATCACAAACATTCATAACCTAATATTTTCATAATCAACACAAGAATTCAATCATTCTATCAACATATCAATTCTTACATGATAGCTAACAAATTATTAACATAATAAGAATACCAGTCATTCTTTCATTCAATTTATCAGGCCCTTACTTCTTTTAAGCTTCCTTGAACCTATCTAGGGTTGGGAAAACAAAATGTGAGTGTTAAACTCAATAAGTAAGTATTTTACATTTTCATATAAATACATTTCTCGCCTTTCGATAGGCAATACTTATCAAGAGATCAACTACCAACAGGAAGAAACCTTTCATAAAAATCTTTCGTATAAACCCTTCATGAAAACCTTTCGTATAAACCATCCATGAAAACTATTCATATAAATCATTCATGAAAACCATTCATATAAATCATTCATGAAAACCATTCATATAAAACATTCATGAAAATCATTCTTATTTTTTTTATGAGGAAATTTGTATGTCCTAAACCATTTTCATATAAACCTTTTTATATGAGGACAAATGTATGCCCTAAAGCGTTGTCATATAAATATTTAATCACGAGGACAATTGAATTTTCATATAAATATTCGATCATGAGGACAATTATATGTCCTAAAATATTTGTATATAAACCACTTTATATGAGAACAATTGTATGTCCTCAAAATATTTCCATATAAACTTTTTTATATTCCAATTTCTGGGCTTTTCAAAAGTAACACATACGCATATAAACTTTTTTATCTATGTGGACATTTTTATGTCCAAAAATAATCTCATGTAAACATTGACTCCTATGGACATTATCATATCCTAAAATATTTTTATATCCCTATTTTGAGGCTTTTAAAACAAAATATATGCACATACGTCTCTAACCCTCTGGTAGGTGACACTTACCAAGTGATCGTCCTTTCATAGGAAAGAAACTATCCATGTGACAACGCTGCTAGTTAGGCGGTTGTCCATGATCTTACTTCCATTTCAGGGAGGGCATTGTCAACCTCCGGCCTTCCCTTAGTGACTCGGTCATAGGTAGAAGTGGGCCTTGGTGTGCAACCGTCTCTGTCTACAACTGTCGCCATCATGGACCTAGCATATAGTCCTTGTGCACACTTATTTATATTCGCATTGTCATGCTAGCATGATTTTATAAAATCAACACAGTCCTAAGATCGTGCCATTTTTCAAGTCAAAAACTTGATATAACATAATCCAACTCAGCCCGCAAACTGTGCCCTTCTCAATTGAGAACTGAGCATAATCATTTTAAAAATAAAATAATTTCATAAACGGTCTTCAAATCATGACGTTATGATGACCCCCCTTAAAGAATTTTGGAAACATTTTAGTAAATTAATTTTACAAAATATTTATAGTATTTAAGAAAATGATATTTTCAAAAATATTCCTTGTTTGTTAGAAAATAATTTTAGAATCATTTTGATAAACCAATTTCAAAACATTTCAATAATTGAAAAAAAATAAGATTTTCTTGTAAACAGTTTTATTCCCATTTCTAGGCTTTTTATGAGCAAAGGATATGCAAACACATATGCTTCCATTTTATTGGTGTTATATGCCTTGTCCACACAACATCTTTGACACTCTTATATAAAGAATCGTTTGCACTATCTTTTGAATATCATTTAAACAAAACAATCATCAAATCGTTTTATATCATCAATTTATTAAGTTAGTCATCCTTAAAAATTTTTGAATACATCAACATAAATATTTTCAAAGTATTTAATTGCACCTGTTATAATATTTAAATAAACTATTTCAAAGGCCTTATTTATTTACCATTATATGAAGATTTACATTTTTTCTCAAAACTCCTTAGGAATAGAATTTTTAAAGTTTCTTTTCAAATATCATCTTATAAAACAGTCGAAACTCTTTCATCCTAAAAATGCTTTTGAAATAGTATTTCTAAGAACTTGCTTAACATGAAACTATCTTGTAACATGTCAATAATAAGGAGTAAAATCTTACTTTCAAGAATTGAGCATGCTTACAATGGAGCAATGCTGAGGCTTTTCATTAAAGTCATATTTTCAAGAATTTGAATTTGCTTACTCTGTAAGCAATTCTAAAATCATTAATATAAATACTTGAAACAAAATCAACATTGTGAAGGTTCACTTGCTGATTTTATAAGCAATCTTGAAACATCTTAATAAACCAAGTCCATATCATTTCAATAATTGTCAATAAAATAATAAATTTTGAAATACTAAATAGAGCATCATTATAGAGCATGTTCAATCATTTTAACATTTAGAATGAAATCAGTATTTTCAAAAGGTTGCTTGCTTACCTAAATTCACTATCATTTCCTTTGTTAACCTTTTCTTTCCCTTTGCCTATATACATAAGCATGACATTGCATTTATAAACATAATTTCATATATTTGATCATCATGTAGTTTTCTGATCCACATGATTTTCATCAACTTATTTAACCCACTTACTTTTCAAGTTAGGTGTCCATTTTTCAATTCATATATTGGTATAACTTGTGCTTTCATAACATTCATTCCTTTCAAAATTTACCCATAGTAGGTTAAACTCTCATAATCACTTATGATACTTATTTATATCCTATTATAAGTTAAATTCTATCTCAAAAATCTGAAATTTAACTTTTATTTTAATTTATTCCTCAATCTGTCCATAATGCCGAAATCAGACACACTAATTTCTCTAATTTTTGAATTATAATCAAATCAAGGAGTTTAAATCTGAAATTTCTATCATACCTTAATAATATATGAATTAACAAAATAAATAATTACAATATAAAATATTAAGTATTTATATTTATTTAGGTATTTTTACTCTGCTGAATAGCAGTATTACTTTTCGAATAGGTCAAATCACCTTAATTATTAAGCATATTTATGCTCTTCAAAAATTAATTTTTATTTTTTTCGAGTGATACTTTGGGTGTCATCTATCATATAAAATTTTCATCTAAAAATTTCTTCTATAAAAATTGTTAAAAATCATTTGGTGCAGCTGATCCTAACAAAAGTTCGACCCTATTCAAGTTGATTTTCTTAGATTTTTAATTTGCAACATGCTTAATCTTTTAAGCTAAAAATTGGGTCATTCCGTACTCATCATATCATGAGTTCTCACACAAATTGTCATACTAAAACTCATTCATTCACTATTTCTTTCATATTTTGAATTTTTGTCTCATTTCTACTAGGTTTAGCTCCCATATTTGCATCTAAATTCAATATACGTGCAAAACCCTCACTCCTTAGTTCTGAATTCTTATAACCAATATATATTCTCTCTTAAAATTAAGATTTCTAATTTCGATACTCATGAAACATTAAAGATAACTACATACCTATTTTTGAAGATTTTCTTTCCTTTTGATGAAGCTATGGAAGCCTAAGGCATCCCTTCTCTTCCTCCCCAAGTTGTAGTTGTGTTTGGAAGTCTGATGTTGCATTCTCCCTCCTCTAATTTTTCTGTTGAAAACCACCCCATGTTGTCCCTTTTCCACTTTTCATTTTGCTCAATTTTTAGGACATCTCTCCCTTCTTCTCTTTCTCTCTCTCTCTTTCTTTCTCTCACTTTCTCTCTCTTCTTCCTTGTTGGATGTCCAGGGCTCTTGCTGCCTCTTTTCTTCTTCTACTTCTTTATTTCTTGCTTCCCAAGAAATCCTCATTAAAATCCCTTTATATAATTTTTCAAAATACCAAAAATTTGTCCATAATTAACCCCCTAGTTACCTTCACATGGGTTGCTCCTTTTGGAATTTTGTGAGGACAAAATTGTCCAAATGTTATTGCTCCTTGAACGTGCCTACATGCAGCCCTATTTTCATGTATTTTTCAAATTTTTGAAAATACAAAAATTGCCAAAAATTCTCTCCTTAAGATACCTTGTTTGCACCCTTAAATGCATTGACTTTTGCTTTAATTCAAAACCACTTTTTGAAGCAAAAATTCAAAGGGTTTAACCATAAGTGATTAAGCATTTTTTCATAAAATTTAGCTTAATCAAAGCCATCCACATGATAGGACACTTTATTTTAATCTGTGGCGCCCCAACCCGAGCGTCACATCTGAATCTTACCTCGGGATCGGTATTGACTGGTAAACGTGATCAGGATTGTTGCCCTGTCACACGACGGGTTTTTAACGGATAATTATCCATTTTAATTGTATTTTTTTAGAAGATTATTTCTTCATAATTATACCACAAGTAATAACTATGTAATTTCCATCCATTCAACACACCACATGCTAGTAAATCAGAAATATTTCAACATTTTCCTAAATCAGATGTCACAGCATGTTAAAATCATAGTAGTTCATATAAAAACATTAACTTAATTACATTCCCTCAATAAAAGTTCTACTACGTCATCATGATTACAAAAGTTTTTCCCCTGCTTAAGTGATATTTTATTTGCTCTTTCGTCGAGCTTCTTCATTCACCTGTCTATGGGTTTGGAAAATAAAAAAATGAGTGGCACACTCAATAAGCAAGCATTATTTATATATTTTCAGGCAAAGTATTTTGTAAAAATTAACATTTTCTAAAAATATTTCCCTCCATTTAGTAGAGACACTTATCAAGTGATCAACTACTTGCGGAGCAGAAATCTTTTCATTTTAATCATTATGGTAAGCAAGTTTATACCCCCTCAGGAATATATAATGATAATGCAATGCATTTTGCTCCCTTAGGATGGAAGCTAGCTAAGCGACCACCTGTCTTCATCTCCTTCCACACAAGGAGACACCGCTGGCCCTTGGCCTATATTAGCGACTCCATAACACCAAAGGGGGACAATCGGTCTGCTTATTCCTTTAAGGTGAACCTTATGCATTGTGCATATGAATTATCCATGGCATGCTAGCATGATCTTTCACACATAATTTCATAGAACAACAATTTTCATTTATTATAAAGCAATTATATAAATTAATTTAAAAATACCTAATGAAAAAAAGAATGGCCGTCCTTAAAAATTTAGAAATAAATTTCAAATAACATTTACCAAGTCAAGAAAAGCAATTAAACATTATTTACAAATATTTCAAAGGAATTTTATTGAACAAAAATTTATTTAGAAATTTTGCTTGTTTACCTTATTCGTGCGAGCTTCCCGGATCAACTTTTTCCTTTCCTTTGCCTAAGATGGAATAACACAATTTCCATATAAATTTATTTTCTTGCATTCATTTAGTTTTTTAATCCATTTTTATAATTATTCATGACCTATTAAATTGCCAAGTCGGGTATGCATCTTTTGAGCCCTTACATATCTCAGCTATACATTATACTTCATATTTATTTCCCATATATTAATCTCAAATTTTGAGATTATAAATTCATCAATGAATTTCATATTTTTTCATGACATTTTATTCTATTTTTACATTTCCATTTTTTACATATTGCATTGCTCATCGTATCATGTCTTTTGCTTCATATATACGCGTCTAACCGCGTCTAATTTATACTTATCTTAAAGTTTTTCAAATCAATAACTTAACCACAATTTAAGCAAGTTAATTTTCTTCATTTAACACCAAATTAGTGCATTTTCATGAATTTTTAATTTACCATTTTCGAATTTACAAAAACAGCCACTTGAACATCAATTTTTCACGCTTAACACATCTCTTTTGATCTTCTAACATAAATAGATTTTTGTCTCCATAATTCCAGAAATTTTTTCAATATTTCTTACCCTAAATTCAATGTATTTTCACATATTTAAGATCCATATAAAATTAGTTACAAAGCAGCAACATTTCCTTCATATATAGAGTCCCCGTTTACACATTTGGACATCCACTTGTTGCATCTATTAAAATCCGAATTTAGGCAGTTTATATGATGCCCTTAATCACGTCCAAAGTGTCTTATATTTAGGGTATTTTACCCTATATTTTATCCATAATTTATTTAAATCATTTTCTTTATCATTTCCATCATTAAGAAGTGAATTTTGGGTCTTAAATGTTACCACAACTCATTTGTCTTCTAAATTTCACAACATATGCTAAATTTCAGATATAATCATCACTAAATCATGATTTATCATGTGAATATATTCACAAATTTAAACAGCAACTTAAACAAAAAATTCAGCATGATTAAGCTAGTACATACAAGCTTAAACAACACACAATTCACTCTCTACATACTCTTAACTCTTAGCTATACCACTTGCTATAAAATTCCCAAATGAAAACCTCATAACTAAGCATCTAAATTCCAGCAACAAATCATATTCATAGTTCATAATTTAATTTGAAAAAACTAAACTAAAATCACTTAAACTTAAACTGACTACTTGTGTTGTTTACAACTTCACCTCTCCTTCTCAAGCAATTT
This sequence comes from Annona squamosa, assembly GCA_035584095.1. NCBI lineage: Eukaryota > Viridiplantae > Streptophyta > Magnoliopsida > Magnoliales > Annonaceae > Annona > Annona squamosa. The sequence goes on from JAXCLR010000001.1 coordinate 28,986,383, forward strand.
CTTCACCTTGCTTCTTCCTTTTCTTCCTTCTTTTCTTCACTTGATTTTAAAGTGTGAAAAAAAATGAAAAAAGGGGTCGTGAGTTGCTGGTTTGGATGGGATCTCAAAATTCCATATTTTTTTATAAGTATTGCTCCTCTCTCTTGGACGTCTCCCATGCTTTATGCATCATGCTGGAAATTTCCAACTAGTGGGCCCTACATTGCACATCAGCAAATGCTAAATCCAATGAATTTCTATCCTCGTTCTGACTTGGCAACTTGTGGGCCACTAAAAATATTTTTATCTCATTTATAAATTCGTTATTTATCTAAGACACTAAATCAACATAAAACTGTCCATCCGTTGCACGTCCCTTATCAGCCACCTTTTCCATTTTTCAACGAGTTTTTCATCCAATAAATGCATACTTACATACCCTATTACCTAGGCTAAATATCTATGCATTTTCTAATTTTTAAAAAATATAAAAATCACTTTTTTTGGCCATGTGATCAGACAGAATGTTGCTGTCCACTTTTTGTTGTTTACAATGCATTCACTTTTCAGCAATTGTCCTTATCATAATTAATTTTTTTACAACTCCATTTAATTACCCAATTAATTATCTAGTAGTGTAGGGTAATTAGGGTCAATTTAGGATTCTAAAAAATTATAAATAATGCATTGAGCTGCCAAACCGTCCACATCAAATTTGATTCATGTTGCTGTCCATTTATTCCCTATTTATTTAATGGTCCAAATCAGCTCTTAAAAATCTGAATTTTAATTTTATTTAATGCCAAATTACTTATTTTAATTCATGGTTGACTTTGGGTATATATGTTATTATAAAAATAATTATTAAAATGCATATACATGACCATTTACACGTCCTTGCAGCCACAACTTCAATTTTCCTTTTTAACCCATTTAATTAGACATTTAATTTGAAGATAATTGCAGTAATTTTCTTATTTTTTAATAATACACATAATACCCTTCAATTTTCCCTCTCTTGACACCTCAAATTTGTCTTTTTCTATTTATTTTATTTTATTCTATTTCATCATAAATGCTATTTACTTTAAATTTTGAAAAGTCAAAGATCTCATGCTAATTTTGTGCAAGCTTAATCCTTTAATCATTTACATGATCAAATCCTCCCAAAACCTTGATTTCATAATTTTAGTCGTTCATTTCAAATTTCGTCTTAATCCGATCTTTCTAGCCTAAGTTATGGCCATTTTAAACTTTGAACAGTGATGATCAATTTTCTTCAAACTTTTCATAATCTAATTGTTCCATGAGATTAAGCATGTAATTATATGCTTCCCCCTCAAATTTTACATCAATCGGATTTCAAATCACCAAGTTATGAATTTTTCAATATTTTCTCAACTTGTCTCCATAATTAACTTCCTAATAGCCATTGATCTCATTTAAAAATAAAATCCAATTTTTCTTAGCATACTAATTATTTATTCATCCTTAATATAATATTTCAATCATAATAGCCCACATTATCTTTAATTGGTAAATTTAAACAACCATTCACATAGATAGCCTAGCTACAAAATCTCAAAAAAGTTACAAACACCTCAATATGAATACATCATTCATACATAGTTCGTCTAATATTATTTACATGACTTTCATACGATCTAGGGTTTCACATAATCGTTTATAAAAAGTTCAATCCCAAAATGACCTTTCTAATACAAGATATGACCATTTGAAATTATCTCATGAAAATTTGTGAAATTAAATTATTATCACCATAATCTAATCATGATTAACACAATCCATTCCTTTCATGAAGTAAAGCATGTCTACATGTGCTTACCTCTCAAATTTCATGTCAATTCGCCTTATGGGCGTCAAGTTATGAATTTTTCGAGCAATGACCCAATTATCCGTCATTATTATCAACTTAATCATAATTAATGAAATTAAAAATCATGCTACATTGTCATTTCCATACTATCTTTTGTCCTTTTTAAGCACATTAACTCATATTGGGATAAGGTAATTAAATTAACCACCTCACTTGGTTACTAGCCTAAATATTATCCATGCATATAAATCATACCATTAATAACTCTTAAATACATAGATTACATTTATGGGTCTTAGAAGTATCACAATAACCCATGAATTGAGCTAGAAAACTTGGAAATTAACAACTCAAACTTAGTTGGATACCTACTTGAATTTGTATTGTTTCGCTCCAACTTGTCAAGCTCGGATTCTTCCTCTTTTTCCTCCTCTTTTTCTCCTCTTTTTCTTCCCTTTTTCCTTCTCTTTTCCTTGCTTGGGGATGTTCACTATGGCTGGAGTTAGAATTTTTTTTCACCACATAAGCTGTCCACTAGTGAAAACGTCCAATAGCCTCTCTCTCTTATTTATATATTGCTACCCTTTTTCTTTTTTTTATTTCCACCTCATTTGAGGTTTAGATAATGAATATAATTATCCTTTTGATATGTTATATTTATCTCTTGTAATTATCATTTTAAATTTTTTTAAAAAGCAAAAATTTGCTCCAAAATAGCCCCATTACACGTCCATGCTATGCCCTACTTAGCCACCCTATTTTGGCCTTTTTGTGGTTACAATTTCTGCCCAGTATTGAGCCATTAATCACACTTAATATTGCTGGACTTTTTACCCTCAAAATCTGAATTTTTGAGTTATCAAAAATGCCTCAAAAATCCACATCATCTCAAGCATTAATCCATTTGAATTTTCCATTAATGACATGTCTCCCTTTTGAAGACAAAGTCAAATGATTTGTCCTTTTATAATTAATTATTTTTCATGATAATTATCTTAATCAAACCCATCCATATGATAAGTCATATCATTTTAACCATTCATGAAAAATTTCATGTCAAAATGACCTTTCTAGTGTAAGTTATGATCATTTGAAATTATTTCTTTATTTTGGATAAAATTAATAATTATTATCCTAATTAAATCATAATTTTCATAATCCATTCTATCCATGAGGTAGAGCATATCCTCATGGGCTTACCCTTCAAATTTCACATCATTTCGCCCCATAAGCGTCAAGTTATGAATTTTCTAATATTAAACACATCGATCCCATAATTATTATCATAATTATCATCAATTAAATCATAATATATGAAATAATTATTCATAACATATCCTCATTCCTTAAACCTCGTTGGGTCTCTTTATACACATTAACTCACATTGAGCTATGGTGATTAATTTAATCACCTTACTTAATCAATGAGCTTCAAATCAATCATTGAATTAAAGATACAATTAATCAAGTTAAATACCTAGTTTACATGTATGGACCTCCATTGGCCTTGGTATCACAGTTGCCAAATACTAATGTGGTTCCACCCTGTTATGACGTTTGTCTTCCTCTTGTAACCTCATAAGACGAAATCTTAGGTGGCTACTGTATTTCACGTTTGCTTCAACTAAGATTCTCTTGTTAGAAAAATCTTATTGATTAAAACTATTAATTATCCTAGGATCTTCCATGTTAAATCATTAAAAAAATAAACCATAAGCAGAAGTATACCTGAATCCATAGGAGTAGTTGTTCTTGAATCTGGAGATTTTTGATCTTTCAAGTTAATGCCCTAAGTTTTTTTTAAGAAGGAGACACTTATTTTCCAATGATGAGATATTATAAAAGAAACCCTAAAAGTGCATAATCTGGAGACCACAACCATTTATACATGGAGTCTATCTTTATTATTTCTAATTTAGCTCATCGTAAAATAAAAATTAGAAATTAGGCAAAAGAGTTTCTACATATAAGAGACTTATACTTATTAGATGATTTAGGCCCATGAAACTTTATAGGATCACTTTAAAAATTGGGCCGCTATTTATGATAGTATATATATAATTGTTATATATGTGTGTCCAAAAAATCCAACATATCTCATTCGGTCAATGTAAGGGCAATCTCTATGAGTATAACCCAATTAACCACATTGATAGTAGGTAAGGAGTTCTCATATTGAAACATAACCCATCTCCTCTTGTTGTCATCTACCTTGATGAAAATACCTAATTGCAGAGGATTACAAGCATCCAACTCCACCTTAATTCTAATGGATTGGTCTTTTGCAACCATTTCATAACAAGCGCTAAACGATTTTTCAATTTATTTATGAATGATATCATTATCATAAAAAGGGGGAGGTTATTTATTTGGATCCATACAGGTGTCCTTTGTATTGCAATAGTTTTTGAATCCATTGGATCCACCAATTTTACAAATAAAACCAAGTCTATCAAATAACCATGGCCCTCCATTCATCATTCTTTTCAAATCTTAATGGTATTCAAATTTGATCATGTAAAGATTAGTGTCTATGTTCATAAAAGAACATATACCTTTGAGTTTCCATAGCCTTATATAGTGAATACGAAGATCTCTCTATTGTATAAGTTTTGGCTAACAAAAAAATGCATAAACTTAACATATAATACCCTGGTGTATATGTAATTTTTTGATGACGTCATGTATATTTGAAAATTCAAGTTAGCTAGAACTCAAATGGTGAGAAGAGGCTTAGCTATGACTTGATGTAGATTTCAATGTGTTCCCTATATATAAGTCTTATGCACAATTACATATTAATCTACTTTATTAAAGTTATACTATATTTACTCATGTTTTGTTTTAGTAACGTTGTATTTTTTATTAACTAGTAAATATTAAAACATGCAATATTTAAATTTAGCATAGATATTTTATGTTTGATAAGTACATAAATTTTTAAAATTATCTTATTTGACCCATATTTTTTTACTTGACTTATTGTCTTGAAATTGATATGATATAACTCAAAGTTCATTCCAATAATATTAAAAAAGGTGAGTGTCAAAATGCCTTTGCCCTAACCCAGTATAAAAATATAGTTAAATAAATTTTTTAAAAAATAAGGTCAAGTGACCCAGTATGCCCAACCTGATTTCCGCCCTTAATACTACACGTATTTTAAATGGTTAAGTCTAACAAAAACTTAGCAATATAAAAAAACTTAGTTATATAAAGACCACATAGAAACCATTTATAGAAAGGTTTGTTTGAATTAATCATCATTCTCCAATAATAAATAGTAATGATCTACATAAATCTTAAGGACAAAGGCAATCCAAATCTAAAATATTTTTCAGTTTGGTAATCACGATCCATGATATATATATATAATCACTTAATATATTAGGGTAGAAAATTAAATGAAGTAGAAAAGAATATGTGAACAACATCTCTGTTCCAGAAATAGATGATAGCAACATTCGATTCATTCATTGAATTTTTCATGCAACTAACTAGTCTTTTACTCTAGAGTGCACAGCTTGTTGGAATTCAAGACAAATTAAGTACAATCCATATTTTGATGATTAACAACTCAATTTGAGAATTAATTGGGTACTAATGTGGTTGTTAAGTGATATTAAAGGCTAAAAACTCTAGTTTCAGAACATAACAGACCAAGTCGACTCCAACTGCTACTTAGGTAAAGTCGCAGACCCAAGTCGACTCAAGAAGAGACTTCAAATGCATTAAAAGTTCCAGTGTTGAAATTTGATTCAGAGATAGGTGAAGTCACAGTCGAAGTCGACTCTACCTGTGACTTAGGTGAAATCGCAAACCTAAGTCGACTCTAGAAATGACTTCAAATGCATTAAATGTTCTAGAGTTAAAATTGGGCATGGAGACAGGCGAAGTTACACTTGAAGTCGATTCCACTTGCGACTTAGGTGAAGTCACAAACCCAAATCGACTAAAGATTGAAAACCAAAGTTAAGAAGGACAATCATCCTAAATCAAGGCCACAAGGAAGAACCTCTCAAAGTAAAGTATACCATGATGAGTCTCAAGACAAAATAAGGAAAACCAAAGATATCAAATGAATAATAAGATGAGAAAGGAAAAATGAAGTATCAAGATCACTAACAAGAATCCAAAGTTCCAATATATACACACGGGTAGTGAAGTCGCACCTGAAATCGACTTCACCTACGACTTGGGTCAGGTCTAAAGACCAAGTCAACCTTAAGATAGAATTTGGAGTGGAAGTTGAAGACCGAAGTCAGTCTGCAACCTGGGTGAAGTTGCATCTGAAGTTGACTCCATCATGTGATTTAGGATCAAGTCACATGCCAAGTCGACTCCACATGCGACTTGGCGCGCCACCTACCACCAAACATTCGAATTTAATCTTTCATTATAAAAGAGGTTTCAAAGAGACATGCAAGGGTTAAAGAAGCATTCAATAAGCTTACCTTTCACTGTCTCTTGCATTTAATTTAATCTACATCAACTCTTAGTGAAGAACTGTGCTTCAACTTGCTAAAAGCTTCATTACTAAACCTTCTACTCTCTCTGCAAGTTCTTCTACGCATTACAAACAGCATACACGAATCTGTAAAGTGTAGTTGTTTCTTTTGATTGATTATTTGTGTTTACAACTTGGTTTGATCTTGGAAATCAAAATCAAGTGAAGACAAAGTAATGTTGTGACTGGATTGTGACTCATCACCTACTTGTGTTATATTTGTGCAAGCCCCCTAGAGCTAGAATCTAGAAGAGAGCTACTACTCTAGTTGTATTTGAAATCCAATAATGGAACCCAAGTCACAACAGATATGAACTTGGAAGAGTGGAATAGGAAAGGTTGCCCGAACTACTATAAAACTTTGTCTCTTGGTGTGGTTTGATTATCTATGTTTTATTGTTTTATTTCTCTCCATATTTTCTGCTTGTTTCATTAAGGAGATTAACTCTAAAAAGGGAGAAATTTCTATTTATGTAAAGAATTTTAAAATATCCAATTCTCCCCTTTTCTCTTGGGTAGTTGTCATACACTCGGGACCAACAAGTGGTATTAGAGCATGTCTTTGAGTTTGAACCAAAGAGATCTTACAAATGGTATCCTAACAAACTTCCACTTATGCATTCACCAATGGCCAATCATTTACAAGGCCACCTTTTTTTTATGGGAGTAACTTTAGTTACTGGTGATAAGTGCAAATTAATATCGTATTCTGTGGACATTTTACACCAAATTGGTAGGTAATTAATTAAAATTAATATAAAATTTGGTTTAAAATGTGGTTTTGCAACTTTTGGATATTAAATATTAATTTCAATCAAGTTAAATAAATTTTATAATCTTTTGGCTTGAAATTACATTTTTATTTGTTGCCATGAAATTAAATAGATTTGAAATAAATTTTTATATAATAACCCACGAATGATTTTTGAATTAATGAGTTAAACATATTTTTTATGCAGGAAAACAAATTACAAAAAGTAAGCCCCACAAGATCAAATCAAGCAAATATCCAAGGCGTCCATATAATGCTATCCATTTTTCCACCGCATGCATAAATGCCCACATCATATTAACGTGATCATGGCAGCAATATTTTCAATGGACCCCACCAGCTACTCATGTGAATTCCCTAGCAGTGTCAGCAGCATGTCAAAGCATTCAAGCTTCCACCAAATGCACGTGATCAACCATTGCAAAATGTAGCAACATATTTATATTGCAAAGGACCCACCAAATTCATTCACTAGCTGCCCGCCACATTCAGCAATGCATTCAATTGTAATTTTTCCAGCAGTTGCATTCATGTCATATGCATCCTATTTATCATGCATTGGACCCTACTTCCATTTATTAATATCCAACAATATAAGTGACCATAAAATTGCCCATTCATGTGATTTCTTTCATGAATTCAGTAGCATGCATTTATGCATTTATCCCATTCACGTGATCTTGCAATCCAACAGCATTTCATGTGTGGCCCACCTGAAATGCAACGGCTAGAAAATCAGCAACATGTAGTTGCGTGTGGACCCCACATAAACGGCTATATAAAGGGCATCCTGGATCAACGGGTAGCATCAGAATATTTTAGAGAGAGAATTTTGACCAGAACAGAGAGAGAACGAGCATTTGAAGAACAGATAGAAAATTCACACAAAGTGTACCGGAGCAGAGAAAATTCACGGGCACAAATTTAAGAGAAAAAGAGAGAGTGAGGAGGTGGAAAGCATGAGAAAAAGGCAGACCAGCAAGTTGCGTGGAGCGGCCGACACACCATCGAGGCTTCAAACTAATAAGCTTTTCTATCTTTTCCCTTTTTAATTTTAATGGTCTTGTTTAAGATGGATTGTAATTTTAATTTTATTTCGGACTTAAACATGCTTGGCTAAACCTTAAATCTAGGGTTTAGGACGTAGCATGTGTACAATGTAGCATGGTGTAGATTTTTAATTCATTTGTGATGGATATTATTATTAATTTAATATCTTGTGATTTTTATGCTTGCTTTGTACACGGGTCTGTACTTTGGCATAATTCAATATATTAGGTGATGGAACCGAGAGGTGGAAGCCTAATATACGATAATCAAGATATTAAACCTGAAAATCTAAGACCATGAGAATAGGCATGATAACCTTGAGGAATGCCATGAACAAACTACAGAACTTAATAGACTCTAATTAATTTAATCTCATAAGAATAGGTGATTAAGAAAATTAGGATATGTCTTGTAGGTTTTAAGAGAAGATGCAAGGATAAATTAGGATTTGTTCTCCTTTAACAAACAATATCCAAATTAATTAATTATACCACTACCCGTTGCAAAAGACGCATGTGAAATTCTAGACCGTAGGTACTCGCATTCTCGTTTCTTTTACTCATTTCTAATTTGCAATTTTCTCTTCCCATTTTGTTTATTTCCTTTCCTTTTTATTTCCTGTATTTTCTCCCAACTTTTCTATTTTATTTGTTATATTTTCTCCATATCCAACATAAAAGCATTTAAAAACAAAAATTTATAGTCTCGAATTCCCTATGGATCGATAATTTATATACTACAATCTACGACCCGTGCACTTGGGGTGAGATTGCGAACAATATATAATATATATTTTTAACTTTTTTATGATTTTTATTTTATGTATATCTAAATTTGATGATATCATAATAGTATGCATACATTTTGTATATTTTTATTTATATATAGGATTTAATTCTTTTGAATTTTATCCTTATAATTATACTTCTTCATTTGTAATTTTATACTTTATGCTTATTTGACTTAGATTTTAGATTACATAGGATATGTTCGGTAAGAAATATAAAACTTTTTCTACTCTCTTTTCCATAAAACCATCCTACTCTACGATAACTTCTTCACATTTTTCTATATAACTTCTTTATCTAATTTATCTTTATTTATTTTACCGTTAATCATTACCCGGACATATTACAACATTATTCTATCTATTTAAAAAAATTTACCGATGTTTTAAACATTTTTCATTTTACCAAACACGCCCTAAGTATAATATATAATTTAGATTCTTAGTCTTTTTAGTATTTATATATAATATAATTATATCACATATCATGGTTCAATCCAATTTAATTAAATTGGTCCAAACCTAATAACATTGTAAATTACTTTTGCATATGAAATATTAATTTTTGAATATTTCTCATATTAAATAGGTTTGTTGTGTTTGTTAGATTTTGAAATTTTATAATAAAAATGTAGAAAATTTTAATAATTTTGTTTCCAATTATTCAATAAAAATATAAGAATATTGTTTTAAAATGAACTTTTACATATTCGATTATAATATTAAAAAATAAAATGTTAAATTATTTATCATGACTATTTTCAGAATCTAACTCACATAAAATATATCTATTTATTGAGAAGAATATTTATAAACATTAAATTTAATACTTTAAAATATTATTTTTATTATAATAGTAGAGACTAAAATTGTAGAATCTTATATATAAGAAATAACTAATGTTTTTTGTACTCTTAAGGTATTTTTTGCATTTTTCTATGACCTCTAAGTCAATGTAAATGTTTTCTTTGAAACTTCATGCAAATATTTTTCAATGCAAAATGTTTGTATGAATTTTTTAAAATTTTAAAATTTTTGACATTCATATGTGAGCCCAAACATGAACATTTATATATGTAAGTTTATAATTTTTAGGCTGTATTTTTTAATTTTAAAAATAAAAATTCATTGATCATGCACATCCTTAAAATCCAAATACATTTAAAAATTATAAAATTATAATTTTACACCTTGAGCTAGAAGGGGTAAAATGCAAATTCATGAAATTTGAAGCACTATAAATAGGGGAGCATGCCT
>JAXCLR010000001.1:29023633-29040075 GCA_035584095.1 Annona squamosa
GCGCACTTTTTCAGCTTGACCGACGAAGTAAAGCCCGGGGTTTTGACTGAAATGACGAAAACAGTCCTTGGGCTTTTCGTAAACAGTACATCACCGACACCTCTGAGCTGGGGTAATTTCGGGAACTCATAAAAAACGAAGGAAGGCCGGAGCTGATAGCAGAGATCTAGCACTGGCAGCCCTAGCTAAAAAAGATTTCTCGAAAACGAAAGCCGGATCTCGAAACGAACTTAACGGACTAAACTGTGATGAGCATTGACGGCTGAGGATCGGTCGGAAAACCGAAATGCAGCGACAGATGAAAAAAGTAGAACTAAAAATAATAGATAACTAGAGTTACTAGACCTCAAAAAAATAGATAACTGCCTACATTTTTATTTTTATTTTTATTTTTTTGAGTATTTTCGCGGACGGCTGAGATTCACTGATGATTTCAGCTGGAAGAGAAATCACATTCCTGCGCCGAGGTCTGCATTCGATCTTTGGGGCTCTGCTCTGCTGCTGCATGCCCGCAGCAAAGGCCAGAGAGAACCTTTTTCAAAACCTCCATTTTCCACCCGTTTTCCGCCCATTTCTCCGGCGCCATTGGACAAAACAGAGGAATTTCACGAAGAAATCGATGCCTATTTCAGAATTAATGCTCTGTTTCTGTTGCATTTTTCGGAAACCAGAGAAAAAGGGCTTTTTAAAATCACTGCATCAACAGAGCCTGCAGACTAGACAAAGTCTCCAAAATTTCGAGGAGATTTTTTCAGTTTTCACAGAGCCATCGAAGAAAAACAAACAAAAAGCGCAAAACAAGTAAAATCCACTGAATTCCGTTCGTCGTTTTTCCGGGGTTCAAATCAGCATGAAAACGTCTAAAATCTCCAAATTCCACGAACCAAGGCAAAAGAAAACGAATCCCGAAAATATAGCTTAGAAACGACATCAGCGCTCCGCTCCATAAAAACAAGCTCGAGGCTCCGAACGAGAAGGAAACGCATCGAAACACCAGAAAATCACTATTGCTAAATGGCTGAGAAGAGCATTTCTGAGAAGACAAAAATGGAGAGCAATGTACCTCGATCCCGTCATCGTTTTCGTCCCGTTAGACGCCATGGCTCCCACCGACAGCAGCAGAAGCAAAAACAGCGGTGAGAATCTCTTCATAGAAGCACCAGCAGCAGCAGCAGCAGCTATCTCCATTGCCATTGCCATGGGCAAAGCTCCTCTTCCCTCTCTCCTCCGGAGAAAAAGGTAGGAGAAAAATAAAGACTCGAAAGCTCAAAGAGTTGGCGTTGAGAGCGCCATCTTATAGATCGTCGGGTTAACTGACAGCCTTACCCTGGTCAAGTTAATTAACCAAAGCTCACGCCCAAATCCCCGGCTAACCGCCATCAACGGATTCTGGATCTCCGCTCGCGCGTGCCAGCACCGACGAGCGAACTCCGCACGCGCGAACAGTGTCGGCCGTTCACGTGAGATGGAGGCCCACCGCCCCCACCCTACCCTCTGCCCCTCATAATTCAGCCTTCAATGCCAGGTCTGTGGGCCCGCCTGTTCCACGTCAGCAGCGGCGGGGTGGTGCGGTAGGAGACAGAGGTCTGATTTCCGATATTTCGCGGTCGCAGCCGTTTCTTGCCTTTTGGGTTTTGCCCTTTCTCGCCTTTTTAGGGCGGAGAGAGGAGATTACTGGTGCAATTACAAATGCAATTGCTAGCCCATGCAACAGCCACCTCCTCCCATCATGGCACATTGGCACGATCTCACGCGTGTTCGTAACGTTTTCGGATAATTTCTTTTGGAAATTACGGTTCCGCCACCCCTCGCTACAGTCTCCCTCTCACTTCCACTTAACTCTGCTGCAGTGTACCGTCCGAAGACGTGCAGGAGTATTATCTGTACGCATGCGCAGTTGCGCAGTCGATGCTGCGGATGTCGCCCCCGTCTGTCCTTATCTAGACCGTTGATATGGTTGCTAAAAAGTACATTGGTCTTTTTTACTTTTTACACCCAACCGATATTTGCCTGCGCGCTGGTTCAATTGCAACCGACTCATATTTGTGCGTCGGGGCAGTTAATGGTATTTGTTCCGAGAGAAGGAAGTACCTCAAAGGAGTTTCACAGAAGTGATTTATAAAATTATCATTATTTTTGAAAGGTAATTCAGTTACTGTATTTAACATTATTTATTTAGTTACTAGACCAAGTTTTATCTCTAAGTTTTATCTAAATCTTTTGTTAAAAAATAGGTACATTCATATGTAAATACAAAAAATATTAGATCCATTTACGTATGTATTAGAATATAATAATATTTTATGAAATAATTTATCTACGTATTAATGATGTTTTAGATGGTTTAGATATTAAAAAAAATTATTTAAAATTAATATTTGGTATTAAATTATTTTATTATATTAATTTTACACATTTGTAGATAAAAGCCATATATAATGATATTAGACAAATGAAAGAGTTTTCATGATATTATAAATAATGATAGATATAATAAATGCAATAGATTTTTCTATCAAACATTTATATCTTAAAAATAAAGAGGGTTTCATAGAACTATCCACAGTTTGAAAAATTGTCAATCAAATTTCAATCTTTTATTAATTTTAAAATTTTGGGCTCCACTTCTATGCGCCCATAACTGGTTCTATAATAGGTTGATACTTGACGAAGGGCATGTTTAGATACTAAAAAAAAATAAAAACAAAAACATGAAATCTCCTCATTATTTCTTCATATCTTTCTAAATAATTATTTTACTTTTCAATTATTTCTACAGGACTATCCTATACAACTAAATTATCTATTTTAACTTTATTCTCTTTACTCCTCATTATTACTCTATCATATTATATCATTTTCTTCCGCTTCAAAAACTTTTACCCTATTCCATAAAAAATGTTTATACCAAAAATGTTTCATTCAAAAGTTTTATCACTTCCAAATCATATCCAAAAAATTAAATTCATTCATTGTATTCAACATGATTTGTTTAGTTATGAGACCAAGTTTCATCCAAATCGGATATGTGCATGGGCCACTTTATTTGAAAACAGATATATTCATGCGTAAATTAGAGAAAATGCTTAGATATATTTACATATATATTAGAATGTAATAATAATTTCTATAATCATTTGTTTATATAGTAATAATATTTTAAATGATTTAGATATTGAAAATAATTTTAAAATTGATATTTAATATTAAAAAATTTTATTACATTCATTTTACAATTCATAGATGAGTACCATATATAGTGATAGTGGACAAATGAAAAAATTTTCATAATAAGATGAATAATATTAAATAAATAGGTGAAGTGGATTTTTCATCAATTATCAAGATATTAAAAATAAAAAAAATTACTTAGAAGGGAGTTTCATAGAAGCATGACCCTGGAAAACTAATTTATTAGTTGAATGAATTGTTTTTTCAAATTTAATTCGAGGGGGAATTTTACATTTAGGAATTATTAAATTTGAGGATATGATTTGTTTTTATGAGTTTTTAGAATTAATTATATTTAAAATATTTTTAATTGAATTAAAATAGAGACAATCTATGAACCAGAATTAAAACTTGTCCCAGGATACCTCCGAGGCTTTGCCTCATGGTATGCATGTATGGTGACATGCATTTGAATTCCCATAGTTGCATCGCCGTGAATGTATTGTGGGAGGATTATTCTTCCCAATTTTTGTAGGAGTGTTCATCAGTTGGAACACGTAGAAAATACCGTTAGGGAAAATATAAATATTGGTGTAATATTTGTAGAATATTTATAAGAATGCCTCAGTACTTGAAGGCAATATAAGTTGAGGTAATGTAGTATATGAATAAATAAATAAAAACTTGTCCCTGGATGGACAGCAGAGGATTGATACGAATATGTAGTTACACATGTCACTGATTATGTCTTGGTGAAAGCAAACCCCTCAGGCCTAAAAATAAGGACGGTTCACGCATTCTACATAAGAGGCGTTTTCTGGGGCAGATTTCTATTTCAGATGAGCATAAAGCAGTTGCCGTGCAGAATTCTCTAAATGTGGAGCAGCACAGTAGGTTCGTATCTCGTTATCGAAAGGGGAAGAAAAAATGATAAAATCCCAAAATAAATGCCCCCACAGTTGTGATTAATGCGTGGCGTATTGCGTTATTGGCATCCATGCTCATTGCTCAGTGATGTCACCCATTTCTAGTATTTTTTGGATTTTTGGACTATTTTTTGGCTAGGTTTGTGATTTCGACTTTTCAAATAGGTCGGCTCTCCACCCTAGCTTATAATGTGCCCGAACTAAATTATTTGAGGTGCTTGCAAAATAGGTTTTATAACTTTCCATCGTTAACGTATATGTTTTTGATACTTACAAATGGATGGTTAGCTAATAGATTCGTTGCTTTTGAAAATTTTTAATGCTAAAATATAAATTTATGGGCTTTCATTTGCAAAATGAACGTTCAAAGTTTTTTAGCCTTGGCATTTTAAAATTTGCAAATCATCACTCTCAGTTGGGTTCTATCAGTTTTATTATAGCAACATTATCAACTTAAACGGTTCGCTATAGAAATATGCTAATTCGAAAATTAGATAACTCAACAAGGTCAATTCTGCAAATACTTGCCAACACGGGCATGGTTGGCACCAGTCCATGCCTTTGGGCTACTCGGCTGGGATTCTTTCCTTAATCGGAGTATTGTTTTCTATTTGAAGAGTGTTAATTTTCTCCCACGTTGATATAACAAATAAAAAATTAGTTATTATTAGTTAAGGAAAAATATAAAGTGAAATTTGTGAGTCGAATTGAGCATAATTTTTTTAGCAAAAAATTTTGGTGGTTATCAAACCCGTCCAACCCCAACTAGATTAAATACTTTTAAGCAAAAGTGATCTATTCGTATCTTTGATTTTGATAAAAATTAGTCTTTTAGCTATAAAAGTTATGCTTAATACAATAGATGAAACGAATTTTTATTAATCATTAAAATATTAAAAAACAGAGCAATTATATTGAATTGCTTTTATATAACGTGATTAACTGATCTAACAAATTCGACAAACTTATTAACAAGTTTGAGCAAGCTTCTGAAAGCTTGATAATGTGACAATGGAGATGATGATTTTATCCTTATGTATTTCAATAGTCCATCTCATTGGATGAAGCTTTCTGCCGCATACAGCCCATTTGGCGAGCTACAAGTGTGTAGTGTAGGTGAAAATGCGTTGTTGGGGTATATGTCTGAATGCGCACGGCGAGGATCCTCACCACCTTGAATATTTGAATTTCTTTATAAGGATATTTGCTATTCGAATGAATCTCTCAAAGGCTCCTCCTCAGTACATCCTCTATTGGTTGTGCTAGGGAAGTGGGATTGAGGGGTACCCATGAAGCGATTTCCCTATCAATAAAATAATATATTTTTTAAGCTTTTCCTCCTTTTATATTTTTGCATTTCCCCCTAGTTATTAATTTTACAAATACGTTCTCAGCCATAGTGTTTGTTTACAAGGCCATTCCAGATAGCAATAATTGATCATTACATTTATTAGGATAAAACCCCCAAAATTCTCATACAATTTGCACTTGCCATCAAGGCCCATCAAATCGATCTAAGGATTAAGAACAGTGGTTTCTCAACTCTTTACTCACACGTTTTCCATTTTTACTCTTCAAACACCTTATCTATTCTCATTTTGTCCTTACAATATCATATTACACTCATATTTTCCCAAAATATTTCCTTCCTCACTTTTATACTTTTCCACTTTTCTCACTGCCTATATTACTGAATGACGCCGTTGCCGCAGTTAGCACTTTTACGGATTGAGCAAATGAAGTCATTGTTACAAAATAAAAATCATGAGAAAAAATCTCAAAATAAAAAATCATGGGAGTAGGAAATATAAATAACCCTAGCTATTTAATAAAATGAAGAGGATGAACCTGAACGCAAGGTATTAACGCAGATGGCAATCGAAGCATTGGACATCTACAGTATTGCCACGTCAACCTGATATCTCACACACACGGCCTTTGCATATGCGGCTTAATTGCCCAGACAGGAACGAGGTGACAATTTTCATATAAATGATCCAAAATAAATGCTTCCAAATTCGGAGAATGAAATGCAAGGCTGTATGACGTGATATGATTCCTAATGGATGATGCCAAATGCTTCACCAAAAAGTTCTGGTCATATGTCACACTTACTTGCCAGTACATCCGGCCCGAGTATTAATTAAAGGTTTCCAATTCAATAAACAGGGTTTCATGAAATTTAATTCGGAGAACCGCTTTGTTGTCGGGGGCTCACCGTGATAATTATACGAAATCTGTTGGTTCTATGTTTTGTTGTTCCATCGCAATCTTACTTACATTATCTTATTTTTCTATCTTATTTCACAAATCAAGCTCATAAATTTGTACGATTATTTTATAATCAACTCATATCATCAACGAGAAAACCAAATCTCGTTACACAACTTTCATTCAGGGGGACACCACTCCTGCTAGAATTTAATCATAGTCCAATAGAAAGAATGCCCACAACTGGTGCCAACAAGGCTATGCCGCGTTGGCCATTGGTTCTATTATATTTTATTTCATTCTTTTATTTTTTAATTTGTGTACATTTACATCACTACTCAATTTATATTACAATTAAACTCTAAAACAGTTTTCACAAGAAACAAATTTTGTCGTCACAAACATTCAAGTCCTTGTCTCATAACACTCTTGGCAAGCATCGTGGCTAAAACTGAACAAGCCTCAATTAGTATTCCTCTACTTGAGTAACTAAGTTTTATGTGATGATTTAAGTAACTAAGTTTTACATAATAAAAAAAGTAACTAAGTTTTGTATAAATCAAATATTTTCATACCCGTACTATAAAAGTGTAAATTTAAGTAATGTTGTGATTTTATTAGTTTGAGCTAACACAAGCCATAAAACTTATTTTTTATTTTTATTTTTGTAAAACTATTGTCTTAAATTATTTAACTTATATACTAGATTTTACTATTGTTGAAGATTGTATGTATTTTTTTGAAATTTTAAACATTTTTAGTCATTTTAAATAGTTAAAATGATTAAATATCTCGATATTTGAAATTTCAAAAAAAAAATATACATCTCAAAAATAATAATATAAATTAAATATACTTAAGATAATAATTTTTATAGCTCGAGCTACCAAATGAATCTATTGGTCCAGGGTAACATGATCATAACTTATTTAATTAATAAAATTATTTGATTTATGTAACAATATTGAAGATATTAGCCCGAGGTTTGTTGTTGAAAGTTTTTCTATATAAATCAATGATTTTTTAAATTATAATACTATTCCAATATTTATATGGAAGTATGTAACTAATTTTAGAAATTTTCACATTATTCCATATATTTTTTCATGCAGATATGATGACTCCACATTGCCCACCTTTTCACTCTAATTGAAATGATTTTTTGCAATACAATAAAATAAATATTGTTAAATAAAATAATCAGATTAGATTTTGTGAATTCATTTACGTCTAGGAACCTAGTTATATGGAATTGGAACCCTTGAGTGACGTTCACAGCTGAAACGTTAACCTATCACCGATTTCTATGATTATTAGGCCATCCATTTTTGTTTGTTAGGCTTTTTTGATTGTTTTAATTGGAATCTTATTTACGATGTTGCATTTTTCCATTTCACATTATAAATCAAGTCCACATAACCGCATAAACTTCTTACAGTCAACTTATATCATTAAGGAGAAGACTGAAACTCTTCAAATGGAAGATATCGCTCCCATCGGAGGAACGTGACTCTCACTTAAAAGATATTGCTCTCATTGAACCCAAACTAGTGAGAAAATTTCAAAAATTTCTCACATCTAGTATCGACCGAGCTAAACTAAGTTGACATTCATTAAGCTTTCATAAGCTTTATTGGCTAACAAGATTAGATCAGTGTGCAAACTGACTTGAGGGAGCAGTTTACTTGTAGTGATTCTACACCTGGCCATTGGCGAGAGCAGCTTCTAAAGTCAAGCGAAAACAAACAACGGGAAAGCTGCTCCCTCCTGTCATGTTTTCAAATTCACCTAATCTTCCCACTTTCGTGTGTCTCGCATTCTCTGTGTACACATGTAAGTGCATGGAGAATAGGCAAGAGGACGCATATTATTTTTATGTAAACATCCGTAATAGTACTCGTTTAACAGAATACAAATTAAGGATTTTCTGTCAATGTGGGAAAATGTAAAACTAAAAGTATAAAGGGAGGTTTCTTAACACTTAAAACTTTTTATACTAAAATTTTTTAATCTAAAACTTTTCAATCTTAATAAATATTTTATTTTAAAATTATTTCTTCACTTCTTCTTATACAACCACACTATTTTCAATTATCTTACACAAATATTCATATATCAAATCTATCTATTTTAATTTCATTATCTTCACTTCTTCTCATTACCCTCATTGTATTACCTCATTTTCTCACACTTTAAAATTTTACATTAAAAATTTTTCATGAAAAGTTTTATCACTTCCCAAATATACCCTAAATTTAAAAATTAGATAGTAGTATGATAGGGTTAGTAGCAAATTTTGAACCTTTGGCTTGTAGGGCAATTTGACATGAAAGGATTATATTTTATTTAAGTGGAGATAAGACTATCATGTTAAAATAAATAAAGTTCTCAAATATTTTTCAAAATTAATATAGAAAAAGGTGAAATGATTAGGAATGAAGATAATAAAATTAAAATATATTGATAGGTATATGAAAAAAGTTAAAAATGAGTTGAATGCAAAAATTATAATTAAATGTAGAGCATTTAGGTAACTAAGATGTCAAATCTTATAAAAGATATGAAGGAAAAAGAGTGATAACTTATTTTCACTTTTACAAATTATCAAGAAATAACTTTTTAAAAAGTTTTTAAGGCGTCTTGAGGTAAGAAGCGAGAGGAGGTTTACAAAGAGTGTTGATTGAAAATATATGTGAGACATTTCAAGATGATTGTAAGTAATTAAGCATAGATACACTATAGTATGCTCATAGTGGATTATTATTTCTTTCATAATTATTTCTCTTTTAAGGGTGTGTTTAGAAATGAATAAAAGTTTTGATAAAAAGTTTTATAGAGTAAAAGTTGTCAAATGATGTGATATGAAGAGGGTAATGATTAGGAGTAAGGATGATAAAGTTAAAATAGATAATTTAATTACGTGGGTAGTTGTGTGGAAATGATTGAAAAGTAGGGTAGTTGTGTAAAAATGATTGAAAAGTAAGGTTGTTGTATAGAAAAATGTGAATAAATGATTAAAAAATATGATAGTTGTAGAAAGTGAAACGTTTTAGATTGAAAAGTTTTAAGTTGACATTTTTCACTTATTGCCAAATACACTCTAAATTGAAAAGTTTTTTTTTTTTACATAAATCTTGATACCGAACTCAAATTTGATATCTTGTGTGTACTTAGCTCAAGTGCACTTGGATGCATAATTTTTTAAAAACGTTTTTAGTTTTTTGAAATTCGTATATGGATTCAAGCACAAATATCTCATATATATATATATAGTTTGTACATGTTTTTTCGTCTTTTATATATATTTTATTTTGAATTTAAAATTTTTAAAAATAAGGCGTTTCTCCTTTTTTAATTTTTAAATTTAAAATAAAATATTTGAAATATGAAAAAAATGAGAAATGCCTTATTTTTAACTTTTAAAATTCAAAATAAAATATTAAAAACATAAAAAATGCAAATTATATATATATAGGACATTCATGCTTAGGCTCACATAAATATATAAAAATATTTTTAAAAATAAAAATAAATTATGCATTACATTGGATGCACTAAAGATAAGTGCATTTCGAATCATTTCTCCTTTATACTTTGTGCATCTAATTTCTTGAATGTTGATTTGGTCTTATTTAGGAGTGTTAACGTATGGGGTTGGACGAGTTTGAGTTTAATCATAATCCTAATCTATTTAAAAATTTTCAACTCTAATCCGTTTATTAACCTATTTAAAAAATCTTAACCCTAACCTATTTATAATCCATTTAATAAATGAGTTGATGGGCTGTAAACGAGTTGTATAGTAGATGATCTGAAGGCCTAGACTCTAGTAGATGAACTCATAGGGAGAGGTGAGAGTGTTGTCAATGCAGGAGAAATGGAAATAAGATAGTAATACAAAAATGAAATTAGGACAGTAGTAGGAAATGAAAATTAGGTAACGAGATGAATACTTAGTAAGAAAAAATAACCAAAGAGTTTACATATATATATAACTTTAATGAGTTAAATAAGTTAAACGGGTTGAACTGATTATATGGATTACTAAATGGGTTGGCAATTTATAAAATCTCAACCTTAATCCGTTTATTTAACTAAACGGTTGAACGAGTTGGCGAATTACAACCCATTTATTCAAAATCCAAACCCAAACCCATTTATAATCAGGTTGGACAAGCGGGTGGACCATGACTATTAACACGACTAGTCTTATTTCATAAGGGTACTTTCTTGATATGTTTGAATCCGAAGCGTCCAAAGCTAAGCCCCAAATCAGATTTTTATTTTTTATTATTTATTTATTTATTTATTTTTATCACTAGCCAGCTACGTTTAGTTTTGATCGTGAATTATCTAGAGATGTTTCCATACATTACTAATTTCCTGTGTGCATTGGTAGATGAATCCGTCGTAGTTGGGCCCCACCATTTGAGCAGGTTTGGAATTTGGATGTACGTGAAGTCAAGGGTAGCTACTCGTGTCGGTGTGGAAGGAAAGACAACCATCCTGACGCCCTCACACCCTATCATTTCTTTCATGCCTTTTACGTACTTCATTTCTAGTTACTGAAAATTTCTTTTAAAAAATGACAGTTTCATGTTAGGTACGCGCCACTACCAAACAAATATTGAAATTGCATGTTCCAATGACATTGTAATTATAATTAAATTTCTTTATTCATTTATTTATACGTAGTTCGATTATGTGTTTGGTAACTCTCGTTGTCTCCACCTACTTGGAGAATGAAGCTGACCAATGCATGATTAGTGCACGTGCACCCTAATGCCATTAGTCCACGATATATATATGATTAGTGAACTAGGGCTTTCTCACATCAGATCCTCCAGTTAGTTTGAAGTCCTAGCTTCGAATTGAAGTTCAGTAGAAGTTTTGTCTTCTTATGACATAACAAAAAAAAATTGTACAAAATAATCTGATTTTTTTATTTCATATATTACATCTTCTCTAGTGTTACAATTGGGCTATATATACCAATATCCTACAAATATCTAACCAACAATCTAATTTTTCCTAATAATATTTCTTAAATACCTACCTGGTGGATGCTCGTATATAAACTTTGGGAGAATGCCACCACACACTCCACTTGTAATACTTGCGAACGCCAAGCGTGAAACCAAAGTCGCCCACTTCATAGGGCATGACCTTGACCAGCCAAAATAATTTGATTATTAATTTAAGGCTTTGCTAACATGAAGCTCAGTGCAGTTTGTAGCCTTTGTATTTCTCATTTTTTATAAAAAAAAAATCCAAGCCATGTATTATTTTCTCCTTCACGAGTGTCGACATGATATGAAAAAATCAATTTAATTGAATTTATATATGATTCGCAACAAGTGCAAATGCATGAGATTTTTCATACTCAGAATATTTAATATAAATAAAAAATCTTTTTACACAAGTCTAAGTTTCACTTAAATTTTTTTCCTGATGAAATTTAGCAATTTTTAAAAATATGTTTGATATTTTACTTTTTAAAAATGAATAAAAAGGGGGCAATGTATTCACTTTTTTTTATTTTCAAAAATAAAAATAAATAAATTCAAGCTTGTTTGGCAATGAAAAGAAAATGTCAAGTTAAAACTTTTCATTCGCTATAACTACCCTCTTTTAAAATTAATTATTTACATATTCTTATACAATAACCCTATTTTTTAATTATTTTTATACAACTACATATATGTCATCAAATGTCATCAAATTTTTAGTAGATGGAAGGTGTGTTTTGGAAGTGATAAAAATTTGAATGAAAAAATTTTCATGTAAAAGCTTTTGAATTGTGTAAAATAACGTGATATGATAAGGGTAATAATGAGAATAAAAGAGAATAAAGTTTAAATAGATAAGTTAGTCATATATGTAGTTGTATATAAATGATTAAAAAATAGGATAAATGTCTAGGAAGATGCGAATAAATAATTAAAAATAGAGTGGTTATAAAGAATTAAAAGTTTCTATTTGAAAAAATTTGGTTTTTGGTGTGTTTGGAAAACGATAAAACTTTTAAATGAAAAGTTGTCGCTGTAAAAATTTTTTTAATTAGGATAAAGTAATGTGATATGGCACGGGTAATGATGAAGAGTAAAATAATGAAGTTTAAATAGATACCTTAATTCTATGGATAGTTACGCAGAAATAATTGAAAAGTAGGATAGTTGTATAAGAAAATATGAAAAAAATTAACAAATAAGATAATTGTGAAGATTGAAAAATTTTGATTGAATTTTTTTATTATTATTAAGAAACATGCCCATAGTAAAACACGCCAGAATATCTTCCATACAGGGGCCATATTTTTCACGGTCGCATTTAAATCGCATCAATCACGGGCCACCATATAGAATCGTTGACGATGGTATAATTCCTAGGCCTCCTTTGGCACATCATTTCCAAAAATAAAAATAACTATTCCTTTTCTTCGGCAAAATCGAAACCGAAAAAGATTCGAGAGAGAATTCAAGTGAAATTATTGGTTGACAACCAATGGAAAGTGAAGGCCCATTACATGGACAACTTTGAAGATTGAATTGGACGACTAAATCTGACTGACTATTATCACGACGCGGCAACTCATGGACTGTCATCCACATTGCGAAAGGCATCGAAGCTTCTTCCAAAAATCAAAGCCGCATTCCCCGCCAAGATCTATGCCTGCTTCAAAATCCTTCGAGAGTTGAAACACAGCCAACCAACGTGGACGCAGGACATGCAGCCAGCACTCGGCAGGTTTTCCATGTTCGGACCTGCAACCAATGCCTACGTTTCCATACATCACGTAGCGCACATATTTTGGCCCGTTTACTACAATCAATTATTCCTCTGCCCGAAATCGAAACGGCAACCTCATTCACGCATTCACGGATGTCGAACGCTATGCTAGTATTGACAAATGTTTTTAATAAATAAAATAGAATTCCTATGACATTAGGGCTTGCTGAGAATTATCTTATGGGATAAAATAAGGATGAGATGAAGAGATTATATGAGAAGAGAATGTAATGCATTAAGAATAGAAAAAGTGGTATTGAAAACATAAAAAATCAGCTGCTTGGGTTTTGAAAATTAAGAAGTTGCATTTGAAATTGAGAAAGCTTTTTAAGGAATGCGAAATCAAATCCTACGTTCATCTCATCCCCTTCCATCATCCCCAAAATGCCCTTATTGTAGCCTAAAATATTTTTTATTTTTTTATACATATGTGTGCCCAAAGCGAACAACCTTCATGTGTAATTTTTAAAAATAAAAAATACAAGATACATATTACACAAGATCAACAATTTCATAAAAAAGTAAAAGAGTAAATTCTATATATACACATGAGTTTTATTCTTAATTTCACTTATAAACTTTCGAAATTTTCAAATATACTCATATGTTTTACTCAAAATTTTATTCATACCCATGACTTCTAGTGAAATGATGAATATACCTAAACTACAATTATAATTCCAAAAAAAAAAAATTATATTCAAATGAAATTTAAGTGCTTCTATAGTTATAAAACAATATATTATTTGAATGAGAACTTTTAATATCAATTCGTAACCAAGTGTTAGTGATATTTGTCATTTCAATAGGAGCATGTTGTTGGTCATATGCTTACTTTGATAATTAACAAACCATTGAAATATCATTAAAAAGACCTAATGAATTTCTGTAATTGTGCTTAAATATTTTGTTTATGATTACATGTATGAAAATAAAAATGTGAAATAATTTAAGTTTCAAGAGCTCAAGTCTATATATAGTAAGTTCAGCAAAGTAAAGTCTTATTTTAAGTCGACTTCACTTGCAACTTAAGCGAAGTTCCATAGCCAAGTCGATTTCGTTTGTAACTTCAGACAAACAGGACAATGAAGTCTCAACCCAGGTTGACTTCACCTATCCTAAGTTGACTTCACTCATTCCAAGTCGACTCCACTTGCAACTTTAAGTTACAACGATAAAAAATTCAAACATTAGAGAATGAAATGCCCGCTAATCTCCACTCCAACAACTAGATCTTCTTCTCCTCTATAAATATTATTGAAGTATGAATATGAAGGGAGAAAAAAACACAAGATGAGCTCATACCTTTCAATATTTAAGATTGTTGACATCATATAAACAAATATTAAAGTTTCAAGTGTTACTACTTTAAGTGAGCTTATAAGATTATCTTTTTCACATAATAAGATGCATTCAAGAAGAAGCAAAACTAGGAGTTGGTTTAAGTTTGTCTCACTAACGGGTTTTACGTGATTGTTTTGAGTTGATCTTACCAACAGATTAGACTTGATTAGTTGAAGTTCATTTCACCAACAAGTAATTATTGTATATGCCTCTTAAAGCTAGAATTTAGAAGAATGTGGGTGCTCTAGATTGTATTAAATACACAATAGCGGAACACAAGACACAACATGTATGTGCTTGGAAGAATGGAGTAGGGAAGGTTACCCGAATCATGACATATTGTTGTTTTTTGTGTGGTTTGATTGCTTACATTTTATATTCTATTTGTAGCATCTCATTCTATTTTTTAGTACGTTTCATCAAGGGGATTAAACTTATAAGAGGTTAAATTTTAATTTTACCAAAGAATTTTTCAAGAACCCAATTCACTTCTCCCTTGTTGGGTTTTGCCATAAACTTGGGATCAACACGTGTGAGTATAAATAGAATTTGGACAAAATATATGGGTATAATTAAAATTTTAAAAAATTCATGGGTACAAGTAAAATTAATGATAAGATTTGTGAGTAAATGTGAAATTCACTCAAAAAAAAAAGAGACATGATCATTTCAGTCTAAAATAAGGTCATTTCAGATAATATAAAATAGGATAATTTTAAATGCACTTGGGTGCACTTAGTATGTAAACCATTTTTAATATTTTTTATACGAATGTTAATCTAGATTTATTTAACATGCATATTAATTTTTACTATTTTGAATATTTATAGATATTTGTTTTGAATTTTTAAATTCAGTGGCAGTTTTGTAATTTATATGTTAATACGCATAGATTACCAGTTATATAAAAAAATTTTCAAAAAAATATTAAAAATGGGTTTTTGCACCCAATGATTGAGGCTAAATGCATCCGGGTACATTACGTCACAACCTATCTAAAACATTTTTTTAAATATTTTTACTCAATTTTTTTACAAAATTATTAATCTGTAAACCAATTTTTTACCAATTTTAGAGATGTATAAATATTTATTTTGAATTTCTAAGCATAGAGATATTTTAGTCATTTTAAATTATTAAAAACATTACTAGAATACCCCTATGTTTAAAAATCCAAAATAAATATATATGTATCTCCAAAATTAGTAAACAATGATTTATAGATTAATGATAACTAGATTAATAATTTTGCAAAAATAATAAATAATATGCTTTTGGACTGGTCAGAGACGATAAATTTTCAAATAGAAATATTTTTTGGAGCCGGCCGCATAAAATCAGCGTGCAGAAAAAAAAAAAAAAAACCTCCAGTTTTCTGATTTATAAAAGAATCATATTCTTCCTTTGGAAGAGATGATGGGGTTAACTCGACTAACTTCGCAATCAGCGGCCAGGATCGAATGGAGACCGTTGGTCGAGTAAGCTCCGAATCAATTTCCTTTTTCTGTTTGCGGTCAGACTGCGACATTTGCGCCGTGTCCCCTGCTTTTCTCCTTCTCCCTCTGGCTCTTGTGGGGACTACCTTTGCAGTTAAAAGCCATCGGTCCACCCACCAACAACTAAAGTACCAAACCATTTCATTGATGGGCCACCCCAGGAACTGGGTCTCACCACACGCTTTTTCTACCTTTTATTTTTATTTTTATTTTTGAAGCAATTTTTCTTTCTCACCCCATGGGAATTTTGGAACATTTGCAAAACATACCTTATAACTTTTTTTGGTGAGACCTTGTAACTCTATGGGCTTTGCTACTAGGAAACCATATCAAATCTATACCCTTTAAGTTTTTCATTTTTTAGTTTTTTTTTTGTTGATCCAAGTCATGCATCATATTCTAAACCTTTAAATATTTTTATGATATGAAAAACCATTTTAATTAAATTCATATATAATCCACGATAAGTATCAATGCATGAGATTTTTTATAAAAATATTCTTTA
>JAXCLR010000001.1:29048447-29059003 GCA_035584095.1 Annona squamosa
ATATACTAAAAATCAACATAAATTCACTTAAGCATAATCTTTAATTCCAAAAATCATGAAATTAATATATCATCATTATAACATTATATTGATCATAATCATACATCACAAATCATCATTTATCATTTTTGGAGCATTATTTATACATATCATATGCTATCTTCCCGAATGCTCTATCTTTGCTTCAAATTTTTGATGTTTTGGCATAATTCTTATTTTTTCATGCTTAAGCATTATCTATGTATGGTTTTACCATACGTAACATTAAAAAAAAATTTGGATAGAATTTACTTACCCGAAGTGGAGATATCCCTTTTTCCTCACACTTTCTCTCTTTAACTTTCTCCTTTTCTTCCTTGGACGTGTGGGGGGTTTGGGAACTAGGATTTGCTCAAGTGGAGCTGGGTGAATGTGGCTTTGGACGTCCACCCCTGCCCCTTATTTATACTTTTTGATTTTCATCAAATTGGAATTTATCCCCTTGCTAGAGGTATTAAATTGCAAATGTATTTTTTTATAATTTTAAAAATGTGCATTGAGCCAAGAGAAGCCCACCTTAGCCTACTCATGCCCCCTATGCAGTCTTATTTTCTTTGATTTTTTATTTATTAAAATTATTTATTTTAAGCTAATTAAATCTTAACCATTGATTTATGATGATGATGATCATGGACCATTGATTTTTGGTCAATGCTCAACCACCCCTACCACACCCCTGCCATAGCTACTTTTTTATTTAATTTTTTAATTTTTTAATTATTTATATTTAATAAAAGTCAAATGGATTTTAATGAAAAAGATAAGTTACTTTTTTATCTCCATTTGATGTCTCATCTTGACCCTTGATTTGTGATTTTCATTACATTTGAACCTATTCATCATGTTCATCATGAATTTTTAACTATTTATAAAAAATTTCATCTAAATCCGACGTCCGGATTGCAAATTATGAATTTTTCTTTAATTTTCCACAAAAATCCAAAATTGGATTAAAATATAAAAAAGAATTGCTATTTCATCCTGTAGTGATTAAATATCCTTTTTGTCTTTTTGTGATTAAGTTAATCCAAGTGATCAACTCTTAATCACGTGTCTTAATACCCAGTTACTATTCACGTGGGTTAAATTGTATTATTTTAATCTCCAATACACATATCCACAAATATAATCCATGAATTTTCATTTATCATAAAAATGATTACAAAGAATCTAGGATTTACAATCTCGAAATGATGCATGTATGGTTTGAGTTTCACAACTTTCTGTTTCTATCCTTGAATTTTCTTTCAGGTTTTCTCTCTACTACTTTGAAGAATTCATAATTTTTTTATGCCAAACCGCATTGGTAATCTTAGATATGCTAAAAGTTGTTTATAATTAGCCCCCATACCTAAGATCACCACACCTCTTTTTTCTTGGATTGTATTGTTGTTGAATAAAAAGGATGCTTTCCCCATATTAACTCTTGGTCTTGACACCTTTTCATATTGCTGTAGAATTTGTTTTAGCTGGTCTAAATTATCTTTCGTTGCTTTCAAGAAAAGAAGGACGTCATCTGCAAAAAATAAGTGTTTTAGTCTTGGGTCCCCTACATAATTTGAGCTATTGGATCCTTCCACAGTCATGGCTATTTTAGATTAGGGAGGATAGGCCTTCAGCACATGACAGAAGTAGATAGGGGGACAAAAGATCCCATTGTCGTGGGCTCCTCGTTGGCTTTATAGATCTAGTTAATGCTCCATTGATAGAGCTCTATATGTGACTGTTGTAATGCATCCCCTTATCCCTCTAATTCATTTCTCATTGAAACCTATTCTTTCCATCACCATAAATAGGTATTGCCATTCCACTTGGTCATACTCCTCAGCCATGTCGAGTTTCAATGCCATATCCTCTGTCTTTACCTGTTTCCTTCCCCTCAGCACATGAATAGCTTCATACGCTAGGATTGCATTATCAGAGATAGTCTCTTTGGAATGAACGCACTTTGTTCCTTCGAGATTAGACCATGTTAGCATAACTTGAGCCAATTAGCGAGCACTTTGGAGACAATCTTGTATAAGACATTACAGAAGCCGATCACACAGTAATCCGATATCATTGATGCTCCTTTTCGCTTTGGGATCAGAATAATGGTAGTATGGTGCATTTCCCTGAAATTGTTTATTTGTTCCATATTGTTGTTATCCTCTAATACCCCTTTGCAGGCCGAATATATATCCGTCCCCACTATGCTCCAATGTTTTTGATAAAAGCCAACTGATATGCCATCTAGACCCAGAGCTTTCATGGAGTCCATGTCCTTCATCGCCTTCCACACTTTGTCCCTTGTTAAAATTCTGGTAAGGGTCCGTCTTTCTTCTTAACAGATACAACTCTTGATTATGCTAACCACTCTATATTGGTTCCATCAGATTCTGTGGTGAAGACATTTGTAAAATACTGCTCTACCACCCTCATCTTTTCCTCTTGTTTAAAGACATTCATCCCATTTCCATCCACCAGATGCTCAATGAAATTTCTCCTTTGTCTCTTAAAAGCTACCCTATGAAAAAAGGATGCAGCACCCTAGCTCGAACGTCACAACATTAGCCTTACTCTGGGACTGTTATTGATTAGTAAACGTGATCAGGATTGTTGCTTTGTCACATGACAGGATTTATTGGATATTTATCCACTTAATCTTAACTCTTTAAGAGTTTATACTACTTAACGCATTTCCGTTTCCATGAAATGCCCTTTTAGGCCATTATAGCAATTGAGAATACACATGCTATCTTATAAAATTCGTATTCGTTCATAATATGATAGTTCATACCTTAGCATTTGTCTATAAAAAATTTTCCCCATCCATAGTCAAATAACATAACATTATTCTCATACAACGTCGAGATAATCATATAGTATCATCATATAACCATTCATTTATAAAGTCATATATAGGCATTCATAAAAATTCATTAATCGTTGAAGCTCCACCTGTGCTCCTTGCTTAGCTCCTCATTTCACCTGTCTTTAGGATTTGGAAAACAAAATCATGAGTCGAAACTCAATAAGGAAGCTATAAGGTTTTTAGGCAATTTATTTTCATTAAAACATCTTGGAAAGCAATATTATACCCACTCGAGGGTATGAAACATGATTTCTTATACTCGTTAAGAGTATATCATAAATAATGCAATGCATTATTTTTAAATATGACATCATAGGATAGTGTCTAGCTAGGCAACCATCCATCTCCAACATCTCTCCCAATCCAGGGAGAGGCCGCCGATCCGAAGCCTATCTTAGCAACTTGGCTGCACCAAAGGGGGATAATTGATGATCCACTACACTTTTGAGGTGGACCTTATGCTCTGTGCATATGAATTCTTTCATAAACCTTATTTTTGACATGCTAGCTTGATTTCCATTCAAAACCTTTTAAAACATAATTTTTCATCAATATTTGAATAAAGCATAACATAAAATAATTATCATAAATTAAAATTACATTTCAACACATATTGATCTAAAGGAATGACCATCCTTAAATAACTTGAAAATAATTTCATCAATCAATTGTAAAATAATTCAGACATTTAGAACATCATTAGCAATCATTTTATCATATTTTGATAAAACAAGAAGCATTTAGAAAATTGTTTGCTTACCTTTTTTCCTTTAGCTTTCTAAGTCAATTTTCTCTATGCCTTTGCCTATACATAAGAATGACATTGCATTCATAAAAATTTTATTTGCTTGCACACATTCAATTTCCAACCCATAATCCATTTCACACACAATCAACTTGAATTTCAAGTGGGGTACACATACATAGCACTCACTTGTGCATCATATCATCCATTCCATATTGCATTTTAAACCTAGATGTAGGGTAAACACAAAACAATCATTCGTTAATCATCATGTGGGGGGTTTATATCTCCTATTTATCATTTTCATCTATTTTTCATTTCTCCTACTTCAATGCTCATTTTAAGCACATAGTTGACATCTTAGCTTCATAAATTAATCTCAAAATTTGAGATGATCAATAATCATTAATACAGCAACATAATTGATCACTCGTGAAAATGCGAGTTATCATGGCCCATTTCAGACTATTTTTGCATGTTAGTCTAAGAGATTTTGTTTAGTTTGGATCTATTTAGATTATTTTTCACTCGTTGTGTATTTTAAGAGCATTATATAGTTTTTATGTATTTTTAGTTCATTTATGTAGTTTTAGTCATTTTTGCAGGAAGAATGGACAATTACAGGCATGCGAGCGAGTCGAACGCAAAATGGAGCCAAGTGAAGAAGCAAGTAGGCTGGCGCCCACCCTACAGGCTTTAGTTAGAAGTTCCATTACCTCACACGGAAAATGCTTCTAGTGAGTTGGTGCCCAGGCGCCGACATGGGGCGCCTAGGCACCACTTCATGAGCATACAGATGCATTCCAGAAAGCTTCCAAGTCACAAAGGCTCCAGGGAGTTGGAGCCTAGGTGCTACGACGAATCTGCACACGTGGGTTTTTGCATGTGTGCTGTACAAGCTGAATAGTTTAAATAGAAACCTAGGACTTCATGCAAGAGGGGGAGAGCTGACGGAGTAGCCGCACAGAGAAGGAACAAAATCCATTTCACACGCAATCCGAGGAGGAGATTCGATCTCGTTCATGTAAGCTTCTGAGATTCAGTTTTCTCTTTCTCTTTCTATTTCCTTTTCTCTGTTTTTCCTGGATACTTTCATTATGGATGTACAGGATTTTTGTGCCATGTCTTTGAGCTAAACTTTCATTAGATGGATAGTTAGGATGAATTGATATCTAACTATATTGTTTTGATTCTTCAAGATTCAGGAATGAATGTTTGATTTCTACATGATTGTGCGATGTAGATTTACCTTTGCATATGTTGTCTAATGCTTTTTACAAGATTAGCTATCTCATAAAATGATTTAATTGCAGGATTAATCCTTGGAAAAGAGAAATCCCTGCCAGATCCATGTGCAGGGCATAGGTTTCTTTTTTGTTAAGAGGAGTTGTTTAATGCATAGGAATATATCGTTAAACCCTATGTAGTTATTAACAAGTTATGTATTTATCAATTCTATTTCATTTAATGGCATGAGAACATAGTGATTGAATGAGATATAATTAGCTTTATATGTGTTGGAAGATATATATAAGGACTATTGAACTTAGACTAGTAAATTTCTGCACAATCTAATGAAAAGGAACCAATGCGATATAGTTTAAATTCGAGGATTCCTAACTATCCATCTGCCATCCCCAATCAATAATTTCCTTTTAGTATTCTAGCTGTCTTGTGAAACTCTTATTTATTTCTTTTATGCATTTGGTTTTTTCTTTCATAATTATGAAATCCCTTTTCTACTCACCGAAAGCAATTTAACTAATTAATAATCTTAGTTAGACCATATCCTCGTGGGAACGATACTTTACTCAGTCTCTATTACTTGATCGGCACGTATGTTAAAATGAGTATTTTAATTAGACATATACGCAACTCGTCAATAATCATGCATTTTATCATTATTTCATGCATTTTCGCATTTTAACAATTCATATAAGTTATTTATCATTCGTTCATATATATCCTTTCACATACATTCAACTTACAACACATAAATTATGTGTTTCCTAAAATTTTTCAATACATAAACTTATATCCTATTTTAGTATGATTAAACTTCTTGATTAACATATAATTTAGTGTTTAATTAAAAAATTTTAATCCATTTATCATTGGGTTCCAAAACAGCAATGTTAAGACCCATTTTTCATCCTTTCAATACCTCTTTTGATACTTAAATCAAAACAGATTTTTAATCCATAAATTCCAGCAACTAATCATGCTTTTCTTAACTCAAATTTAGGTTAATATCACATGTTTAAAATCCATATATTGGTTGCTTCCAAAACAGTAACTTCTATACACGTTTTGGATACTTTTTGCACCTTTCTTTGGACACTCTTTTACATATCCTTAAAAATCTGATTTAGGGCATACCTTTCCCATATATTGTGGCCATATAAAGTACCCTAATACTAGCATATTTTACTCTCTAAATCATCCATGATTTAATTATTTACAAAAAAGCAATATATCATACATGTAGGGTACCCATTTTAGCCCCATTTGAACGTTCCCATGCATATGCCCCAAAATCAAATTTAGGGCTATTTCTTTCAACCCATGTAGGATGTTCAAAGGGTCCTTAATTTAGGGTACTTTACCCTAAAATTCACTCATAAATCATTTAAGCTACTCCTTGCATCTTATTTAACATAAAAATTGAAAAATCGGGTAATAAATGAAACCCTAAGTTCTATTTTTGCTAAAATCTTTAACATATAACTAAATCAATATTTGTAACCCATAAGAACATGAATCATACCTAATTATCATGCTTAAGCCAATTAACAACTTAGCTTAGGGTTCCATGAAAATTCAAGATAAGTTTCATCTTAAAAATCAACCATAGTTTCCATTTTCTCCCTCTTGAATCCTTGATTTCATATATATCATTCCTTCTTCATTCAATACCCTCATCAAGGCACCATAAATCATTCTTCAAGGATTCTTTATGAATCATATTCATGACTCATAAATAGAGATAAGAAAACTTAGTTTAGATGATTCAAAACTCAAGATTCACTTACTTGAATTGAATCAACTTTGAATCCAACTTTCTTAGCTTGAATACCCTTCTCTTTCTTTCTCCTTTTCCTTCTCTTTTTCTCCTCCTTTCCTCTTCTTTCCATGCTGGATTTGGGCACATCCAAGGCTGCCTTACTTGGGATTTTTTTTTGAGAATTTCTCTCTCCAACTTAGCATATGGACGTCCCTTGGTATGAGCTCCATATTTTATATTTTTTTACCATCTTGTGGGACCCATTTTGCCACATATCTTGAGGGTAATTTATTTTCTTCTTATCCCTTGTTGACATGGCTAAATCTTACCCAAGTAAATTAGGTAATTATCATATATCAAAAATAGCAAAATCAGCTCATAAACGGACCATGTTGCTGTCCACTTTGGGAATGTCCCATGCAAAAGCCATTTTTGGCATTTTGTGCCTCAAAATTTCACTTGGTTTAATGGCCCATTACTTACCCTAGGTGCTTAGCTAATTAGATGCATATTTGGCAATTTTTAAAAATCAGAAATTGCATGTTTACTACCCTTGGGCGTCACCATGCTTTACCACATTTCCATGCCTCCTTGAGGCTATACCTTAGCCATTTAAACCAAGCATTTAAGCTCTTGATTTTTCATGGATTTTAGCATTTTAGATAATTCATAAAATTCACTCAAAATTACCCTTGTGTGACACCTCATTTGTGCTATTAAGGTACTTTATGGTGCACAAAGTCAAAGCTATGAGCCTTTTTTCTGATTAAGCATATTCTCATGATAATTAACTTAATCTAACCCTTCCATACGTTGATTATATAATTTTATCCACCCGTTTCAAATTTCGTCGCAATCTGACTTTTCTATCTAAAGTTGTGATTATTTGAAATTAACTTTTGAGTTTGAGATGAAAATAAATAATTATCACATTAATCACATAACATTTTCTTTAATCTAATCCATCCATCAGATTGGGCCCAAAGTCATGTGTTTATCTTTCAAATTTCATCTTGATTCGACTTATAAACGTCAAGTTATAAATTTTCTAACATTTTTCAACCTAATTCCATAATTATCATTCTAATTCCCATTAATCAAATCATGATAATTAAAATAATTATTCATAACACATTAGCATTTTTCAATCCTCATTAACCCCCTTTAGTCATATTGATTTACACTGGGCTATAGCGATTAATCTTAATTACCATTTTTAATCACAACCTTAATTGCAAAATCCACCAATTTATGAAAATCATCCATAAATCAACCAATTCATACATAAATCATAATTACAGTTTAAATGCACTTATATGAGCTCTACTTGGGTCTTAGTATTACAAAGGACGTGTTGCGATCCCCACATTTCAGTCATCTAATCTTTGCCCTTTGCTTCCATACAACTTCCTCATTAGCAAGCAATGAGTTAATTACTACCTCCTTTTCTCTAATGAGTCTATCCCTCTTATCAGAAACTATTTGGGGTCTAAGCTGTTGAACCTCAGTTTAGTGCATTTGAATTTTGTGATTTATGGTTCTTCTCATCTTTGAGTGCCACTTAGCCAGCTTTTTACCACATTGTTGGAGTTTTTGGCAGATATCACCATGAATAAGGTCTAACCAATACCATTGTCCGTCCAAGTACTGTCTATGATGCCATTCACTTCCATGTATTTGGACTAATACACCTCATATTTGAATTGTCTCATTGTCCTTCTCCTCTTGTCTTCCAGTTAAGAAAGACCAGAGGTATACTATGATCAGATGCAACAATCTGCATATTATGAAGTTGTGCTAGTACAAAGAGGTCTAACCACCCTGAGTTTGTCAACCCCCGATCTAGCCTTGCCTCAACTCTTTCTTTACCTATTATGTTATTTCGCCATGTCTTGTTTGGCCCAATAAAACCTAAATCTAGTAACTAACACTCATCAATAATTTCTCTGAAAGCATTCATTTGGATTTCAGGTCTATTACATTTGTTGCTATATTCAGACTCACCAATAACCTCATTAAAATTCTTAAAAATTAGCCATGGTAAATTAAATAGATTCTGAAGCTACCTTAGTAGGTTCCATGATTCATTTCTTCTTTGGGGTTCTGGGTGGCCATAGAATCCAATTATCCTCATTCCTTGTCATCATCTCACTTTTAATTGCATCAATGCGGTGTTTTAGGTATGAAATGATCTAGAGGTCCACATCCTTGGTCCACATCATTGCCAATCCACTACTTCTTCCCTCATAGTCGATTGCTATGTAGTAATCAAAATTCATTTTCACTTTAATGCGTTCCATCTCATTCTATTTCCTCTTTGTCTCAGATAGGAATACAATCATGGGATCTTGCCTTCTAATGAAGTCATAGAGGTTTCAAATTGTTTGTGGGTTTCCAAGCCCACGATAATTCCAAGTCATTAGAGCCATTTATTCCTTGCAGGGCTAGGGGGTTACCCCAACCTCCAGATCCCCTCCCATTGTCCCTTTCTTCCATGGGTCCTCCTTCCTTCTTTTAGGCTCCCTTTCTTTCACTTTTTCTATGCATTCTATATACTTCTCTGGTTCTCTCTCGTTACCCTTCCTTTTTCCCATTGTGCCCAACCCCTCGCTTTTCTCCACCTCCCCTTGGAATCTAGCCCTTCTCTTCCACTTGCTTCCTCCCACTCGTTGGTCTATAATTGAAACTATTTTAGTAAAGCTATCGCTCCCCTCACCCCTTTCCCTTGTATAGAGGTTGCTAATTTCATTCTGCTCCATTTCGTTCTTTCCAACTATATGCTCATCAATCTCCACCCCTAGTTTATCTCCTGTATCCCTCTCCATTTGCTGTTGCATATCTATTTTCTACTTCTATCCACAACTAATAGTTTCGAAATCTTCCTTTCCTGACAAGAGCCCTCCACTTACCTGTGTGCCTTGATAGCTGCTTGTATCTTTATTATTTTAACTCTATCTTTGAGCATTTTTCCCCTATCATTAGTGATATTGCTCTTCAGCCCTTGATTCTCCTTCGTATTCCATCCTTTTTGCATCCAACTCTTCTCCCTTTCCCCTGGCTCCATAGTTCTTAAGGTATTGTCCTATCCCCTAGCACCAACCTGACTGCACTTGTCTCTACCTCTGTTTCTTTTAACCTCCTCTCCCTTTCTTCTGTCTATCGTGTCTCCACACCTGTCATTTGCACTTCCTGATTCTCCTGCACCTCTCCCCTTGTTCCAATACCAGCAAGGTATGTAGTAGACTCCACCCTATTCTTCATTGCTTTGCTTCTACTCATTACCCCTTCCTTGTAGCCTACCCTTAGGAATTTTCCAAATGGTAGTTCATCTTCGTTTACAGTCCCCTCCTGATTCATATCCATTTTCGTCCAGTCCCACATATTTGATGAAAATGCCTCCGCAGAGAGGTTTCCTGACATCAACTAACACTCTAACTCGTATACATTGTTCAGTAACCACTAAGTTTTCGTAGCCTTCAAAGGACTCCCCAATAATCTTGCCTAGAGTCGTTCTATCTACAGATAAGGAATCTCACTTATTTGTGCCTAGATAGGAGTTTGGAAGATTTTCACTTCTGACGTCATGATTGGGGCAACAGGTCCTTTAAGAGGACTACATTCTGGTCATATAACCACGGCCTCCCCTCTAACATTGCATTTTTGTCTTCTTCCTTATCAAAAGATGCAATATACAGGTTTTGTTCCATATCAATCATATTATTACCCCTTACTTTCCAAAGCTTCCTCAGTATAGACTTGAAGAGTGTTGGTCCCGAGTTGATGGCTAAACCTAAGAGGAGAGGGGTGAATTAGGTTCTTTAAAAAATCTTTGGTAAGTCAAAATCTTAACCCCTTGCAAAATTAATCCCCTTTTTAAAGTAAATGAAGAGCAATTAAAGATAAAGCAGTAAAAG
>JAXCLR010000001.1:29059103-29069724 GCA_035584095.1 Annona squamosa
CAAATTAGTTCTTGTTAATCATCAAAACTCACACTTTGGTCAATTTGTTTTGTTTTGAGTCATTGTTTCCAACAAAGAGTTCCTTGTTTTAACTCTTTGTGGACCATATTGTCATAAGAAATGTGGGCTTATCTTTGGGATCAATCTGTCGGCACAAAATATTTCCCAATTCAAGAGTCCAAAGTTCCTCTTCTAGATGGTCTGCATCCGCTCTCGCCATTTCTTTCTCCTATGAATAAGTAATCCTTGCCCTCACTTCTTTGCCCTTCCACCTTCCCGAGAGAAAACCCATCCTCTCCAAATCCTCCCCCAGCTTGCAGATTCGCCTCACTAGGGCACGAAGGGGGAGATAGAGTTTGTCATTTTTCGTTGCCAGACAAGTTTTGGATAGGATAATCTGTTTAAGCTTTTGTAGTCAGATTTTAAACATTGTTTTTGTTGCCTATATATGATGTAAAAAATCAAGAAAAATTCCTGTTGAGGGTTTGCCTTCCATTTTATTGGAAAGGGTTTATTTGTATTAGGAACCTGATCTCCTATTGCTGTGGGTAAAACATCTATTGAGCAAAATAGAAAAATGAAATTTTTGATGAGTTATATATACAATAATAAAATAAATCAATGCATTTGACTAAATGGCGTCACTTTGAAGCAACCAAATAATTATACATACAACTAAATCGATACATATATAAGGATTGATTATATATAATTAATCGCATGCGGTCCTCTATACAATATTTATTTTTATTTTCAAAATTTAAAATTTTTTCTTCATAATATATTTTACTAAGTATAGTTAACCAATATACCACATTTTACCAATTTATAATATTTTTTATATATTTATTTTTATTTTAAAATCATCAATTTTAGGGTTATTTTGGTCAAAAATATTATATTATAAAAATGATCAAAATATTATAAAATAGTAAAACTTAATATCCTGATTAAAGCTACTAAGGAAAATATGTTTATGAAGAAAAAATAATCAAACAGGAAATAAATATTGTATAGAGGGCTAATGACCGAGATCTGATCCAGGAGCATTGAGCCTTAATGCTCCTGATTGCATATGCTATAGTATAAAGGGCTATAGGTGTATTTAACAAGCTATCAATTTTTAGTTAAATGCATTTACATTAATAGTTTCATGAAAAAGTTGCGCAAAAATGTTTAAAAAATGAATATATGCACATGGGAGCATAGGATTGGACATCTAAATGACCAATAGCATGTAATCGGTCCTCTAGGTATATAGCCAAACGGATGTCATGTAGTCAAAAAAATAGTTCTATAATATGTTTATAATATAAATGGTTTTTCAAAAATTGCGAGGAAAATAATAGTTAAAAATAATAAATTTTCTCGTAGTATATATTAAAAGGGACAATTTCATAATTTCATCAAAATTCAACTGTCATCGGTGAAATCGTCTTTGAAGCGCATCGCAGAATGTTTGATTTGTGATTTTATAAAAAATGAAAAATGGGTGTGATGGCCGATCAAAAATTGCTGTCATGATCCATCCATTTATAAAGCAATGAGTAGAACTCAGTAATCAATACTATAATGAAAATATATTTTCAACCACAGTGTTCCAATTATAGCACTAAAAAAGCCATGAACATTTAGACATACATATGCATTATGAGCATAGACACACTAGCTAGCTAATACATGCAGGCCATTTTTTTGTTGAAAATTTAAGATATTTTCACCAATCGAGGCTAGCTCGGCTGGTCGCCAGCTGCGGAGCGCACAGCCGTTTCTGCGGTTGGCGGGGGATCGAATCCCATACGGGATTTCGGTCCCCAAATAGATGGACGTGGACGTGGGAGCATGGTGGTCTCCCGGGTGGAAAAAGTGTGGGAGCAGGTGGTCTCCCGGGTGGAATGTGTGGGAGCAGGTGGTCTCCCAGGTGGCTGTTGGAAGCTGTGTCTTCTAGATTTCTTTGGGACGTTATGGGTTCCCAGATTTGTAAGAATGTCTCAGATCTTCAAGTATAATATGTGTTGAGATACATGTAATTATATACCAATCAAAAAAAAAAAAGATATTTCACAATTTCTTTTCTGGGCCTTGATAGACTATCATTGGTTATTAGATCTGGTTTTGGCTTCGGTCTACTACCTTGACAAGGTAAAGATATGATTAATGCAAATCAACAAACAAAACTGAACATAAATGGGGGCATGAT
This sequence comes from Annona squamosa, assembly GCA_035584095.1. Lineage (NCBI taxonomy): Eukaryota > Viridiplantae > Streptophyta > Magnoliopsida > Magnoliales > Annonaceae > Annona > Annona squamosa. The sequence goes on from JAXCLR010000001.1 coordinate 29,061,304, forward strand.
CTTCGCAAGACAGGTTTGATATGATCCCGCCTTAGACCAGTTTGAAATACCGTTTTCAAAATTTTTTGAAAATTTTTAAAAGAAAACGGTTAATCTACATGCATATTATTTATAAATTAAGTTTTATCACTTTTAAATATGTATATATATATTTATTTTGTATTTTTAAATGCAGAGGTATTAACTATTTTATTAAATTTTTTTTAGAAAAAGGTTCTATGACTAAACACCATCTATGACCGGTCATAAATGATCATTTGTGCCTCACCTTGAAGTTGGGCTCATCTACATGTACGTAGGTGTCATGGTTCATAAATCCATAAATCCATCTTAACTCGTAATGGATCAAAATCCTAAGAATTTGTGTAATAATGTATTTTATGTAAGTGTGTTAATAGATAGGGTCATTCCGTAAATCCTACCATTTAATATATTTATAAATAGGTTAGGTTGAGTTTTTTGAATAAATGGTTATAGTGTCAACTTATATTCTCCTTTAATTAAATAAATGGTCGTGGCTTTAGATGTTTATAGCCCATGAACGCCCATCAATCCAGTTGATGATTTGTTGAATAATTAAATAAATGGTCATGGCTTTAGATGTTTACAAGCAAATATCAGCTGTCCACTACCCTCATGTGACGTCGTTGTTGCCTTAGCAGGGCGAGGTCCGGTCTTATGCATGCAACTAAATTTGTGAAGTCCAAATCAAGCAATCCACTTTACTCGCAGCAACAAACGGAAATTCATGAAGCTCTGCTCTGTCTAAAGCGGAGGCATGGTTGCTGCTTTGTAGCCCATGTACGGTGACATGGAATCATGGCAAGAATTCCAAATTTCAGGATGAGATGGGGACTCATAATCAATGAGAAGAAAAAGGGGACCTCCAATCAATCTAATATATATTTTTTGGGCCATGGCAGATGGAAACTGGGCACCACAACATCAGGACTACTTAGGAGGCTCTGCCTCAGACTCTTCTTGCATGAATCATAGCATGCTGCATGCCCCAACATACATGGCAAGTCCCTTTATTCTTACGTGAGATGCCCCACGCGCAAACGCCGGCATGCATTCGTGCATTATTCCATCTATTCACACTGCTCGATTTTGTCTGCCATTTCAGTTGAATTCATGAGAAATGATTCTCGAATTTTGTACAGAATTTATGTTTTCGAAATTGATCAGAAAGAATTAATTTCATTTGCGGGACCCCAATAAATCATTAATTATTTAAATTTATATAATTTCAGTTCCCAGAAGCTTCATTCTGAAAATTTGTGAGGTTGGGCCTACCCATCACTAGTGACGCCCTTCTCTTTCTGGTGGTTTGTTATTTCGGATAACTTCATGCATGTGATGGGCATTATGTTGTTAGCTGTCAAGAGAAATTTAAGGAAATAATTAGAAGTGATAATGTGAAATCGATGCACAAACACAAATGATAGCATTAGTAATTATAACAACAATAATTATCATTTGGCGGGTAAAAAATCAGAACGTCGGATATATGCACTATAATTTTTGTGCCTGCCTTTCGTTGACCTTCTAAGAACATTTGGGTCACTCACAAGTGGTCCATTTCTACAATCTCAATCAAATCCAGGTGTATTTGACAAAAAAATAGTGGTCTTTTCAATTCTTACCCAACTTCTCTTTCAAAACAATGCAATTATTGTACAAGAAGTGCATATGATTAAGCTTAGTTGAAAAGGTGTATATATATATATGGGATTTATTCATGTGCATTCAAACTGCACGCGAATTACCTTGCAGATGCCTCGTCGGCCCGTTCATTTCAGTGGATGAAATTTGCGCCGCTTGTTCGATTGTGCGTGTAGAGAGAGACGACGAGCCAAACGAAGACGGATGTACACGCGCGCAAAAATTTGGAGGATGCATTTTTCAGCATTTTCCCGCTTGATGGACTAAAAATCCACAAAAACCCACCCGAAATATTCCCTCTTTCATCTTGCCAAAAGTAGCATAGCGTTTGGGAGCCCGCTCATCCCTCCCATTTTGAAAACGGAGATGTCACTGCTGCTGTTGCTGCTCCCCCCAAATCTCCTTCTCCGTCGAGATTTTGAAGATCTCCATCGAGATTGAAGTTCTCTATCGATTTTAAAGTTTTCCGTCAATTTCGAAGTTCTGAGATCAATTCCGAAGTTCTGCGTCGACAGAAGGTACAGTGTTTATTTTCGTTATCACCGTCTTCTCCGAAAATCCGTATGCGGATTCTGTGGATTATAATTGCGCAGCAAACGTACCTTCCATCCGCATTTCTCTGACGTGAAAATCTGCATACGGATTTTGAATCTGCATGCGGATTATAACTGCGCAGCAAACGTACCTGCCATTCACATCTCTCTGACGCGAAAATCTGCATGCAGATTCTAAATCCCATTGGGAGGTACGTTTGATGCGCAGTTATAATCCGCATGCAGATTTTCGTGTCAAAGAGATATGAATGGGAGGTACATTTGCTGTGTAGTTATAATCCGCATGTGGATTCAGAATTTGTATGCAAATTTTCACGTTAGAGAGATGAGGATGGGAGGTACGTTTGTTACATAGTCATAATCCGCATGCGGATTTTCGGAGAAGACGACAAAAGAGAAAATAAACATTGTATCTTCCATCGAAGCAAAACTTCGAAATCGATCACAAAACTTCGAAATCGACAAAGAGCTTCAATCTCGACGAAGATCTTCAAAATCTCGACGGAGAAGGAGAAATCAACGGAGAAGGAGATTTGGGAGCAGCAGTAGCAGTGGCGTCTCTGTTTCGAAATGGGTGGGATAAGCGGACTCCCAAACGCTGTGCGGCTTTCGGCAAGATGAAAGAGGGAATTTTTTGGGTGGGTTTTTGTAGATTTTTAGTCCACCGAGTGGGAAAATATATCCTCTGAATTTTTGTGCGCGTGTACATGCGTCTCCATTCGGCTCGTCGTCTCTTTCTACACGCACAATTGAACAAGAGGAGCAGATTTCGCTTGCTAAAATGAATGGGCGGATGGGGCGTCTATAGGGTAATTTGCTTGTAGTCTGAATGCACCTGAATAAATCCCTATATATATATATTAATCAGTTGCTCAATACAGAACAGAATGAATGATTATATCTGGGGCAATGAATTAAACAAAAAACAATCAAAATCTTCATCGTATATGCTAGGAAATCATAGTTCGGTTTGTAATATACGGTATGCAAAATCGTAGCATGTTTGTATTTCTAGTTATCTGTTAATTAACTTGTTAAAAGACAGAAATTTTCAGGTGATCGCCACGCGATCTGCTACTCCACTAACGACACAAAAGTACCATACTAATGAAGAAGTAAGACCCTTTAATCGAGTCTATCAAGTTTTGTAATTTCTGATTTTTTTTTTTATAAAAAAAAGCACTTCGAAGACCCTGGATGAGGAACTGACTGGGTGCCACCAAATTCTGTTTCTATTCCCGAGGAAATATGCAAGAGCTAATTTAGAAATCAAGATATTGTCGTGTGAGCGTGGGCTGTGCTCGAACACCGGTATCTGGTTCTGTCCTCAAGGATGCTAAGAACCTTGCACCACAACTTGGAAAGGGAGAATCGAATCCCACTATCATCTTAATCCAATAGCAAATCGTATCACAATGCTCAACAACTCCTTGGAGTTACCAGATCTTGTTTATACCCTGTCCCAACTATCCCTTTCCACGTGCTACAAAGATCCTAACAAACAGAATGCGAGGTTAATGGCGAACACTCGTGTACCGCTATACCCATGTTGTCCTTGTAACCATCTTGCAGCGTTCTGTTTGTGTTATTACTCAGCAACACCAAATCTATTCATAAAAATGTGTTTTGAGGCTAAGACTAAATTAATTACTAAACAAACCAAAGTGAAAAATGTACCTTTATTAGTATAATTCTCCTCTATGTGTCTAAGAGCCTGTAAAAATAATAGACAAATTTCTTATTTGGTTTCTTTTATGTTAGACCACCCGTACTTTCCTTATCATTTTTCATGTCCTTATAGATAATCGCCAAGTGAGTACTTTTAGTCTTTTTTTACTTCAACCTATTCTCTTTTGCACATAATAAAAATGAGCTCATTAAGAGATCATTTGTCCTTTTTTCAGTCATAATGAACTTTAAACTGACCAAATTGTGTCAGAAGAATCAAAACTAAATATATAAGCAAATCCTTGGTCGCTTTAACCTTAGTGCCTTTAATTTTAAAGTAAGATGAGACAGGTACTTCCTTATATTTCCTTTAACCTTATATTTTATTGAAATTAAGTTTGACAGAATCACACTCATTTCAACTTTATTACTTTTACCAAAGTGTTTTTCAAATTTTAATAGAAATTTTTAGCATTCGTTACCTTTTTAGACATGATGCCCCCTGAAAATATTCAAAATTTTACACTTTATAATTATGAAATTCATGCAATTTGAACAATTTTACTTCTCAAAATTCCTATGTTTTCTCATTGGAACTTTTGGCCACAAGATTGGTGAGTTGTTTAATCCTTAATGCAAGGTTCAGATTCATAAAGTCAAGAATGATCATAATATTTTATTTTTATTACTTTAACATGAAAATAGAATAAATGTTGGTAGATATAACACAAGCAGATAAATTAACCAAAAATTGAACAAAACAATATGTTCACATAAGGATATAGAACTTTAGCAATTCAAATAATGGTAGAGCCCATCACAAGATACCTAGAACAACATTAATACTTAGTCATTGGATAAAAATATTAACTTGTAAGTGATACTCTTCGTGCAGTAATTAGATATTGATAATAAAGTCATGTCAAACAATATGCCTTTCTTTGGATCGACTATTGTTCATATGGAATACCTAATAATTATTACATATTTATCACCGTAGGTGTCTATGTAATTTGGCCAAATATTAACCTTCATCTGGGTCGATCAATATTCATATTAATTACATATCCATAATATTTTGGTGTAGTAATCAAATATTAACAATAAAATCCTATCAAACAACAATCCTTTCTTTGGACCGACTTGTTATTCACATGAAATACCAAATAATTGTCACACGTTTATTACCACAAATGTGTACGCAATAAAATACTATCAAATAACAATCCTTTCTTTGGACCGACTTGTTATTCACATGAAATGCCAAATAATTGTCACATATTTATTACCACAAATGTGTACGCAATTCAACCAAATATTAATCTTCCTTTGGGCCGATGAATATTCGCATGAATTATATACATATAATTATCTTAATGTGCTAAAAATAAATTAACGTACACAAGATAGGCTACTTCGGTAGCACGTTGTTTCAACTAATTTATTTTAAAATATTAGACATCCATTAAAAAACTTGTAGCATTATTCAAATTTAATAAAAAGTCCAAAATATTGAACTTATTTCTAAATTCCAAACATAAAACTTTTGCATGATAATGGATCAATTTGAATTTAAACATTCAAAGATCCAAAATTGAATTTTGCATGACAATAGGTTAATTTAAAATTTAATAAAAGCAAAAAATCATAAATACATGAAAATTAGTCACAAATTGCTTTCCAAATTTTCATAAACTAACCATATGAATTAATTGCACATCTAATTCAACAAATTACATGCGTTTACATAAATTTACAAAAATTAATATTTCTAGACCTATTTGGCTTAATCAAACCCTTCCATTTGATTCAGAATATCCAAAAACATACAAAACCACTATTGGGTCATCCAAATTGGATAATGAGATCATAAAATATGATAAATTCAATTTGGATGGCTATTAGGGCGTCATGTGTCAGCGGGCTTAACTGTTGGGTCACTTACGGGCTTGAAGCAGGCCTTGGCCTAGGAGCAAAGTGAGCAGTCAATTGGGCATGATGGTTATGGGTGGCAAAGGGTGGCTTAGGCAAGCCCAGCCCAAGCCTAGACAAAAATGGGGTGGGAAGGCTTGGAGTAAGCCCAAGCACCTTGAGTAAGCCCAGGCCCAAAAGGCCATTTAGAGTCTAAGCCCATAATCTGCATGGGCCATTTAGAAAAGATAGCCTGCTGAGCAAGCCCGGGCCCACGGGTGCAAAGGAGAGGTTTTGGATTGTTTCGCAATTATAATTGGATGATCAAATTTGCAAATAACTTTCTATTTTATTTTGCAAATTCTCTGGTTGGGGGGCATTTGCGAATTCTTCTAGTCCAGGGGTTTTTAAGCAAAATTTCCATCTTCCATCCCAAAAACAGAAACATCCAAAACCTAACCCTAGCTTATTAGCCGCCACGGTCGCGATGCCGCCGCCATCGTTACTCCTCAGTTGCCGTCGGAACCATAGTGCCGCCATTAGTAGCTTGAACAATGGCAAGCATAAGGGATCTTCTCTGGTAAATAGTGGCCATTGTCAACGGGTAGTGATGATATTTTGGGCGGGCAGTGACGATGCAATTTTGGGATGACGGCAAGCTTGGAGCCCTAGCACCTGCCGATGCCGTCGGTAACAGCATGACTCCATCCGGCATCCGACTGTTGCTAGTAGCATGATCCCCTTCCCAAAAAGTAGTGTCTTCTCCTGCCGAAACCCATAATGGCTGCCACTGTCGGGTGCCCCATTGCTACCCATTGCACCCACCCAAAATCGGTGTTGTAGGCAACAGAAAGGAGAAACAGGAATCACATGGCACTAACGGAAGCTTGAGTTCCAAAATCCATGATTGGTTTCAGTTTTTTTTATGGAGATTCGGTTGCCATTTGGTCTGTTACCGTTGATTGAAAAATAGGATTTTCATATGAAATGGGAGCTGAATCCTCATCAACAAGATGATGGCATAAAAAGATGGGGGCTTTACAAAATTGCAAGTAGCCATAGGACCGAAACATGCTATTGAATATGCTGCTTTGATTTATCTAGAAATACAAAATCCCAAGTATCACGACATAAAAAAATATTGCTGAATGCACGATCAGATATTAAAGTATATACATTTAGAACTAAAGCATGATGCCTAACCATATGACAAACCATCCGTATAATTGTATGCCAAAACAATATTAAACCAAATAATATCATATGACCTAGAATTGAATTAACGGCATAACCCTAAGATCAAATTAAATTAAATTGAGAAAATTTTTCAATGATTCAACATGAAGATTTCTCTGATACTACTTGTTGGAAAAACTTTATTGATTAAAATCATTAATCACGTCAGGATCCTCCATGCTAAATCATTAAGAAAAATAAAACCATAAGCAGAAGCGTATCTGAAACCATAAGAGCAGTTGTTCTTGAATCTTGTGGTTTCTAAGTCTTCCAAGTTAATGCCCTAGGATTTTTTGGAGAAGATGACTCTTCATTTTCAATGATGGGATGTTAGAAAAGAAACCCTAATCGGTACATAACCTTGGGACAACGACTATTTATATAGGACGACTATCTTTTGTATTTCTAATTTAGCCCATCATAAAAATAGAAATTAGAAATTAGGTTGTAGGTTTCTACGCATAAGAGACTCATACTTTATTAGATGATTTAGGTCCATAAAACCTTTAGGATCACTTTAAAAATTAGATAGCTGTTTATAATAGCATACATATAGCGTATATATATATAATTAATATATATGTGTGTCCAAAATTTCAACACCACTTGCATCACCCACAACTCATGCGATTGTGATTGAACTTAGTAAATAGAATGATGGCAACAATTTCAATGAAATACGTAGAGGCAAAAACGACTGAGAACCTTTCGAGGATAATTGGACATATCGCTTGTACAATGCTTTGTTTGGCCCGATTTTTTTATCCTTGGTCGTGCTTTTTTCTACAAAAAAGTGGTTCTATTCATGTTTGGATAAAACTTAAAATCATGATAAGCAACTGCAATAGTAAGAAAATCATGATTCCACTTAAGCGCCAATCTGATGCTTTTGTGGATCGTAAAAGCCAATTACTATTAGGTATTTGGGAAAAGACATAATTTTCCTAACAAACTTGAATACTATAAACTAGATAAGAGACATTTTAGACATAATTGTAAAGTAAGATTTTATACTACATGATGTGTACCAAGTGCTTGTCATTAAGAGCACTGTGATCACCAGTTTAATTAAAATTAATCGAAACACATTAAAGCTACCACCATGCGAGTGACAGTGTAAAATAACGGTGAGTCAGGTCGAATCCACAGAGAGACGATGTAGTTTTGAATTATTTTAAAGAGAAAGAGAGGGTATAGAGAAGAGAGAGAAAGAAATTAAAGAAAAAGGAAAAGAAATTAGAGAGAAAGGAGAAGAAATTAGAGAGATAAGAAAGAGGAGAGAGAAAAAGAGGTTAAAAAGAGAGAAAAAGAGAAAAGAGAAGAAATTAGAGAGAGAAAGAAGAGAGAGAAAAGATTAGAAGAGTTGGAAAGAAAGTGAGACAAGAAG
>JAXCLR010000001.1:29113225-29127600 GCA_035584095.1 Annona squamosa
TTTGATTTACCAAAGATTTTTAAAGAACCCAATTCACCCCTCCCCTCTTGGATTTAGCCATCAACTCGGGACCAACATTTAACACTTATTTGGTGTTTAAGCTTCCATTTCAGCAATAATTCCCATGTATTAGGCGAAAGAACTGAGAGGTGAAAGTTGAATATACGACAATCAAGATATTAAATCTATAAATTTAGATTACAAGAATAGGCATAATGATCTTGAAAAATCCCACGAATGGTCACAAAACTTAATGAATTCTAAATGACTTAATCTCATAAGAATAGTGGTTAAGGATATTTGAATTATGTCTTATAAGTATTGAGAAAAGGTACAACAATAATTTAGGATTTGTTCTCCTTTAACACTTAATATCTGAATTAATTAAACATATCTATAATTTGTGGCATTTGTCTTTGATATATCAATGCTTGAGTTTCTTTGAACTTTTCTGGTTGATCTTTGAGATTGAATATGCTTGTTTTGAGTCTCGTTGTGTTCAAGTCGGATACTCAGATCGACTTAAGTTACAACTTGACCTAAGTTACATGCGGAATTGTGGCGCCTTAGCCCGAGCGTCACAACCTTACTTAAAAAGCTATCGATTGTTAAACATGATCAGGATTGTTGCCCTGTCAGACGATGGGCTTATTGGATATTCACCCACTTAAACTTAACTATTCAGGAGTTTATACCATTTCATACATTCAATTTCCATCAAATTCTTTTTTGAGTCATTATTCCATTTGAGAATACACAAATTACCTCATGAAATTTCATACTTCATACCTTATCATTTGTCTATAAAAATTTTTGCCTTCTATAGTTACAAAACCATAACATAATTCATATATAACATTAAACAACTATTTAATGTCATCATACATACAACCATTCAACTCATAGGTTCATACACAGGTAACTCATAGAAATTCATTTATCCTTAAATCTTCACCTATGCTCATTGCCTCCTTCCTTTTATCGATCTTTGGGTTTGGAAAACAAAACGTGAATCGAAACTCAATAAGCAAGTTATAGGGTTTTCAGGAAATTCATTTTAAAGGCAACATTGTTTAAAAACATTTTTCTCCATTCGGTAAGAGACACTTAGCATGTGAACAACTACCTACAGAACAAAAACTTTTCATAAATCATTCATGTAAACCAATTTAATCCTAATTTTGGGCATTTCATAAACATTGGATGTGCAAATACATCATTTCCATCCATGACATAATCCTTCATATGAGGGTACGCTAGCACGAGGAATATTCTTTCATAACATGATCCTTTCCATTCTTGGCGCCGGACTTTCCAACTTGGCAACATCAAGGGCGGACTTCTTGTTCTGCTTTCTACCTTGACTAGCCTTCTTAATTTCCATTCCATGCATGACTTTAGTCACCCCAACATTATATTCCTCTCACACATGGAAACTTGTCATTCTCATGTAAAGAATTCTTTGCACCATCCCTTTTAAACATCGTTTTAATGAAACATCATTTAAATTCATGTTACATCGCTTTTCATACATAATTGCGAAACAGTAAGCAATTCATTTATCATAATTAAAATAACATTTCAACACATATTGAAATAAATGAATGACCATCCTTAAATAACTTGAAAATAATTCATTAATCAATTGCAAAATGGTTTAAAACATATATGACATCACTTGCAGTGAAAAGCATTTAAAATTTTGCTTGTTTACCTGCTTCGCCTTATGTGACGCCCCGAACCGAGGCTTCACATTTGTCCTTACTCCAAGATCTTATCGATTGGTAAGTGTGAATCAAGGTTGTTGTCCTGATCACGCAGCGGGTACTTAATTCGATCTTGTCCATTTTTTTCCTTTTCTTTTCTTTCATCATATAAAGACACATACTTATCATCAAATTTCAATTGTCGTTGATAACATTCATACTTATTTTTGTACAATATAAGTTATTTTAACATGATCATTTCATACATACAGAATTCAATCATACCATATACATATCAACATATCATAAAATTTTCTTCATACCATCTTTTTCCTTTCTTTCTTGGCTTGTACTGTACCTGTCTATGGTTTGAAAAGCAAAACGTGAGTCGAAACTCAGTAAGCAAGCATTTTCCATTTAAATGCATTTCTCCTGTTCAATAGTAAACACTTATCAAGTGATCTACTATCAACTAGTGGAAACCTTTTCATAAAACCTTTCATAAACCATATGCTTGCAAACTTAACATGCAAACCTCTTTTTTATGAACATAAATACGTTTTTTTATAAAACTTCCTTTCTCCAAGGATATTCTCATGTTCTTAAAACATTTTCCATAAAACCTTTTTAAAACTAGCATATGCATCATCTAGTAGGTGACACTTACCAAGTGATCACCATTTCCTCCTTATGAGAGAAACTATCTCTATTGATAACTTGTGAGCTAGGTAGTTATCCTTGTTCTTCTTCCATTTCAAGGAGGGCACCACCAGCATTTCACCTTTTGAAGCGACTTGGCCTATGTAAAGGGGGCTTATCTTGTAATCGCGTCCAGTCTGCATATCCTCTACAGTAGACCTAGTATATAACTCATGTGCACATTCCTTTCTCCACATTCTTACGCTAGCATGCTTTTTATAAAACTCCACAAACCCTAGTCTGTAACTTTTCCTTTTCAAAACTTGAGGCTAGCATGTCATTTCAAAATAGAACAGATCTCGACCTGTATTCTCTTTTCTAACTTGAAAACTTGGCACAACCCAAGTTCACAAGTTAATAAAAATATTTTGTAAGGATGACCAACCTTAAATAATTTTTGAAACATTTGAATAACACATTTCTAAATCATTTAAAATATATGAAGGAAATATTTGAGAAATAGTAATTTCAAAATTTTGTTAAAATGTTTTTAAATAAATTTTGAGCTATAAAACAATTTCGAAAACATTTTAATATCTAAAGATAAAAGATTTTACAAACGCTTTTCTTCCCATTTATGGGTTTTTCATGAACAAAGGATATACCAATGCATAATTCATTTTCTTTATATGTTATCATATTCTTCGTCCACCTAACACATGAGTTACTTCTATATAAAGGTAGGCTTGTATGATCCTTTGGTCATTACTTTAAATATCTTCATTTAAATTGATTATCGATTGGCCTTCCTTAAATCTGTTTCAAAACATTTTAATAAATTATTTTTAAATTCATTTGATAAAACCAAATATTATTTGGAAATGAAATTTTTTTTTCTTTTCCATTATAATGCAACCATTTCCACATTTCTCCTCATTTTTATAAGGATTTTCTTATAATAAAGCAATTTCCACATATCTCAACATTTCTCCTTACTCCATATGGATTTGCTTATGATAAAGCAATTCCGACATATTCCATCGTTGCAATATAAAACATAAAAATTATTTTTAAACAGTTTTCTTGTTTATCCTTGTTTTGCTTAAGTTTGAATCCTTTATCTTTTCTTTTCCTTTTCCTATACAAGTGAAAAGGATATACATACTTTATCATACATATGTTATATTCATTTATGACCTTATTTTCCTCCATAATTTCTTATAGAGGTTAACCTTTAAAATACTTAGTCACTATTTTCTTATGTGGATTTTTATTCATAAATCTTTAAAAATTTCATCTTCAAATTTAAATATTAATCTCAAATTTTCTTCAAAATCTCGCTATTTACTGTTCATAGAGATGTGGTTACTATTCATGGATTCCAAAAATTGATATTTTTTCCAAAAATAAAAAATACCATGACATAGCTTATGCCTAGTATATTATAGGACATTTCATGCATTTTGAATCTATCATTATTTACTTAGAGAAAAAATTATTTTCTCCATATAATAAAAATCAACATAAATTCACTTAAGCATAATCCTTAATTCCAACAATCATGAAATTAATATAGCATCATTTCAACATTGTATTTATCATATTCATACATCCGAAATCATCATTTATAAATTTTGAAGCAGTATTTTCATATATCATATGCTATCTTCCTGAATACTCCATCTTTGCTCTAAATTTTTGATATTTTGGCATACTTCTGATTAAGCATTATATCTATACTTATTTTGTCATGCTTAGACATTATCTAAGCATGGTTTTATACTACTTAACATCCAAAAGAAATTTGGATAGAAATCACTTATCCGAAGTGGAGATATCCCACGTTTTCTCATACTTTCTGTCTCTAACTTCCTTCTCTTCTTCCTTGAATGTGTGGAAGGGTTTTGGGAGCTGAAAATTCTCAAATGGAGCTGGGATTTTGATGCCTTGGATGTCCCCCCTGCTGCCCTATTTATACTTTTTGATTTTTCACAAAATTAGATTTTACCCCCTTAGCTTGAGGTATTTAATTATAAAAATTTATTTTTTATAAATTTAAAAAATGCCTTGAGCCAAGAGTAGCCACCCTATGCCTGCTCCAGCCCACCCTATGCAATCCTATTTTTATTTATTTTTTTGATTTTTAAAATTAGTTAATTTAGGCTAAATAAATCCTAACCGTTGATTTAAGATGAGGTTGATCATGGACCATTGAATTTGGTCAATGCCCCAACTGCCCCCCTGCACATCGCTGCCACTTACTGCTTTTCATTTAATTTTTCTATTTTTTATTATTTATTTTATTAAAAAGTCAAAAGTGGAATTAATGAATTAATTAAAAGTTAAGCTACTTTTTTTTTATCTTCATTTGACGCTTCATCTTGACCTTTGATTTATGATTTTCATCACGTCTTAACCCATTCATTATGTTCATCATAAATTTTTAACCATCCATAAAAAATTTCATCGAATTCCGATGCCCGGATCGCAAATTATGAATTTCTTTTCTATTTTTTCACTAAAATCCAAATTTATATTAAAATAATAAAAAGTAATGCTAATTTTTTCTTTTAGTGATTAAATCTATATTTTGTCTTTTTGTGATTAAGTTAATCCAAGTGATTAACTCTTAATCATGTGTCTTAATCCTCAGTTACTATTCATGTTTATTATTCACGTGGGTTAAATTTCTAATTGCATTATTTCAATCTTCAATATACATATCCACTAATATAATTCATGAATTTTTATTTATCATAAAAATAATTTACAAAAGAATCTAGGGTTTACAACCCAAATGACGCGTATATTATCGGGGTTTCACACCTTAGCTTTCTGTATCTACTTTTTATTTGTCTTTCCCTATACACATAAGAATGATATTACATTCATAACATTTCCATTTTCTTGCTTAGTTTTCCAACCTATGATCCTTATACATAACCCACTTGAATTTTAAGTCGGGTATACATACATCACACTCACTTATGCATCATACCATCCATTTCATATTGTGTTTTAAACCCATATTTAAGGTGAACACATAATTAACATTCATAAATCAACATATGGGGATTTATATCACCCATTGATCTTTTTTATCCATTTTTCACCGTTCCTACGTCCATGCTCATTTTAAGCACATAAGTGACGTTTTAAGCTTCATAAATAAATCTCAACATTTGAGATAATTCAATAATCATTCATATAGTAACATCCTTTTGCATTTCATCATATTTTTATGCATTTTTGAGTTTTAGCAAATCACATAAGTCATATATCACTTATCCATGCTTAGCCTTCTACATACACTCATCTTACAACACATAACTTAGGTGTTTCTTAAAATTTTTTAACACAGCAACTTGTGTCTTTACTCAGCATGGTTAAAACCCTTAATTAAAATTAAATTTAGGGTCTAATTATGGATTTTAAATCCATTCATGATTGGGTTCCAAAACAGCAACGTTAGGACCCATTTTTCATCCTTTCAACGCCTCTTTCAAGACTTAAATCTTAACAGATTTTTAAGTCATAATTTTTAGCAACTAAACATGGTTTTCATAACCCAAATTTAGGGAATTATCACATATTTCAAATCCATAATTTAGTTACTTCCAAAACAGCAACATCTTAGCCATGTATGGTATCCATTTTCACCCAGTTTTGACGTGTCCAAATGTAAGTCCTTAAAAATCAATTTTATGGCAAATCTTTCCAAGCCCTTTTGGACATTGAAAGTACCCTAATCTTAGGGTAATTTACCCTTCATAAAATCCATAAATCATTTGTTTACAAACAGAAATAAAAATCATATGGAAAGTACCCATTTTAGCCCCCATTTGGATGTTCCATACACATACCCTAATAAATTAGATTTAGGCCAAAATCATGCAGCCCACTTAGGTCATCCAAAAGGTCCTTAATTTAGGTAAATTACCCTAAAATTCATCTATAAATCATTTAAGCACTTCTTTGTATCATTTTTAACTCAAAAATAGAAAAATCGGGCATTACTTGAAACCTTAAGTTCCATTTTTGCTAAAATAATTAACAAATGATCAAATCAACATATATAATCCAAAAGCACATGAATTACATCCAAATCATCATGCTTTAATCATATAGCAACTTGGTTTAGGGTTTTTAGAATTTCTAAGTTAGTTTTCATCTCAAAATTCAACCCTAACTTCCCTTTTTACTCTCTTGAAATCTTGATCTTATTTAAATCTTTCAAAAATCATTTAATACCCTTATCAAGGCATTATAACTCATCCTTTAAGAGTTCATTATGAATCATATTCATGACCCATAGCTTAAGGTGAAAAACGTAGGATTAAAGCATCCAAAACTTGAAATATACTTACTTGATTCTAAGCAACTTTGATTCCAAACTTTCACGACTTGGATTCCTTTCTTTCTTCCCTTTTTTTCTTCTTTTTTCTCCTCTTTTTTCCTTCTCTTCTTTGCTGGATTGGGTCGTGCAAGGGCAGCCTTGATTGGAGGATTTTGATCCTCAAAATTTTTCTCTCTAACCCTCTTGAAATGTCCCCACGGAAGCCTCTTTTATACCTTTCATTTTCTAGATTTTTGAGCCCACTTGCCACATCATTTAAGGGGGTTAATTTAGTGCCCTTTTATCCCTTTGATGTGTTGGCTAATTCTCATCCAAGTAAAATATGGCGCCCCAAACCGAGACGTCACATCATTACCCCAATATCTTATTAATTGGTAAATGTGAATCAAGATTGTTGCCCTGATCACATGGCGGGTTCTTAATTGAATCTCGTCCAAAAAAAATTTTTGATTCATCATTCATTTCTTTTATCTATCATTATTCATTTCTTTACATTCTACATCATTCATCATACAAGTAGCGATACACTTGTAATAAAATTTCATAATTTCATTCATAATATCTCTTCATACTTTTCTGCAATGAAAGTTTTCTTGACTTAATCAGAATATTTTACATCCATACATACATACATTCAATCATTGGATCACATATAACTTAAAATTCTAATTAAATTCACATATACTTTAACATACCTTAGACCTTTAAATCATGCTATCACATTCATTATAGCCCACATGGCTACTATCACGTACCTTCCTTCATTGCTTAGAGTTGCATTCTCTTGAGTTTCCCGGTACCGGTCTAAGGTTTGGGAAAACAAAACGTGAGTGGCAACTCAGTAAGTAACCATTTTATCTTTTAGGGCAAGACTTCCTTCAAAACCTTTTTCTTAAACATCTTGAACACCATTTTACATGAGGACATTTATATGTCCTAAAATATTGTCATGAAATCCTTTGTTCATTAGGACAATTCTATGTCCTAGAACATTTTCATAAACATTCATTCTTCAAAATCATTTATATGCCACATCTGTGCTTGTTAAGCAAAACAATGCGTCTTACCTTCTTTAATTAATTTTCTTTAATCTGGTGGGAACATTTATAATGTTCCAAGACATTTACATAAAATCATCTTTTGTCAGTGGACATTTTATGTCCAAAACGGTTTTCTCATAAACTCTTTTTAGAGAATGACATTTTCATATCCTAAAACATTATTTACATAGGCCTTTTGGCAAGGGGCATTTTTATGTCTAAAAATATTTTTCATCGCAAATTCCTTTAGCCAAGGACATCTGATGTCCCAAAATATTTTTCACATAGCTTTCTTTGGCAATGGACATTCATATGTCCTAAAACACATTTCTCATAACCTCATTGGCAAAGGACATTCTCATGTCTATAAACACTTTTCAATTAAACCTCTTGGAAATGGATATTCTTATGTCCAAAACCAAATTTGACATAAATATTTTTCATAATTCCCGTCTTGTAGCTTGTTTATATTAAACAAGGCATATAAAATACATAACCCATTTTCATAAAAGCATTTGTATAAAAAATATTTCCTTTCATCCTTGTTATTTACACTTTTGTATAAAACACCCTATTTTTAAGGTAACCACTTCATAAAAATCCCTTTAGGATAACTTTTCATAAAAATACTTTTATGTCCCAATCTTTGGGATTTTCAAAAGCAAAACATAAGCAAATGCATTTCTCCTCATCCAATAGTGATACTTGGCAAGTGATCATTCTACCTTTTGGAAGAAAATTCATCCTTAACAGCACGCTAACCCAGTGACTGTTCTTTCATCCTTCTTCTATCTCAGAGAGGGTGTCGCTGGCCTCCTACCATCCCTTAACGACTTAGCCTTATGTAGAGTGGTCTCTGGCCATCTCTGATCGTGCTCTACAACCGACCTATTCCTTGTATTGGTGCACCATACATTCTTATCACAGACCACACTCCGTTTGGTTAAAAGTATCACAGACCGCAACCCATGACCTTTTAAACTAGGATCACAGACCATAGTTTGCATCCATACTTGAAAAACGTCTCAGACCGAAGTTTGTATCTTTAAAAATCATTTTTGAAAAATACATCACAGACCGCAGTCCGTGTCAACTTGAAAAGCTAGCACACCCACTTTAAACAAGTTGTTATTTGAAATCTAATTTTAGGATGACCTTCCTTAAATTCTTTTAGAAACATTTTGAATAAAATATTTTAATAATCATTTGAAATGTTTGAGAAAAACAATATATCTGAAAATCCTTATAAAAGAACTTCAAAACTTTTGGATTTTCAACAATAAATCATATATTTTCCTAATATTTTCTTGGTTTCCATTTCAGGGCCTTTTGCTTACAAAAGTTATGCAATTGTTTTATTCCCTTCTCAACCACTCCAAAGTCAAATTCTATTCCACATATCTATTTTACTAATTTTACATACAGAGGGGGCTTGCATAGTCTTTTGCATGCTACTTTAGCAACCTAGAATCAAACCGTTTTATGAAATCAACATATTAAATTGGTCATCCTTAAATCCCATTAAACAACATCCGTATAAACATTTGTTAAGACATTTTCGACATATTTCCTTATCTAAAGGAAATAAAAGCTTTCCGAATATCGTTTCAAAATATATGGACTATGTCCAAATCATTGTTTATATTTAAATATCCTGACATAGAAAAATTAATCTTTTTTCATAAATCAAATCTCATTTTCCTTTTCTTTCATAAACATAATTGTTTATCATAAAATATCATAAGTGTAAATTCAAAACTTATTTATAAACAATTTTTTGTGAAAAAGGGTAAAATTTCATTTTTCTTATAAAATACTTTTGAAAATACAACATAAAGAACTCGCTTGGTTGAAAGCAAATTCTTAAAACATTAGCATAGAACATAAAATCCTTTAAAATTATCATCATGGAATACTTGCTCACTCATAAGCAATCTCCTAAATTCATTAGCGTAAAGCGTTCCCAATCTTTGGCAACACTTGTGATAAAATATTTATCTTTAAAATTGTTGTCTGCTTCCCATGAAGCAAACCTTGAGGCTTTTTATTAAAGTCATCCTTTTTCAAAATTTAAGACTTCTCATTAAAGCCGCAATTGTCCAAAAATTGTGGCTTTTCATTAAAGCCACCATTTTTAAAACTTGTGCTTGCCCATTTGTCAAAACATAATAATAAAAGCATTGACATAATATCATTTCATCAAATAGAGAAAATCAATGATTTGAAAATTTAGTTTGCTTACCTAAGATTGCCTTAATCTCTTTCTTCTATTCTTTTTCTTGCCTTTGCCTAGATAAATAAAAATAATATTTCATTTATTCACATCATCTTTAAGTGCTTACATCCCTTAGGTTTTACAACCTACATAAATCCATCTAGCTTAACCCACTTGTCTTTCAAGTCGGGCATTCATACTTAGCAACATAGCCTATATATATCAATTATCCATTCATTCATTCCTTTTTAATATTCATATGTAGGGTAAACTTACATACATATAACAATCATTCATTAAATTATTATTTGAAGATTCATTACCTCCATTTATCGTTTTTAACATATTTTTCACTTTTCATAAGTCGATGCTCATTTTAAGCACTTAGTTAGGCATATATAATAATCTCAAATTTTAAGATTATCATTATTCACTAAAACAGTACCTTAATCCATGTTTTCCATCATTTTTTTGATGCACTTTTTCATTTTATTAATTTACATAAATCATTTATCAATTTTTCATGCCTACGTCTCCATACATGTCGATTTCTTAACACATATATCATGTGTTTCTTAAAATTTTTCAATGTAGCAACTTGTGTCCTTAATTATCATGATTAAACCCCTTAATTAACATTTAATGTATGGTCTAATTTTGGATTTATAATCTATTCATCATAGGGTTCTAAAACAGCAACTTTGGGACCCGTTTAAAACACTTTCAATACCTCTTTTGACACTTAAATCAAAACAAATTTCTAATCCAAAAATCCCAATAATTAATCATATTTTTCTTAACCCAAATTTAGGGTATTAACACATATTTAAAATTCATATATTAGTTGCTTACAAAATAACAACTTTACATACACATTTTGGGTACCCTTCTTGCATCACTTTGGATGTCCACATATATGCCCTTAAAAATCAGATTTAGGGAAATCATCTCAACCCATTTTGAACGTCCAACATACTCTAAATATAGGGTATTTTACTTTCTTAATCATCCATAAATCATTTGGGCTAATTCATATATCATTTTTAACATAAAATCATGGAAATCGGGTCATATATGTAACCCTAATTCACATCCTTTTTAAAATTTATGACTTAAGCCCAAATCAACATATGTAATTTATCTAATCATGAATCATTATGAAATAATATTAACACATCAAAAAAGCAACATCATATGGGAGTTTAAGAAAATTTCAGCTAGGTTAATCAACCCATATTCAACCCTAATCTCTATTTTTATCCCCTTGAACCCATGCTTTCATTCTTTTCATTCAATCCTTAATCAATACCCTAATCAAGGGCATCATGAATCATCCTTTAAGGGTTCAATACGAATCAAATCTGTGACTCATAAGTTGAGGTGAAAAACATAGAATTAAAGAACTCAAATCATAGAGTATACTTTTATAAAAAAAAAATCATAGAGTATACTTACATGAATTGAATCCAACATTAAACTCCACTTTGCTAGCTTGATTCCTCATCTTTATTCCCCTTTTTCCTTCTCTTTTTCTCCTTTTTTTCTTCCTTTCCTTGCTGCTAGAAAAGGGGATGTGGAGAGATGCCTTGCTTGGGGATTTTTCCCATTTGATTTTTCTCTCTCTAACCCTTTAACACATGTGGACATGCACTTCATATATGGCTAAATTTTTCCAGCCTTGTGGGCCCCATTTGCCACATCATTTAGCATGTAATTAAAGCATATTTATCCCATTTTACGGACATGGCAAAATATCATCCATTTAAATTAGATAATTATCTATTAAAAATTTAATAAAAATCCATATCATTAATGGACATCAAGCTGTCCCAATTGGAACGTCCACTTTGCAGCAGCTTTGCACATTTTTTCCACACCTAATTTAGCTTTAATTTATGGGTATTTAATTACCCTAGCTAATAGACTACTTAGGGGTCATTTATCATATTTTTAAAAAATCATCAAAATCAGATATAGCAGCTTAGTTGTCCACATCTCCTATTGTCCATTTATTATCTATGCATTCAACATCCATATCAACTACTCCTTTTGCAATTTTTCCACAAAATTGCAGCTTTAAATTAATGAAAAATTAATCACCCTAACTAGGAGCTCATTTAGGGGTAAAATTAGTATTTAAAAAAATCAATAAAAAATCACAAAAGTTGTTTGATAACTACATGTTGTTGTCCATAATGTGCACCTTCCATGTGCCTTGGTATTTTGCCATTTTGTGCCACAAAAATCCAACTCTAATTACTTTCACTAACCACCCTTGTCATGTAGCTCATTTAAATGCATATTTTGCATTTTTAAAAAATCAAAAATTCCATGTAAACTGCCCCTTTGGACGTCCATGGATTGCTACCTATTTCATGCTCTTTTGACCTAGCCCATTAGCCATTAAATCATATAATTAATCACTTGATTTTATCATGGATTTCATCATTTTAAATAATTCATAAAATCTACGTGTAATTATCTCCTTTTGACACCTCATTTTTGCCATTAAAAATATAATTAATTACCTTACTTTAACATAAATGCTAGTTGCTTTATGGGTGCAAAAAGTCAAAGATATACACCCATTTTCTTGAAACCATGATCTCATCATTATTATCTTAATCCAAGCCTCCCCATGCATTGATCTCATAATTTTAACCGTTCATTTCAAATTTCATCTCAATCCGACTTTTCTAGCTCAAGTTATGATCATTTGAAGTCATCTTTAGATTTTGATGGTGATAATCGATTTTTCATCATAATCCCATCTAAATTTTCATAAGATTAAGCACAAAATTATGTGCTTACCTTTCAATTTTCATCTTAATCTGCCTTACCGGCGTCGAGTTATGGATTTTCTAGCATTTGCTACCTTAACTCCATAATTATCAACATAATCTTCATTAGTTAAACCATAATATATGAGGTATTGTCCTCGATATATTTTCATTCCCAAATTCTTATTAAGCCTCTTTAATCCCATTGACCCATATTGGCTTATAAACATCATTCATAATCATTTGCCTTAATTGCGAAAAATCATCAATATTGCATAAGAAATCTTTCATAATTCCACTAATTCATACATAATCCATATTTATATGCCAATTGCATATATATAAGTCTTACTTGGGTCTAGGTATCACATAAAATATGCAATTATCCCATTTTAAAAATTCCAAAGCCAAGCTCTTAAATGAGATACCTAGCTCCCTTAAGTTGGGCGTCCACATGGCTTGCTTGGGAGGGTTTTATTGCTCACCAAGTCACTCCCATTTATGTGCATTTACATGCCCTTGCTTCCTTATCTTAGCTAGGTTTTGACTTTGGTAAATCAAAAATCAAAAATTAAGTAAAGAGCTTCCTTGGACATCCTCTCCATGTGCCACCTCCATGGCCTCTCTAAGCTAGCTCATTAGCCTCTTAAACCATGCATTTATCAACTTGAATTTCAAGGATTTTAGCCCTTAAAGTCATCCAAAAAATTTAGCTCAATCCACCTCCTTTTGACACATCTCATAGGAATTAAACCAAGCCATTAAACCACTTGCTTCAACATAAATGCTATGGTAACTAGGGTGCACAAAGTTAATGGTAGGAAATTTTTTCTAATTAAGCATATTCTCATGGTAATTAGCTTAATCCAATCCATCCATACCATAGATTTCATAATTTTATTCGATCATTTGAAATTTCATCTCAAACCGACATTTCTACGTCAAGTTATGAGTCTTTGAAAAAACCTTAGACCGTGAAATTAATAACAAATAATTATCACTTTAATCTCATCACTTTTTCCTTAATCTAATTTACTCATAAGGTTGAGCCCAAAATCATGAGCTACCTTTCAAATTTCCTCTCTTTTCTCCTTATAGGCGTCTAGTTATTAATTTTTTATAATTTTCAACCTAATTCCATAATTTTTATTTTAATCTCCATTAATTATATCATGGAAATTAAAATAAATATTCATGCCACATTAGCATATTCTAATCTTCATTAAGCCCCTTTAGTCATCTTGACTCACATTGGGCTTTAGCGATTGGTCTTAATCACCATTCTTAATTGCGAACCCTAATTGCAAAATATCATTAAATCATATAGATTATAAATCATCCATAATTCATTTAAATAATAAATGTATCATATTTATTGTGGCACCTCGGTGCCTTACTCCGAAATCTCATTGATTGGTAAACGTGACTCAGGATTGTTGCCCTGATCACGCGACAGTTACTTAATTGGATCTTGTCCAAAAATTTTCTCTTTTTTTTCTTTTTCTTTTTCTTTCATCACATAAACATATACTCATCTGTTGGCCCGAGTTAATGGTAAAATCCAAGAGGGGAGGGGTGAATTGGGTTCTTAAAAAATTCTTTGGTAAATTAAAACTTAACCCCTTGAAAGTTTAATCC
>JAXCLR010000001.1:29155629-29168871 GCA_035584095.1 Annona squamosa
ATTTTTCTATAATCTTATTGAAATAACATATGCACTGTATATTACATGAAGTTTTCATATAATAGGGGTTTCACACATCTACACTATGAAATATAGCGAATTAGTTACATTTCCTTAAATAGTACTATCTTTGTGTCATAATGACACACAATAAAAGACCATACATATCGTATATGTCTTATAATCTCAATCTATTTCTTCCATCATTTTTCATTTTTCTTCTATATCTACCTACCAATCCTTGCTAAAATATCATCTTTGTGATATCAAATCTTTTCTTTCCACACTTATTTACCAATCCATATTTTGGTACCAACTTCTGTGGCATCAGACCTATCCTTTTATCATCTTTTATTTTCTCCTTCCCACACTTATTTACCAATTCATGCTCTAATACCAACTCTGTGGCGCCCCAAACCGAAATGTCACTTCCTTACCTTGAGACCTTATTGATTGGTAAATGTGAATCAAGATTGTTGCCCTAATCACATGATGAGTTCTTAATTGGATTTTGTCCAAAAAAATTTTTTGTTCATCATTGTTCATATAATTACAATTCACATCATTCATCAAACAAGTGGCAATAAACCTATAATATATTTCATATTTCATTTATAATATCTCATCATGCTTTTTTACAATAAAAGTCTCGTTAACTAAATCATCACATTTTACATCCATACATCCCTACATACAATCATTGAATCATATCGAACTTAAAATTTTAATTAAGTTCACATATACATCAACATACCTTAATAACTACATGTATTAACCAAAATAAATATTTACCCTATCAGATAGTAACATCCCTTTACAGACAGCCCAAATCACGTTAATTATGGGGTATATTTACACCCATCAAAACCTAATTTTTATTTTGGTTGTGTGATCCTCAATATATCTTATATATTCTGCAAAATTTTCACCCCAAAATGCATTGTATAAAAATTATTAAAAATCATTTGGTACAGCTGATCCTGTCACCTGTTCTACTTTGTTTTGATTGATATTCTCAAATTTTTAATTTCCAACAGACTATCCCTTTTGAGCTGAAAATGTTTTTGTTTATTATTTACCATATAATGAGAACGTAAATAAATGTTCATGGTGAAAATCCTTCCTTTACTATTTCTTTCATATTTTGATTTATAACATCATATAACTTCCAGATTTGAAGTATAAAATCAAAATTAACATATACTTACTTGATTGATTGGTAATCCCTCTTTTGAGCACTTGAAGTTCCCTTCTTTTCTTCATGGTTTCTTCCCTTGTATCGTTCCAACCACCGCCCCTTTGATTTTTATTTTTTTCTCCTAAATAGAAATCTGGAATGTCTACACTGCCTGCTTATATAGGCATTTCTTTTTCAATTTTGCCTTTACAATTTAGACCCAAAATGGAGGGTAAAGTTTTGTAAATTTACCCTATAGTTTACTCAAAAATTTTCAGCCACATATTTAATCATTTAATATTATTTTTGAATTTTTTCACAGCCATATCTAGCTTTTAAATAAAGTTGTCCACTTATGCAACCCTAATGAATAGCCCTTACACGATTTTTTCACACATAATTTACTTTAATTAATGGATAATTAACTACCCTAGGTAATAGCCTAATTAGGGGTCAACTTAGCATAAATAAAAAATTCTCAAAAAAATCAAATCTTAGCCCTTGAACGTGCATGCCATCCTTGCTCCCTTCGTTGTCCATGCATTCAACGTTCATATGCTGCTACCTTTTGCATTTTTTTCCACAAAAATGCAGCTTTATTTGAAGGCCATTTAATTACCCTAATAATTAGCTTTCTTATCTGTCCATTTGGCATTTAAAAAAATCACAAAAAAATCCAAAAGCTGCCTTGATCGTCAACATCTCTCCCTTGCTCCAAATCTATCCACTTGATGATCATTTCCTTATGCCTTGATTTTGACATATTTGGTCCAAATTTTCAACCCCATTTAATTACTCATTTATTTACCTTGATTCTCTATTTGACTTAGGTTTGGATTTTATGATTAAAAAATAAAAAATCCACTTTTTCGAGCTCATAGTCGTCCACTCTATGCCTCCTCCATGCTCCTCCCTTAAGCTAGTCATTAGCTCCTTAATTTCCACATTAATGCAGGGGAGATTTTCATGACTTTTTTCATTTTAAATAATTTATAAAATCCATGTGTCATTATCTCCTTTTGATGCCTCATTTATGCCATTAATTATTTAATTAATGACTTTGAGTTTAACATAAATGCAAACTTACTTTTTTGTGCACAAAAGTCAATGGTTCTCATTCCTTTTTTGTGAAACCATAATCCCATAATCATTATTTTGATCCAAGCCTCTCATTTCATAGATCTCATAATCTTACTAGTTCATTTCAAATTTCATCTCAATTCGACTTTTCTAGCTCAATTTATGATTATTTGAAGTTGTCTCTAAATTTTGGAAGGTGATGATTAATTATCATCAAAATTTCCATAATCTACCTTTCCCATGTGATTAAACTTGAAATTATGTGCTTCTATCTCAATTTTCACATTAATCCACCTTATGGGCATCAAGTTATGAATTTTTTAATATTTTCCAACTTAGCTCCATAATTAGTGTCCTAATTTCCATTAATCACATTATGGAAATTAATTAATTTCTCATGGCACACTAATACTTTTTTAATCCTCATTAGGCCACTTTAATCACATTGGCCCATTTTGACTTAGAGTGATTGATTTTTATCATCATTCATAACCTCTAACCTAATTGCCATAAATCATCAATATTGCAAAGAAAATCTTTCATAATTCAACTAACTCATACATGATGCATATTTATATGCAAATTGTATATAAATAAACCTTACTTGGGTATGAGTATCACATGAATAAAAACTCATGAATTGTATTTGTGGATATGTGTATTGGAGATTAAAATAATACAATTAAAAAATTAACCCAGATAAATAGGATGTGTGAATAGTGCGCATGAAGAGTAATCGAGGATTAGGACACATGATTAAGAGTTAATCTCTTGGATTAACTTAATCACAAAAAGACAAAAAGGAGATTTAATCACTACAAGATGAAATAACAATACTTTTTGATATTTTAATATAATTTTGGATTTTAGTAAAAAATTAAAGAAAAATTCATAATTTACAATCCGGACGTCGGATTTAGATGAAATTTTGTATAGATGGTTAAAAATCCATGTTGAACTTGATGAATAGTTTAAGATGTGATGAAAATCATAAATTAATGGTAAAGATGAAACATGAAATGGAGATCAAAAAGTAACTTAGCTTTTCATTAATTCTACTTTTGATTTTTTATTAAAATTAAATAATTAAAAAATTAAAAATTAAATGAAAAGCAGCAATGGCAGGGGCATGAGGAGGGGGTGGTTGGGATCCTTGACCAAAGCCATAAACAGTAAATAGCGTGATTTTGGAGAAAATTTGAGATTAATAGTAAAATATAAGGATGGAATATTTGAAAAATCTATAGATAAAAATATCCGTATAAAGAAATAATACCCAAATATTATAAAGCATGCATGAAAAGCAGCTTGAATAGAAGAAATGAAATATCCTTTTTCCTTGATAGGAAAAGGAAAAGAAAAAGTCAAGGACACCAACTAAGGAGGTAAGACAGTTATATATTTTGCAAATTATTTCCTAAATACTTGAAATTATTTGTAAATTGATTTATGAAATTTATTTAAGGTTGGCCATGCCTATAACTACTTTACATAAACTGAAGTATGTTTTTTAAATTATTTATTAAATATTTTTTATGAAATTGTTTATGATTTTCAAATATCATATCACCATGTGTATGTAAATGAGCATGTGCATGAGGAATAGGCCATAGTTGAGGTAGTAAACAGACCGGATGTCTCTCTGATTATTGCCAAGTCACTTATACAGACCTAGGCCGATGGCGACCTCCCTAAGATGGGAGCATGTATGGGATGGGTGCCTATCTAGCGTCACATCTAAATGAATGTCATGAATGCTATGAATGCATTGCATTTGCATTTTATGAAATGCATGAAAAGGATTGCAAAAAATTATGTATGGCTTGCTTATTGAATATTATTACTCACCCATGTCTTTTCAACGATAGATAGGAAATGATGATGAAGGTAGCATGCAAAATGACATGCAATTTTTGATATAAATGTTGTACATGCAAATTTTTGATATAAATGTTGTACAAGTAAATTTTTATGTAAAAACAATGATGATAATTTTGAGATGGAAAAATATCTTTTCAGTGATGATGTTTAGACTCTGATTATAATTGTGATATGTGAAATATATTTCAAGATGGATGAATGGTGACAAATTTTCATGTAATGATGTTATATTATAAAAAAATCATACCGTGTGATCAGGGCAACAATCCTAAACCACATTTACCAATAAAAAATGATCCCGGAGTAAGGCTTCTAGGCACCCTGGTTCGGGGTGCTACAAAAGTTAGTATTAGAGCATGGATTAGTAAATAAGCAGAAAAGGAAAGAAATGATCAAGCTAGAATAGATGAAATTACGATTGTGATTTATATGTAGATGACAAATAAAGGAAAGTCTCCACTAAGTGCAAGGGAACTAGAAGAAGAGTAGGAATGGGAACAGGCTCAGGAGAGAGTTCACAGATGGTTAGCCTCCCAAGAAGGTCTAACCATAAGACCCCCAGTTCCCACTAGTTACCAGGCACTTCCATATATTGGGGGACCAGAAGCACATCGCCCTTTAGTACCTACAATCTTTCTTAGCCACCACCACGGTTTCCGGTATTATCTAAAATTCACCAAGTAGAATCCTCTAACCAGGCACTTGCACTCTTAGATTCTCCTGAATATACCCTAGCCATCCCACTACCTAGGCCATTAGTGGTCACCGATTGGGTCACAGAGGAGGACCTAGAAAGGTATTGGCAAAGAAGAGTTGCCCTAGTCCCACCTAATCTAGAGCCATGGTATAGATTTGATGCAGGATATATTCAGTTCTGACATGGAACACCACTGGCCCAAATAGATCACAGGGAGAGAGATGCTGCCCAAGAACCCTGGGAAGCACTGGCTAGGGGAGAAGAAGTAATGGAGTATCCCCCTCCTAAACTGCCTAATGAGGTCATCCTTCGGGTCATAGAATTAGAGATTATGCCCAAAGCCCCACCTCCTGCTCCTCCAGCGAATGATGAAGAAGACCCCATAGAATGGTCTGATGGGGAAGAAGAGGATGAGAACCCAGGACCTCAAGACTGGTCTGATACCAGTACGGTCATTGAGGAACCCACACAGGTACCCTTCAGTCTCAGAAGGTTCCCGAGGTTATGAAAAACGGGACATTAAAGACATTGCCACTGTCAAGACATCCTATTTTTATTTTTTTATATAAATATGTAAATATTATTGAGAACAGGTACATAAGGCTAAGTTAGCCTATGTAAAAATGTCTGACTGATGCATAAATGGTTTGCTGATAATTTATGATAATATATCTGAATTATGTGATCATGTGATTATGTGTTTGAATTTATTTAAGTATATCATGATGAATATTGATGTTATACTAATAAATGTTTTATGAAGTTGAAAATGCCACTCACCACAGCTAAAGCAAGAGCTAATAAAGGAAAGGCCCCAATGGAAGAATCGGTTGATCAAGCAAGGGGCAAAGCCAATAAAAGAACTTATAGGGCAGAATCTGAAGAGTAATCCTCTAGGACCCGCCCACGGAGAGAGGAAAGCCCTAGACCTCAAGCGGAGGTGAATATAGAAGAAAGAATAGCTGTGGCAATCGAGAAAGTTATGCAGTAATGGACAGCCCAGACGCTGGTTTATTACAAGAAATGTGGAACCAGCAGGCCTCGTGTGGAACTCCAAATTTTAGGACCATATATGAAACCCTAAGGTTATGAACCCTAGAAAATGTATTGAATTTTTTTTAAAATATATGATTTTGTAATATATGGAGTTGAAGGATCAAATAATTAATTTTAAAAATAGTAAACATGAATAGTAATTATGTGATTAAGATAAAGTGATAAGTTAATCACTTTGGATTAACGTAATCACAAAAGACGAAAAAAGAAGCTTTTCACAATAGGACAAAATAGGAGTAGGACAAAAAGGGAACTTAATTGAAGTCTACAAAGGTTATATTTGGAATTTATAAGAACATGAAGGGTAATTTATGATTTCATAAAAATTGGATATGAAAATGAATTTTTACAAATTTTTTGGGAAGGAATTTTAATATTCTAAATTATACAAATTAAAACTCTTTAAATTTATGGAACTATGGAAAAATAAAAATAAATGAAAAATTTTTGACCTATTAGGGGCTCTAATTAAGAGCTTATATTCATTCATACTATTTTCATTAGATCTAAGCATGTATAAATCAGATGGATAGGAGAAATTAATAGAAGGTACTAAATTATGTGCTTTCTAATCTAGACAGATCAAATTATGAAAAATAGTTTATTAAATTACCTAACTTGAGTGCATTAGAAAGCATGCCAA
The DNA here is from genome assembly GCA_035584095.1 of Annona squamosa. Classification (NCBI taxonomy): domain Eukaryota; kingdom Viridiplantae; phylum Streptophyta; class Magnoliopsida; order Magnoliales; family Annonaceae; genus Annona; species Annona squamosa. Next base: position 29,162,164 of record JAXCLR010000001.1, read on the forward strand.
AGTCATAAACTTACGTCTAGAATCACAACCATGCATTTACGTTGATATTTTTTCATTTTTCACATAATTGCTTAGTTAATTAATATCTTAATGTATATAAGGCTGTTTCAAATGAAATTTTAGAAGCAAGCCTATTTTAATATATCCTACATAATGAATACATTAAATTTTGAAAAACATGTCTACAAGTTTTTAAAATAAAATTTTATGCCAAAATACGATTTTAATTAAAGTAAAATATGTACTTTGCTCCAATTGAAGTGAAATTTTATGAGTAAGCCTATCTTAATATGCTCAATTTATTGAATGAATGAAATTTTATGTGAACATATGAATTAAATAATTAAAATAAAATAATTTTTTTTCAAAATTCCAAAACGTACATTTTGTGAGCAATTGTATATATATTAATAAGAAAATTTTTCATAATATATAAGTGTGTATACAGGTAGTTATGAATTAGTTTATTAATATAAATAAAAAAACAAAAATGAAAAGAAGTAGCGTTGGCAGCAAGTAAGATATGTACGATGTAGGAGCTGGCACTAAATGGGCAACGTGTAATGAATTAACGCTAACGTGGACAGCTAAGAAAAAAAAATTAAAAATTAAAAATTAAAATGGAAACACCTGTGTTTGTTAAATGGTCACCATGGGTTAAATTTAATTTTAACCATGTTCAAACCGCTTAAACAGATATATAAAAAGAGGGATGGACGTTGCTATTTGCTGCTGAAAAAAAAAGAGGGGTCAAACGTGAAGTGCATCGAGGAGAGAAGAACAACAACGATGGAATTGTTGCTGAAATCTAAACTCCAGCATTTTTCAGCAACTATCCAAGCAAAGGAGAAAGAGAGGGGCATTGAATGGCAGCAACAAAAATGGTTGCTAAAACCAAATAAGGGTGTGGACGGTCCATAATCCAAGTCGGCATAGGTTTTCTTATTTCTAGTTATTTTATTAAAAAAGCATGATTTCAGAAATGCTATCTGGTTATCATTAGGCTTTTTAAAATTTTAATTATACCTGGAATGGACATGTATAATATATATGTAAACCACTATCTGATTTCAGATTATCAATATCATATATATATATATATATGAAAATGTTGAACGTGAATCGTACTATTTTAATTTTAAAACTAGCTGAACAATTGATGTTGCTGAATATATGATTAATTTAATTAAATTAATTTAACGTTAAACTAATTTAGGGATATTTTCATAATTAATTTGATAAGTATAAGTTAATCTTGATTTATTGCTTCAAATTTAGAGTTTATGTAATATTAGAAACAAAAATATGAACGAGATAGTAAATGAAAGATTTTTTCATGGAAATTTGTACAAGCTCATTATATTATTATTAAGGAATGACCAAAATTTTAGCTTAAAATATTAAGCGAGTTGAAAATTAAAAATCCGAGAAGGTTAACTTAAATAGGGTAGGATTGGTGACTGGATCAGCTGTAGTAAATGATCTTTAATAATTTTCGTAGATGAAGTTTTGATCTAAAATTTTGATGTGATGCATAAGATATCATGATTATCACTCGACCAAAATAAATATAATTTTTGGATGACATAAGTATGGTTTAAAATTAACATGACTAAGGTTGTACCTCATTTCACAATACCGTCCAGCACAATGAAAATGCCAAAATAAATATATAATGTTAATATTTCTTACTGAAATTTTTATGAGGGTTAATTCCTATAGTTATTGATCTATAAAAATTTTAGAATTAAATACCTTGATTTGATTACAAATCAAGATTGAAAGAAATCAGTACGCCTGATTTCAGCAAATGAGGACAGTTGGAGAAATAATAAAAAAAAATGAAAACTAAGTGAAAGTGATCCAAATTGATATGTATGTTAGGTAAGAGTGTAATAAAGAATTTGGGATAGCAAATTGATGCTATTATATGTATATGGAATTAATGGATAAATAAGAAGATGAAACTTAGTGAAAATAAGAAGACAAGGGTTGTTTTGGAATTTAATAATAAGTTCAAGAAATTTAAAATAGAATGTTAGACCTTGAAACAAGTTCAACCAAATGAGGATAAGAGTGGTCGATATTAGCCAAATATGTAAATGTGGTTAGAAGATTATGAAATGAAATTTATGGAAAAAGAAAGATAAAGGGCTTATTTGAATTGGTGACATCAAATGACGTAGGAAGTTCATAAGCAATTGCCTTGAGAAGTTGATTAAAGGAATGAAAATAAGTATTAAAAATGGATTGATAAGTGAGAGATGGTAAACATAAGTGAATTGGAAAAAGGGTGATGACAATTGTGGCACCCCAAATCCAGGGCTCCACATGGTCCTTACTCCGGGGTCGAAAAAGGTTGGTAAACATGATTCAGGATAGTTGCCCTGATCACACAACAAATTTTTTTTATATATATACATGTATATCATCTATACATATATGTATGATATCAATGCATAAATAAACATTTTTATGCATCCAACTTAGAAAACATTTCCCAGATCAGAGTCATAACAATGTTTTCTTTTCATAAGGGTTATCATATATATCATTTACCCAGAACACTTCTTATTCCCATGTCGTCTTCATCATCATCACCTGTCTATTATTTTTTAAAAAAAACATGGGTGAGTAAAGATACTTAGTAAGCAAGCCATACATAAATTTTCAATCTTTTCTTTCCATGCATTTCATGTAATGAGAAATGCTATACATCCACGGCATTCATGACATTCCTTTGGACGAGGCGCTAACTGTGCTTCCATCCCATACTTGCTCCCATCTAAGGAAGGTCGCTGCCGGCCTAGGCCTGTATAAGCGACTTGGCGATAGTGAGGGGGACATCCGGTCCACTTACTACCTCAAATATGGTCTAATCCTCGTGCACCATGATTATTCACATACATATGCGGGCATGGTATTTATAAATCATAAAAATTTTACAAAATATATTTACCAAGAAATTAGCAATCATTTCATGTAAAGAATTATAGGAATTGCCATCCTTAAATATAATTCATAAAATATGTGAGCAAATAATTTGCAATCATTTAGAAATATTTTAGAGAGCATATAACTTTCTTACCTATTGTAATACCCGGATTCAAGTAAGGTTTATTTATATGCAATTGGCATATAAATATGAATCAAGTATAATTTAGTAGAATTATGAATGATTTTCAATTGTAATAGTGACGATTTATTGCAATTAGGGCAAGTGATTATGAATGATCAATATAAGCCGATATGGGTCACTGTGATTAAAGAGGCTTAATGATAATTATGGAGTTTCATTATATTGAGGATAATTTCCTCATGTATTATGGTTTAACTAACGGAGATTATGATGTTAATTATAAATTAAATGAGGAAAATGCTAGAAAATGCATAACTCGACGCCGGGAAGGTGGATTAAGATGAAAATTGAAAGGTAAACACATAATTTTATGCTTAATCTTATGGTAATGATGTATTATGAAAATAAGGAAGAAATTATGGTGAAAATCGATCACCACCGTTCAAAAATTCAAATGGTCATAACTTGAGCTAGAAAAGTCAGATTGAGATGAAATTTGAAATGAACGGTTAAAATTATGAGATTAATGCAATGGGAAGCTTGGATTAATCTAATTATTATAAAATTCAGTTATTAATGACATGATTTAAATTTTATTGGATTAGCTCAAAGGAGCTTGAAAAGGTGGCCATGATTGAGGACGATCAAGGGGCATATACTTGATTTTTTTAAATTTAAAAAAAATGAAAAATGTGTATTTAAATGACCTAGGAAGTTAGGGGGAGATGTGGACAAGATTTGTGCTGACTTTTGTGGCAAGAAAATGCCAAAAAGTCCATGATAAGTGGACCCCACGATATGGACAACAATGGAGGATGGGGGAGAGGTACACGGTCAAGCAGATTTTGTGATTTTTTATGATTTTTTTAATAGCTAAATTGACCCCTAATTAAGCTAGTTACCTAGATTTATTAAACACCCATTAATTAAAGTGAAAATTTGGTGGAAAATTCGTGCAAAAGTTTCTACAAGTGGACCCCACCCAAGTGGACAGCTTTTTCTGAAAGCAGGATGTGGCTGTGGAAAAAAATCCCAAAAAAATATTAAATGATTAAATATGTGGCTGAAAATGTTTGTGTAAACTATAGGGTAAATTTAAAAAACTTTACCCTTCATTTTGGGTCGAAATTGTAAAGGAAAAATTGAAAAATAAATGCTTATATAAGCAGGCAGTGTGGACGTTCCAGATTTCTATTTGGGAGAGAAAAAAAGAAAAAAATCAAAGGTGAAATGGCTGTAACGATACAAGGGATGGAACCATTAAGCAATTAAGGATATTTCAAGTTCTTAAAGGATGGATCACCAATTAATCAAGTAAGTATATGATTATTTTGATTTTATGTTTCAAATCTGGAAATTATATGATGTTGTAAACTAAAATATGGAAAGAATAGTAAGTGGATTAATTTTAGCATGAAACGTTTTATGAAGAATCCTTATTGGGTTATTAAGGAACGAAAAAAGTTTCAGCTTAAAAGGATAATTACTTTGCAAAATAAAAATCCGAGAATATTAGTCCAAAAAGGGTAAAACGGGTGACAGGATCGGCTGTAGAAAATCATTTTTAATAATTTTTTTACAAGAAATTTTGGGCTGAAAATTTTACAGGACATATAAGATATATTTAGGATCATAGAAACAAATTAAAAATTAGTTTTTTATGGGTATAAATATACCCCATGATTAACGTCATTCAGGCTGTATGAAAATGGATTCTGCTGTGCAGCATGGTAAAAATACCAAAATAAATATAAATGCTTAATTTGGAAATATTTATTTTGGTTAGTTCACGTAGTTATTAAGTTATGGTAGAAATATCAGACCAAAACTACTTGATTTGATATTTATTTAATATTTTGAGATTTCAGTACGCCTAATTTCACCATATATGGATAGTTGGAGAAAAAATCAAAACGAAATATGAAAACTATGTATAAATGAACCAAATTGATATATATGTTAATCGACTAAATTTGGGTTAGGAAAAGTTGTAGTAATTACTGAAAATTCGGATTTATAAAACTGTTTAGGGTTATGTGTTGAGAAACACGTCAAACATTTGAAAAATGGGTTTCAAAGTTGCTGTTTTGGAAACCTATGATTAGTGGATTTAAATCCCATAAAAATATCCTAAACAAAGTGTTAATTGTGGATAATTATCATTCTGAATTAGTGACCAAATTTCTGACTTGGGAGATTTTATGAAATGCCTCATATATGTGTTGCCCAATGGGCATTTGTGAAAGGATAAACATGCATAGGTGATAAATAATTTATGTAATGTGATTTTGTGCAAAAATGCATAAAAATATGATAAATTTTATGAATATATTTCTATTTAGAATTACATGATGTTAATCTCAAACTTTGGGATTAATTAATGAGACTTGAGGCAACAACGGGTGCTTAAAATGAGCAACGATGAGTGAAAAATGAAAAATATGTTAAAAATGAAAAATGGAGGTAATGAATCTCCGAATAATGATTTAATGAAAGATTATTACATGTATGTAAGTTTACCTTACATAAGGGTATTAAAAATGAACAATATGATGTATAGGTTATGATACGTATAAACACCCGACTTGAAAGACAAGTGGGCTAAGTTAGTGTAACATAAGTCCAAATGGATTTATATAGGTTGAAAAACCTAAGGAATATAAGTATTTGAAGATGATGGAAATAAACAAAATGTTATTTTCATTTATCTAGGCAAAGGGAAGGAGATGAATGGAAGAAAAGGATTATAACTATCTCAGGTAGGCAAGCAAACTTTCTAAAATGTTGTTTTCTTTCTATATAATGGATGTATTTGAAATATTTATGTTTATGTTTCGACGAATGGGCAAGCAAAAAGTTTTGAAAATAATGGCTAATGCAAAGCCACAAGTTTTGGAAAATGACGGCTTTAATGAAAAGTCGTAAGTTTTGGAAAAGAAAGACTTTAAGGAAAAGCCCCAAGGTTTGCTTCATGGGAAGCAAGCAATACATTTTCAGATAAGAATTTTATCACAAGTGTTGCCTTAGATTGGCAATGCTTTATGTTAATAGAATTTGAGAATTTTGCTTATGAGTAAGCAAGTTCTCTATGATAATATTTTCAAAAGATTTCATGTTTTATGTCGATGGTTTTTAAGAATTTTCTTTTAAGTAAGCAAGTTCTTTATGATGTTATTTCAAAAGTATTTTATAAGAAAAAGAAAATTTTACCCTTTTTCACAAAGCAATAAATATAAATAAGTTTTACATTTCTCTTATAATTTTTAATGATAAATGATGATGTTATAAAAAAAAAGAAAAAGGAGATTTGATTTATGAAAAAGATTTGTTTTGCTAGATCTTGATAATTAAATATTAAATGATGATTTGAACATAGTTCATATGTTTTGAAATGATATTAAAAAAGTTTTGATTTCTTTTAGATAAGGAAATCTATACTGAAAATGTTTTGAAAAATATTTATATGAGTGTTGTTAAATAGAATTTAAGGATGACCAACATCCTATATTGATTTCATAAGATGGTTTAATTTTGTAAATTCAAAGGTTTTGGAATTCTTTTATAAGGATTTTAAGATGTATTATTTTTCAAACATTTCAAATATTTATCAAAATATTTTACTCAAAATG
>JAXCLR010000001.1:29176895-29233761 GCA_035584095.1 Annona squamosa
CCAAGGATATTTGGTAAAAACATATGGGTAAATTTGACAAAGTTGTCATATTTGAGAATGTGTGGTCATATTTGTCATTTTATAAGTTGTCATATATGGAAAGAGGGATCAAATTTATGGTCATTCTTGGAATTGACCCTTGGAAAAATTAGTGCTTTTGGTGTTTCTTAGGCTTCTTTCTTTTTTTAAAATCCTTTTTTTTCCAGCCAGCTAATTATCCATAAAAGGGGAAAATCAAAAACAAAATTCATAGATATGAAAAAATTATTTATTCGTACATCATGGATTTTTTGACATTATGTGCCAATCTTCATTTGATGGTCTGTAATCTTTGTTGCTACTTATGAATCAAGAGTGGAATAACAAGTAATTTTCTGCAACTTTTGTATGTGATGACTGTTTGTAGTAATTGTTTGTTTCTGCCTGAAATGAGCACAGTCCATGTCTCAGTTAGCTTTCCAATGACATCCTTTCCTTTTGCTTTATTTCAGGCATGCTTTTATCTATCAGGTTTCTTGGACACATTGCGTTTAGAAATGTGATGAATGACTTAACCTGAAAAGTGTTAATAAAGTTTTTGTTGTTGGTAAAGATAACAGATGATATTAGTTACAGACTAACCTGATTTGTTCTGGGACAGGCCATGATGGGGCTCATATATTTTGCATTTGTAACCTCGAACAAAGATGAAGGTCCCAAAGGAGGTGGAGGCACTGGTGCAACAGATGAGGAGACCTTGGAAGAGGCAAGAAGGATAATGGAAAAGTACAAGTAAAAGAATCATCTTCCTTGTATTCAGTTCTGGTTATTTCAATTTCATGTGGCATGCAGGCCATGATAGTCTATGTAATTACGTCTATTGAAAAAAAAAAAGGCTGTTTTAGCCATTGTGGTAGATGTCAGTGTGGCTACAAGATGTTCCATCAATGTGCAAGTTGATAGTATATGATAGGATCTGCAGACATTTCTCTTCTCTCTCTGATCCTTTCATTGTGGTTGACCAATCTTGTTCAACAGCTTCTTTGTAGCCACCGCATATCACTTTATGGCTTGTCCACAGTCTGGCTGCATTCCAATTTTAATTCGATCACTTGTTGAATGTTTTTTGTTTTATTTTATTTCGTGTTGTGTTTCTTTTATTGCATCTTGGTTTTCTTCTTACAAGCCATCTAATAACCATCTGATCGAGTTTGGATTGAATTTGTGCCTATTCGAAGAACAAATCCAGAAGGGATTTTTGTCACATGGAACAGGTTGGTATTCACCCATTGGATTTTTTATTATAAAAAATCCAACCCTTTCAAATTATATTTATTAACTGTTTTTTTGTGGTTAGAATATGCAAAATCATTGTGATAGGATGCATGAATGGGCTGCATCAATTGGATACATGATTGGCCACATCATATTTTGAAGCAATTGCATGAGTTTGTATTCAATAGTAGCCCACCCATTAATTTAATCATGATGATTTTTCAGTTACTAAACATAATGGATGAAATAAGGTTGAAAACCATGAATCCAGTTAGAAGAGTGGACCTTTGTTTCTGGTAAATTGCTTATTATTTTAGAGTAGAACGATAAAAAGTTCAACTTTAAGTACTATTAAAAAATAAAATGTGGACTTATTAATTTGCTTCTGGTTACTGTTCTTATTACATGTAACATTTATCAATATTTCACTTATTTTTAGAGAAGTATTATCATTTTTACAATTATTGAAAAATTATCCTTGTAAAATTGAATTGCAATGTAGTTCATTATTTTAAAGTGAAATTATTTGAGGTCCTGGTAAGATAGCTAAATTTAAGGGGGGAGGAGTGAGTTGGACAATTAAAATTTTAATCAATTAATTGCAGAATCCTTTATTGATTAATCCCGTTGAGGAAACACAGTGTAGAGGGCCAAATGTTGCAGTAATTGAAACACAAGTAAGGATGCAAGTAAAAAAAGTAATTATGCACACAAAAGACACAATTTATAGTGATTTGGATAACACCCCTTATCTATTGTTTGTATTTTGGTTCAATCATGCATTCAATAATACAAGATAGAACAATGCTTTCTTTTATATTTCAGCTTTAGGGGCTAAAGATAAGCAAACAATTGGCGAGCAACCTTCCAACTAATATCTTTGTTTTAACCTCTCTTAGATCCTCTAACACCAATGAAGGAAAAAACTGAAATACACCAAAGAAAAAAAAGTCTGCACATTGGAATTGTGAAATTTGTATTGCAACATGCCCTTAAATTGAAGAAGAAGAAGTATGATTGCTTTAAGCATTTATGTGCACAAGAGCTTCAATAATGACTCGGAATTTCTTCGGTGCTTGTTGTTGTGAGGGTGAAAGCTCATTCAATGCATTAGTTAACGTTCGTAACTTCTCTTGATGCTTTTATAGCTTGGAGGGTAAATGAGTCATTCTGGTAGTAGTTGGCGTACAATAAATGCTCAAATGTTCGAGATTCTTATCACTATAGCTCAAGTCTCATGTTGAGTTGAAACTTCACTTGTTGAAAATTTTTCAGTAGAAAATATTCTTTTGTTCTTGATCAAAATCGCATTTTAAGTCAAGATTTCACTTGTTGAAAACTTTTTAGTAGACAACATTCTTTTGTTCTTGATCGAAATCGCATATTGAGTCGATCGCATATGTGACTTCACTTAAGTCACTGATGGAGTTGACTTGAGTTCCGATTTCGTCAGTTGAAGCTCCTTCAGAACATCTTATCTCGCTTTAGACCACTGAAGTTGTCACTCAACTTAGCTTGGGGTGCAACTTTAACCAAGTTGCATGTTGTATCGACTTCGGTTTTGACTTCATTTTGCATGACAACTTGAATTGGTGTTGGAACTAAAACCACTATCCAACTCACATTTCTAAATCGACTTGGGGTATGATTTGACCCAAATTGCAAGTTAAGTCAGTTTCCAACTTCATTTCTTGCTTTGTGCAAATTTGAATCTATGCTCCAAAGTTCAACTCTAAGTTACTTGAATTGACTTGGTGTGTGATTTCACTCAAGTTGTATGCTAGTTCGATTTGAGATGTGTCTTTTTTATACTTGAGAAAATATTGAGCTTCGACATCTGTCAAGGCACAACCAAAATTACTACTTGTGTCTAAGTAGTTGCAACTTCACTCAAGTCACTAAGCCACATGTCTAAATTGACTTGGGGTATGACTTCACCAAAATCACATGTTTGAATCAACTTTTACACCCGAGTCACAAGTCAAAATCAACTTTGGGTATGACTTTACGCAATTCGCAAGCTAAGTTAACTTACAACTTCATTTCTTGCTTTATGCAAACTTGAGTTTTTTCTCCAGCATTTAATTCTAAGTTACTTGAGTTGACTTAGTGTGCGACTTTACTCAGTGGTATGTTGGGTTGATTTGATATGCGACTTTGTTATACTTGAAAAAATTTTGAACTTTGACATACTTCAAGGCACATTCATAGTTATTGTTTTTTTATAAATAGCTTGTGACTTCACTCAAGTCAATGACTAAGTTGATCTGGATATGACTTGGACCTTGATGAGAGAACCCTTGGCGTTGGCGCTGACCATAAAATGTCATCCGCAGTTGCAGGGTTGTGACTTTTATTAAGTTGATAACTGAGTCGACTTGAGGTGCAACTTCATCTCTGAAACAATGAACATAAATTTTGAACACTTTGAATTTTGTTTTGGTTTCTCATTTGCTTGGATTAGTATGTTCGATGGATTGAATTCTAATCGCACTTAACACATAACTAGGTAATATCAAAAATTTTATTTCAATTGATTTGTTAATCATCAAAATCAAAATACTATTTGTTTAATATTTAAACGTAATTCACTTTAATCCATATTATATATGCACAATTGTATGTTTTCATATTTTGACATGAATTAATAGGAGTTTATCTCATTCTAATTAACGAGTAACCCTGATTAACCTGAACGGCTGCAATTCACTGTGGTCTAATAGTGTTTACTGTTATTTTACTATATATACAAATTAATAGTGTTTACTAGTATTTACTACAATATATACAAATTAGGTAACCGGAATTAACTGTTTTTAGCTGCTGAATCATTTGTTACCATCGAGCAACCGAGATTACAAATTACTTGATTTCTGAGGAAGTTATACTTTTGAATTGTCTAAGATTAATTGCAATTAACTCGAATTTATTATGATTTTACGAAGTTACTGAAGATTAATGGATGTTAGCTCTAATTAAGACCGATAAAAAATATAACTGGAATTAATGCAGTTTTCTTGGCTTTTTGCTTCATTCCTTTTACGTATAGCGTATGTGTGTGAAAACGTTTTTAAAAAATTAACCTTGACTAAACAGAATTCATACGAATTTTCTGGAATTAACTCTGAATATTTAGAGTATGCACTTGTTCACGGCCCCAGTTAACCTGAATTACGATTTTTGCTGCTTGAGAAGAAGGATGAGTTCGTTCAGTGGCTCAGTAGTGACTTGGCTATGGGTGTAATTTAGTCGGTTTGGTTCGGGTAGTGATTTATCATATCCATACCCTATTTGTAACAGGTATACCGAATCTTACCTGTTTGTTTTGTTGGTTCGGTTCCTAATGTGTCATATCCTACCTATTATCCATAAGGTTGGTTTTGGTTTTAGTTCTAAATCGGTTCTTTTAATACGTAAATAGAATATTTAAAAATATTTCTATATTATTTTAAAAAATATAAAGAAATACTTATATACATTTGAAAATCAAATGTGTATATGTTAATGTTTACATTATTATATAAAAATATAAAGTATGAATTGTCACAACTCAATTATTAAGACTATTAATATATTAATATCAATTCATATGCTTATTTATAGAAGGCTTTGATAAGTCAACAACATATATAAAAAACTAAATTGGTTTTTTACTTCACAATCCATAGCTCCATAGGGCACAAGATTTATTTAAATTTGAATTTGTTAAAATAGATGTGCACGTAATAAAATGTCACAGACAAAACACAATATATATTATATAATATTTATTGTATACATAATATAATTATATTCATAGAGGTTGGTTTCGAGTACCTGATGTATCTATCCTACTCATACCTTATTTGAGGAGGTAGGTAATAATTTGTACCCTGCTCATATCTATGGGTAATATTTTGTTCCCTATATTATCTAAATTAGGTTCTGGTTGGTGGGTGCCCTACCCAAGCTACACCCCTAGACTAGGCAAGGCATTATTGGGTTTCTTCTTAGATTAATGAATTAAGGACTTTGGTCTAGCACTTAGCTTTAGTGTATCTGGGTCCATAATTCTTTTTTAAAATTTTTTGATTTTTTAAAAAATTCATTTGTGGGCTTAAACATGGATATCTTATATACATAGTTATTATATATATTTTTATGTTTAAATATTTTAAATACGTTATTTTGAATTTTAAAAAATAAAAATATTTCTTATGTGTCAACATATGAAAAATTCCTTATTCTTATTTTTAAAACTCAAAATAAGATATTAAAAATTTAAAAACATGTAAAAATTATATATATGAGATGTTCATGCTTGGGTTGCCATAAATATATGATTTTTTTTTTTAACAAAATAAGTTGTGGATTGCACTAGGTGCACTAAAGCTATGTGCATTCGGGTGCTCCAAAGCTAAGCACACCTAGGTGCACTGAATCCAATTTCATGATTCAATATTTACTTTCCGCATTAATAATAAATACTTGTATAAACATGGAATCATCCATCCTCTCTTAGGGTGTGTTTGGAAATAATAAAATTTTTGTGTGCACAAGTTATTAAATTGGTAGAAAATGATATGATATGAAAAGGACAATGATGAAATATAAAGAAAATAAAATTAAAATAGATATGTTAGTTGTAGAGGTAGTTTTGTAAAAACGATTAAAAAAATAAGGTAGTTATATAGGAAAATGTGAAGAAATAATTTTAAAATAAAGTAGTACAGAGAGTAAAAAGTTTTAATTTGAAATTTTTTTTGTTAAAAACTAATAGGCCCTTAGTTTTTTAGATTTTTAGACATTTTTAAAAATCTAAACCATCTATCTTGTTTTATTATCATAAATAATTTTAATTAGGAACTTATATCTTTAAGAAAATCTTTAAAAAGTAAATGTATAACTTTTAAACTTTTTGAAAAATGTGTAGTATATATAGGGCGTGTTTGGGAAGCAATAAAACTGTTGGAATGAAATTTTTTTGATGTTTAAGTTTTTAAATTAAAATAATGTGATTTGATAGGATTAATGATAACGAGTAAATATAATAAAATTAAAATAGAAAAGTTAATTGTGCGAGTAATTATTTAGAAATATTTAAAAAGTAGGGTAGTTGTTTAGGAAAATATGAAGAAATAATTAAAAATAAAACAACTGTAGAGTGTGAAAAGTTGTAAATTGAAAAGTCTTGGTTTTATACAAATACACCCATAGTGTAACAAAGTTTCAAACACATGAATCTTTTAGAATTATAAATAAATAAACTTGCACAAACATAATAGATGATTTAGATTATTTAGATTTCTTAAATTTAAAAATTAAGCAAGAGGTACTTTATGTTTACATTGGCCTGTTGAATATTGAGAGAATTAAAATGGTAATGAAATCAATAAAAAAAAAATAAAAAACGCATATGGGTGCATGTGTACAAGGTTAAATACACTAGCGAAGCAGTAGAAAACCTCCGCTACCTTCCCTATTCGATCATGGCCGACCGTTGTTTCTAGAGCCGGCTAAATGGAAGTCCCATTTTTATCTTCTGAAGCAAATTTTCAGCAACAATCTAGCAGCGACAATCACACAAATTGGAAATTTCTCCTCCATCTCATTCAATCATAGAAATTGTTTGTTGTTAATAGCAGCTGCTCTTTCCTTCATTTTGTTTGCTATTAATAGCAGCTACTCTTTCCTTCTTTGGCCCACTTGATTTGCCTTTGAAATTAGAGGTGTAAATAGGGTTGGTCTCAACCCAAACTTGACCAACCCAAACTGATTTATAATAAGGTTGAGTTAAGCATTTTAGAAAAATATATTATGTAATCCAAATTGAACTGATGCGATTTAAAAATTGGGTTGGTTTAGGTTAGATGATTGTTAACTTAACCCGACATAATTTCATATATTAGTATAAAATATAATAAATTATTAACAAATAGTCATCTATTAGCACATAATACACAAGAATTAACTAGAAATTATTGCTTTGAAATAAGATTATTTAACAATTATTTTATTGTACAAGTTATGAATTGGAAAGTATTAATATAAAAAGGATTAATTTTTATTCTTTCATATCAATTTATATTTTAAAATGGATTAATTAAGAAAATTATATTTAAATATTGTACATTTATTAACTAGATTTCTAAATTGGGATTAAAATAGGGTTGGGTTAAAGTGTGAAAAATAGAATCGAAAATAAGGTTGAGTTGAAATTTTACAAAGTGGGTTAGAGTTGTGTTTATACCAATCCAAGTTAACCTTATTCAATTTACACTCCTAGTTGAAACTAACAAGACAAGATAACCCACCCATTTTTGCTTTTACAAATTAGAAACTCGAAGATGAAGATTATCTGTTCTTATAGATAACCCACCAAACTCCCCGTCTACATAATCAAGAACTAGTGGATGAGGATTATTTATTTTTGCAGATAAAGATCATCTATTGTTATAGATAACCCACCCACCTTGATAAATCATCAAATCCCATTTCAAATTCTTCATTAATACTCTTAAATTTTACATCCCCAGTCTTATAAAAGATAAAAGCTAGCATTATGAAACTTTTTTGATATATATATATATTGATATTTAGCATTATGACATGTGATTTTGATTATTTTTGGCCCATTTATCTTTGAAGCCCCTGTTATTTTTGGGGAATAAACCAAAACGTTATCAGTGTTGGTCCAGAGTTTATGACAAAACCCTAGAGGAGGGGTGAATTGAGTTTTTAAAATTTTTTTTCGTAATTAAAAGCTTAACCCGTTGTAAGTTTAATCCCATTGATGGAACATGCTATGAGATAGAATGAGAGGGTGTAAATGAAGTATAAAATACAAGCAATCAAAACACACAAGAGATAACAATATATAGTGGTTAGGACAATCTTCCCTACTCTACTATTTCAAGCACACACCCGTTGTGTCTTGGGTTCTACTATTGTATATTGAATACAACCTAGAGCACCCACTCTCTTCTAAATTTTAGCTCTAGGGGGCCTTATACAATCTCAACATAAGTAGGTGACGAGTTCTACTTTAATCATACGCTACTTTGCCTTCACTTGGTCTTAGTCTCTTATACTAAATCGAGTGGAAAACAAATGATCAAACAATAAATAAGAATTCTACACTTTACAGATGTATATGCAGATTCAAGCATAAAGAAGAACTTGTAGGAGCAATTGAAAATGAAACAATTCAGCTTTCAGCAGTTGTATGCAGTGTTCTTCTTGAAAAGCTTCTTATAGATCATTTAAATGCTAGAGGAAGAGTAAGGTGAACTCAATAAATGCTCATTCAACTTTTTTCCTTGTTCACTTGAAGTCCCTTAAATAGAGATAAGTAAATTCAAATGTTTGGTGGTAGGTGACGCACATTTAATGTGTCAACGTTATAATTTTTCCTACCATTGCGAGCCTTTGTGACTTTAACCTTCAGCTTTCAATTCAAGTTCTATATTTTGGTCGACTTAGTTTTAGACTTGACCCAAATTGCAGGTGGAGTCGATTTCGGATGCGACTCTGCCAGTCATATGTTTTCTTAGAACTTTAAACTTTGTTTGTGATCTACTTATGTGCTTGATATTTCTTTCTTCTCTTTTCAAATGCTTGGATCTTCATTTTGAGATTTTAGTCCTTGACATTTATCATGATACTTGGGTTTGTATAATATTCTTTGGTTTCTTGATAAAATTCCTTTTCATTTGCCTTGACTCAAAATTATCACTCCCTCTTGAATTTTGTTCCACATCCTAATAATAGGTTTTGGAAGCATCTAAATAATGATTTTTACTTAAGTCGCAGGCTTGAGTCAACGTGAGGTGCAACTTCACCCAAGTCGCATGTTGGGGTCGACTTGAGCTGCAACTTCACCCGAGTCGCATAATGGAGTCGACTTGTTATGCGACTTAACTATGTTATTTTGAAATTCTGTGACCATGGTTCACTCAAGTCGTAGTTAGAGTCGACTTGGTATTGCGGCTTTACCTAAGTCGCAATTGGAGTCGACTTCAGTTTTAATTTCGTCTGTCTCGGAGTCCCAATTTCAGTGATGTCGATTTTTAGGTCTTTAAAGTCACTACTAGAGTCGACTTGGGTATCGATTTGACCTAAGTCTATGCTTAAATCGACTTGGCATGCAACTTGGCTTGCTATTCTTTTAACCTTTGATTATTTGAACCTTGGTATCACTTAGCAAACTCATTAGTACTTAAATGATTCTTAAATTGAGTTGTTAATCAATCAAAACATGGATTGTACTTAATTTTCCTCAAGATCCAACAACAAGCCCTTTGAAACCACCACTCTTAATCTTGAATTCGCTAGAAGGCGAATTTTTGCACCTGCTTCTCCTCCTCTTGTGTTGCGATGTTGCACAAGAATAATTTTAGAAAACAAATGGGGACTTAATGATTGATTATGATACCAACTGTAGAGGCTTGGTCAAAATCACCTCTAACACACGTCCTGTTTTCATTCCCCACATCATCCATAATCCCCAAGTGAGTTGGGCTATTGAAAAATCTCCTAAATATATGGGATCCTAACAAATAACCAGGATGACTTATAAAAAGAGAGAGTCCATGGGATTGGGGATTCAAGACTTCTACAATTACTACAACTCTACTCTTGTCAAAATTCTCAAAGATCCCAATTTTATTGTGAATCATGCTCACAAATCCATAAACATGTGAGGATCCCTTTCTGGACTTCTAAACTTGGCGCCATCTTTGGAAATCGAAGTTAGAAATTTGTCTCTACCTTTTTTTTCTACTCATCTTTTCATTCTTTATTTCTCCCTTTTCCACTACCATGGAGCACAACCAATTTGTTTTTAACTTGATGAACATCATGCAAATGGGTGACACACACCAAAGTGCAAAGGGATCCTCTACTAGAACCAATTTCGGGGAAATTGATCTCAATATCACTATCACCAAAGAAGACTTCCAGGAGATGTTGACCATAATACTAGAATGGAAAGCTCAAAAGCAATCAACCTGCTTATCACTTCGTCAAATGGGTGGCCCCTATGTGCAAATCATGATGCAAGAACATGTTGGTAATACTTTTTCTAACCCTTTGCCAAGATTCATCAATACTTCTGGATATTCACATTTCACCTCCGAAATCATAAATGAGCCTCTCCTCCATAAGTTCAAACTTATTGTCTTGAAACCTTACTGTAGAAGTCCGTAAAGGGATTTTCACACAGGTGTGGACTCGTGAGTAGGATTCTTGATGACATTGGGTTCCTTGAAAATTTTAGTACGAGAGGAATTTTAGAAATGATAGAAGTCTTGAGTTCCCATATATGTTGACTCTGTTACGAATAAATGACAAATCAAACACAATTTATGTTTTGATAATTAACAATTCAATTTGAGAAGATTTAATGCACTAACATATATGTTGAGATGTGTTAGGATACTTCAAGATTCAACTTGGTGGATCAAGTCGTATGCCAAGTCAACTCAGGAATCAACTTAAGTCAAGTCGATACCGAAGTCAACTCCAGAATCGACTTCAAAGGGGCATTTTTCGACAGCATTGACATGTGGACGCATGACCAGGCGAAGTCACAACTAAAGTTGACTTCACATGCGACTTGGGTGAAGTCGCAACCTAAGTCGACTCTGTTAGCGACTCGAGGTATCTTTAGAGGTCTGAAGCTGAATCGGACAGAGTGAAGTCGCAATCGAAGTCAACTCCGATTTGCGACTTAGGTGAAGTCACACATAAAGTCAACTCAGACATGCGACTTCAGTGAACATTGCAAATCAACACGAACCCAACATTCGACTTAGATAAATGAGAATCAAGTCATAAAGTTTTCAAACACATGAATGAGAAGCTTAACTTAACATACATTATTAAGATCTAAGACAAGATCATTCAGAAATGCTCAAAAGATTTTGATCAAGTTTAGCATTCGCGAAGGTTTAAATAGCCCACATATACAAATGAAGATTTGTGAAGATGAATCATAAAGAAACAGGGGCATTTATACTATTGGATCAACATATACTATGTAAAGGTTCAAACTAATCAAGTAGAGATTGAAATCGCAACCCAAGTTGACTTCACCTACGATTTGAGTGAAGTCTAAGATCAAGTCGACTTGCAATGGAACCTGACTAAAGAGTTGATTACCGAAGTTGCAACTCAAGTCGACTCTAGTCTGCGACTTGGGTGAAGTCGCACCCAAGGTTGACTTAAAGTGTGACTTGAGTGACAATAGTCGAAAAAATTCTAACATGGATCATTTAATACACACCACTTACCACCAAACATTTTAATTTACTTCTATTCTATTTAATACACGTTAGTGGAAGAGAAGAAATAAATAATAGCATTGATTGGGCTTCAATCTTCCAATTCTCAAACATTCAAGTGATCATTAAAAAGACTTTCCAAAAACAACTGAATGATTAATTGCAAGTGCTGAATTGTTCCACAAACAACTCATTCCATACATTCTTCTTTTGCGTGGAAACTTGTTCTCTACACAACTGTAAAGTATAGTATTATTTCTGTTTATTGTTTATTTGTGTTTCCACTTGGTTGGGTATTAGAGACCAAGACCACGTGAAGGTAAAGTAGTGCGTGACTGGAGTGTGACTCATCACCTACTTGTGTAGAGTCTATAAAGGCCTCCTAGAGTTGGAATCTAAAAGAGAGCAGGTGTTCTAACCATATTTTCATTTGCATAATGGAACCCAAGGCACAAGGGTGTGTTCTTGGAGGAGTAGAGTAGAAAAAGTTATCCCGAACAATTATAATTTTTTGAGTTTGTTTTGCTCTTCTATTTGCATTTATATTCTCCATGTTTTTCATTCAAGACGATTTACTTTACAAGAGGTTATGTTTACAATACGAAAAGTTTTTTTTAAACCTAATTTACCTCTCCCCTCTTGGGTTTTTCCATTAACTCAGGGCCAACGGACTCTTTTTTTTTATGAACACTTTTATGAAAGGAAAACTTTCCCACCAAAAATATTGAGTAGTTAATAGACTTTCAGGGTTAGACCACCTTGTGAAAAGATGATAGAAAGATTTACTCAGATCTCACAACACTTTTCTACTATTTATGGGATTAGGAAAATTTCGACACATATGTTAAGGGAGTTGAAATAAATTTGGGAGTGCACGGGGCATTAGTGAGTTCAATGCCCGTAGTAAGGTGGGTCAAATTCTTGGAGTTCCTATGTTTGAAGACCTACTTCCAGCGGGGTCTACACTTACTTAGATGTACAACCAACTAACTAGGAGCAATAAATATCACCATGGTATTAAGTTCCTACATTATATGGATCTATCCCCACAATTGAGAGTATTGAGACTAGTAATAGCTCACTGTTTTTATCCCAAAGAGGAGGAAGAAATTAGCTCAATCCCCAAGAAGTAGAAATTTTATGGAAAGTGACCAACAGGTCAAAATTAGCCTGCCTAGACTATTTTTGGAAGCATTGGAGCTAAAAAAGGTTAATCCTCGAGGAGTGCGCTACCATACGATACCTGGATTACTAAAATTCTTGACCATTTTCATGTTGATTTGGATGGAGAACCATACGAGGTCTTGAAGCCTACAAATGTGATTAATCGAGCACTTTTGACTTATATGAAAATTGATCTTGTGGCATTTAGAGTCAATCAATTACAGGCTCGAATGAGAGGAGAATCTGAAGGAGCCCAAGATCGACAGGAACTTCAAGCTTAGGCAGCTCCATTTGAGGGGGAGGATCAACCTCACCTTTTGCTTCCAGAGCCCTTACATCTCCTGTTTCACATGCCTTATGCTCTTCTAAAGGATCTCAAGCTACAGATCATTTTGTCCACTCCCCTGCTCACCCGTTTACCTCCAATGCTATTTTAGAATATCTTCAAGCCATAGAGAGTAGAATCTCTAAGAAACTTGAGGTATCAATGTATCACTCATGGAAATGCATGATCGGCAAGACAAACTGTACCAAGGCTTAAAAACCATCAAATATCATCTTGCCTCTGGTAGTTGGCTAGGCGACCCCATTCCTAGTTTGCCTAATTTTGATCTTTATTAGGGAGAATTAGTACATGCCGACCAGACTGTTTAGGATAGATCATCACCTGTATCCTCCTCACTGATTAATCTTTCCTCTGTTTCCCAAGCTCTATATGATGATTTTTTTCATCAAATGCTTCATACTTAGTAGCTATCTTATCCCATCTCTTCGTTTGCTTTTCAAAAGAGGGGAGAGAGGAAGAAGTCAACTTATGTGAAAATGTCAAGTTTTTGGTATTTTTTGGTACATGGGTACATGGGTAGGTTGTATTTAGGAAAAACGTAAGCTTTTGTATAATTATAAGTTTTTTGAGCAATGAATTAAATGACTATCATAACTTGAATGAAATAGTTTCAATTTTGGTGAATTGAATGATAATGTTATAGAATGACTTGTGACATGAATTGGTTTTAATATTTACTTTTGGACAATTGCATGAAATATCATTATAATGCATTAGCCCCACAAGTAATACAAACTTATTTGTCAAATAAAAGATAAATCTCAAATTAGTTTTGTCAATCATCAAAAAGGGGGAGATTATTGTTAATAAATGACAAATCAAGCATAATTTATATTTTGATGATTAACAATTCAATTTGAGAAGATTTAAGGCACTAACATATATGTTGAGATGTGTTGGGATACTTCAAGATTCAACTTAGCAGATTAAGTTGTATGCCAAGTCGACTCAGGCATCGACTTGAGTTAGTCGATACCGAAGTTGACTTTAGGATCGACTTCAAAGGGATATTTTTTGACAGCACTGATAAGAGGACGCATGAATAGGCGAAATCACAACTAAAGTCTACTTTGCATGCCACTTGAGGTATCTTTAGATATTCGAAGCTAAATTAGACAGAGTGTAGTTGCAACCGAAGTCAATTCCGACGTGCGACTTAGGTGAAGTCACACATGAAGTTGACTCAGATATGCGACTTGAGTGAAAGTTGCAAATCAACACAAACCTAGCAGTCAACTTTGACAAATGAGGCTTAAGTCATGAAGTTTTCAAGCACAAGAAAGAGAAGCTTAACTTAAGATAAGGATTCAAGATAAGATCATTCAGAAATGTTTAAAAGATTTTGATCAAGTTTAGCATTCAAAAAAGTTTAAATAGCCCACATATACAAATGAAGATTTATGAAGATGAATCATGAAGAAACAAGGACATTTAGGGTGTGTTTGGTAACAATAAAAAGTTATCAAGTTAAAATTTTTCAATTTAAAACTTTTTACTCTCCATAACTATCCTATTTTTTAATTATTTTTTCACATTTTTCTATACTACTCTACTTTTTAATCATTTCTACATAACTACCAACACAACAAACCTATCTATTTCAACTTTATCCTATTTATTCCTCATAATTAACTCTATCATATTACATCATTTGACAACTTCTCATCTCTACAACTTTTTATCAAAAGTTTTATCCATTCCCAAACACACCCTTATACTACTGGATCAATATTATACTGTGTAAAGGTTCAAACGAATCAAGTAGAGGGTGAAGTCGCAACCCAAGTTAACTTCACCTATGACTTGGGTCAAGTCTAAAATTAAATTGACCTGAAATGGAACCTAACTGAAGAGCTGAAGACCAAATTTGCAACCTAAGTCGACTCTAGTTAATTCTAAGTGCGACTTGAGTCACAACAGTAAAAAAAATCAAACATCGACTGTGAAACTCTGACTTGTATAGGAATTCATGTCTATGCATTTAACATATAAGTATGATTGATTGAATTATGAATGAATTATATGCAATATTGATGATTTATGACAATTACGTTAGTGATTATGAATGATGATAAAAATCAATCACTTTAAGTTGAAATGGGCCAATATGATTAAAGTGGCCTAATGATGATTAAAAAGGTATTAGTGTGCCATGAAAAATTAATTAATTTTCATAATATGATTATTGAAAATTATGAGGTTAATTGTAGAGCCAAGTTGGAAAATGTTGAAAAATTAATAATTTGACACCTATAAGGTGAATTAAGATGAAAATTGAGATGGAAGCACATATAATCACATGGAAAAGTTAGATTATGAAAATTTTGATGATAATTGATCATCACTGTCCAAAATTTAAAACGATCATAACTTGAGCTAGAAAAGTCGGATTGAGGTGAAATTTGAAATGGATGGTTAAAATTATAATATCAAGGTTATGAATGGATTGGATCATGCAAATGATAATGGAATTAGGCTTGCACGAAATTTGGATTAATGCTTTTGACTTTTTGTACAAAAAGCCAGTAGCATTTATGTTAAAAATGAGTAAAATAATCAAATGAATAAAGACGAAGTGGAGGTGTCAAAAAGAGGTTAATTGTAGGGTATCTTATGAATTATTAAGAATGAAAAAAATTCCTGCAATTATCTCATTTTTAAATGTTGAAATAAGGAGATTAAAGTAGCATAACACATGTGGCATGTATGGACATCCAAATAGTCCACTAAAGTGGATTTTTGTGAAATATTTTTAATAAAATATATGCCCAAAGTCAACTATAGATTAAGGGGATTAAATGTACATTAAATTAGAGTGGAAATTTGTAGCTAAAGGTATTAAATCTGGAGTATTGAGATGTGATCAATTAATGGACAGCAACTTGATGCAAGGGTGATGTCGATGGTATGATAGCCTTTGGGGATTTTTGTATTTTTTTAATTATCCTAAATTGATTCTAAGTAGGCTAATTGCTAGGTAATTAATTGAGCATTAAATTAAAGTTGAACCATGGTGGAAAAAATTGAAAAAGGCAGCTAAAACAGAGACGTGAATGTGGGCAAAAAAATAGAGCTGAAATATGGACCGTCCAAATAGCTAGCAATATGATTTTTAATTTTTTTTTTAAAATGCTAAATGCATGCCTAATTAGCCTACATATTAGGGTGCATAAATGACCATTAAAAAAACTATAAAATCGTTGAAAAAAATGGAAAAGCAGCAGCTACATGGGACGTGATTAGGTGGACAACTTGATGATGATTAATGTATTTGATAATTGCTAAATTTTTATTTCAGTAAAATATAATTTAGATGGACCATAATGGGCCATGTCAGCAAGAGAGATGAGTATACATTAAAATAATCCCAAAATGATGTGGCAAGTGGGGTCCACAAGCTGGAAATTCCAGCTACCTCTTATGATGTACGTCCATATGCATATGTATTAGAACTTAGAAAATTTCAACAGGTAGAGAGCTCATTTTCCAGTAGATGAATGTCCCCCTCATCCAGCAAATTTGAAGCCAAGAAAAAGAGGAAGAAAAGGTGAAAATAAGCTAAGGAAATTAGCTTAAGAAGTTGAGCTTAAGTGTTAATCGATTCAAGTAAGTATACTCTTGAGTTTGAATGATTTAAATCTAGTTTTTTTTTATCTCAATTTATGGGATATGAATATGATTCATAAAGGATCCTTGAATGGTGATTTATAATGCCATTTATTTGAATATTAAATGAGTATTAGCTAGTATTGATGAATCTTGATGATTTAAGAAGTTGAAATGGAAATTAGATGCAAATATGGGAGCTAAATCTAGAAGAAATGAGGCAAAAATCTAAAATATGCACGAAGCAGTAAATGGATGAATTTTAGCATGATTAAAGAACGACCCAATTTTTAGCTCAAAAGGATGAGTATGTTAGAAATTAAAAATCAGAGAAAATCAACCTGAATAGGGTTGAACGGGTATCAGGATCAGCTGTACTAAATATTTTTGATAATTTTTACACAAGGTATTTTGAGCTTAAAATTTTATATGATGTGGAAGACATCATGAGTAACACTTGACCAAAATAAAAATTGATTTTTAAAAGGTATAAATATACCTAATAATTAACGTGATTAGAGCTGTCTGAAAACTGATTTTTCTGTCTAGCAGAGTAAAAATACCAAATAAATATAAATACTTCATATGTTGTGCTGAAAATATTTATTTTGGTTAGATCATGAAGTTATTAAGGAATGATAGAAATTTCAGATTTAAATTCCTCCGTTTGATTATGATTCAAAAATTAGAGAGATCAGTGTGTCTGATTTCAGCATTATGGACAGATTGAGCAATAAATCAAAGTAAATGTTAAATTCTAGATTTTTAGGATGAAATTTAAATTAGAATAGGATATAAACAAATATCATAAGTGATTATGAGGATTTGTTGCTGTTTAGGTAATCCCAATATTTGAGATTGATATATGAAGGTTATGACATTAATTAAGTGCTTAAGAATGAGCATAATATGTGAATTATGAAAAATATGTGAAAATGTTAAGTGGAAATAATAAACCTTCATATGATGAGTAAGGAATGTGTTTTGATATATATGAATGGTACCCTAAATATGGGAATTGAACATGAGTTGTAATGAATGCTTTGATGCATAAGTATGTTATGTAAGTACACCTGACTTGGAATTCAAGTGGGTTATAAATATGTATGAGAATGGATTGGAAAACTAAGTCGAATGCAAGCAAATGAAATTTATAAGAATTCTATGTCATTCTACATGTATAGGCAAAGACAAAAAATGGGTAGACTCAGGAAACTCATGTGATCAAGATAAGCAAGCAAATTTTCTAAATAATTTTGATTTTCATTACAAGGTATTTAAGGATGGCCATTCCTTTATCTCAATGTGTTATGAAATATTATTTCAATTATGATAATGAATTGCTTACTGTTTCACAATTATTCATGAAAAGTGATGAAGTATGGATTTGAAATGATATTTCAATGAAATGATGTTTAAAAAGGATGATGCAAAGAATTTTTTACATGAGAACGACAAGTTCCATGTGTAAGAGGTATATCGTGCCGAGGTGACTAAAAGTCATGCATGGAATGAAAGTCAAATAGGCTAGTCGAGGTAGTAAGTGGACAAGGAGTCCCCCTTGACGTTGCCAAGTCAGAAGGTCCGGCGCTAAGGATGGAAAGGACCATGTTAT
Organism: Annona squamosa; assembly: GCA_035584095.1. NCBI lineage: Eukaryota > Viridiplantae > Streptophyta > Magnoliopsida > Magnoliales > Annonaceae > Annona > Annona squamosa. The sequence goes on from JAXCLR010000001.1 coordinate 29,195,143, forward strand.
GAAAGAATGTTCCCCGTGCTATCGTACCGTCACATGAAGGATAATGTAATGAATGGAAATGATGAATTTGCATATCCAATGTTCATGAAATGTCTATGAAAGTTTTATGAAAAGATTTCTGCTCTACAGGTAGTTGATCACTTGCTAAGTGTCTCTACTGAATGGAGAGAAATATTTTTAAAGAATGTTGCCTTTAAAATGCTTTGTCTGAAAAATATATAGCTTGCTTATTGAGTTTACAACTCATGTATTATTTTCCAAACTCATAGACAAGTGAAGGAAGGAAGGAGGCAAGGAGCACAGTTGGAGATTCAAGAATGAATGAATTCTTGTGAACACCTGTATATGACTTTCTATATGAATGGATGTATGATAATCCTAAAGGTTTATTTTGATGATGTATATGAATCATGTTATGTGTTATGACTATGATGACGCGAAAAATTCATGGTCATATGTTAAGATATGAATTAGCATGGAATGATTCAGTATAGAATTTATGATATCATATATATATATATATATCTCAAATGATAAAATAGCCTAAAATGACATTTGATGGAAATTGAATGTATAAATGCTATAAAATCCTGAGTTAGGATTAAGTGGATAAATATCCAATTAAGAACTCGCCGCATGATCAGGGCAACAATCCTGAATCAAATTTATCAATCGATAGATCCTGAGGTAATGATATGATGTCTCGAGCTAGGGTGTCACATTGACGGATTTAATGTGCACCACTTACCAGCAACTCTTCGAATTTATTCTTCTTCTATTTAATACATGTCAGTGGAAGAGAAGAAGTATACAATAAAATTGATTGAGCTTCAACCTTCAAATTCTCAAACATTCAAGTGATTATCAAAAAGACTCTCCAATAAGAATTGATTGATTAATTACAAGTGTTGAACTGTTCCACAAACAACTCATTCTGCACATTTTTCTCTATGTGAAAATTGTCCTCCACACACCTATAAAGTATAGTGTTATTTCTATTTATTATTTATTTGTGTTTCCACTTAGTTGGGTATTGGAGACCAAGACCAAGTGAAAGCAAAATAGTGTGTGATTGGAATGTGACTCATCGCCTACTTGTGTAGAGTCCGTAAAGCCCCCCTGTAGCTAGAATCTAGAAGAGAGCAAGTGTTCTAACTGTATTTCCATTTGCATAAGGGAACCTAAGGCACAAGGGTGTATTTTTGGAGGAGTGGAGTAGGGAGAGTTATCCCGAACTACTATGATTTCTTGAGTTTGTTTTGTTCTTTTTACTTGAATTTATATTCTCTATATTTTTCATTCAAGGGGATTTACTTTACAAGGGGTTATGTTTGTAATACCAAAATTTTTGTTAACCCAATTTACTCATCCTCTCTTGGGTTTTGCCATCAACTCGAGACCAATAGACTCTTCTTGTTTTTATGAGTCTACTTAGCTGTTGGTTAGAAATGCATATTTTTAGAAGATTTTTTAGATCGATGGGAATTGCAGCCTGGTTCTTTGAGAAGTAGAGGGGACATTGGGGATGAAACAAGGACACGTGTTAGAGGTGGTTTTGACAAAGCCACTACACTAACCCTCTCCCCCCTGCCTCTCATTTTATCAGTCATTTGGTCCCTTGGGTGGGAAAGGGGCATTTGTTTGGATTGTGATTTCAAAATTTAAAATATTACGTAATACAACCAATTATTTTGGGTGTCTTGTCCAATCGGCTTGTCATAATTGTTTTATTCTTGGGCCGCATTCGGGCGACTTATAATAGTTACATTAATTTTCATGGTATTGGTTTTTACTAGAGAAGAGTAGGGTTTCGAGAAAAAGGGTTTTTCCTAACTTATTTGCTATCCATAGTATCCTCTTTATATATGCTTGTTTTTGCCGTAAGTAAAGAATGGCATTGATTCTTAATCAATGGAGGGTGTTAAAGGTAGCTAATGGTGAAATCGGGAAAAGCTTCTACTTGAATTGATCCTCTGTAAGTGTTGGTGTTCGATTTCATGGGAGAGAAATGTAGGCTTCTCGGATTAGGGCTGCATATTTTCTTCCAGAGATGTATGTTGTTATCATTCCTGTAGTCGATGATAAAGTGCATGAAAGCCCCATGGGGTAATGACAGTGTTTAAGGATATGTTTAGAGTGGGAATTTGATTGCTAATAATTGGTTTTGCATTAGAGGTTTTATGTGTGTAAATATTCATCCAGCAAAATTGACCCCCAATGCTTGGAACTAGATATTGGCTTTTGAAAATTTGGGAAAAAAGCATCATATGTTGATGAACTAGAATGTCTTCTCTCGATTTGTAGTTTTGATGAATCCAGGAGAATATGAGTTTTGTCACTTCACACCAGTGATTGGAGCAGTGAAGTTAATAGGGAAGACATCTTTTGTTTATCAAGGTTGGAAAGGTAGATTCTTTTACGTACATGTGAATGAGGGCCAGGAGAATTGTGGGGTTCCTATAGTTTAGAACCATAATCTTTCTGCTGAAGTAGTTCCTTTGAACAATGCAGAGAGCTAGGATAGTGAACAAATTGTTTGGGCTGCTTGGAAGACCAGTTGGTGTATTGAGACAAGAGATGCTAGCATATGAGATAATTATGGAACAAAGTGGCAAGGGTAAAGATATAGAGAAGGTTTCAAAGGTTATTGGGGAGCCTAATGTTGAGATGGTGGTGAGGTCTATAGAGGCAAGTGATGTGCTTATATGAGCAAATGATGATGGGTAAGAAAGTCTCTGGTTTGGTTGAGGGAGTATATGTTGGAGGAGCGAACGTTGTGCAGGAACAGGGGGCTAGTTCAGAGTGAGAAATTATTCATGAAAAGTGCCTTATTATTAAGGAAAAGGGGGATGATGTTCAAGAGAAGGTAACCGCAACTAAACTTGTCATGTTGGTGTCGACTTGGAAAGTTTGTTCTACATTATCGCTTGATGATGAGGGTATTTAATCAAAGATCTTAAAGAAGACTTTTCTGCCGAAGGAAGAGAAGAAACGAAAATGAGAAAAATTTGAGGAGACGTTTGAACATCTAAGGAGGGGACATGTTGATGATAAAAGTTCTCTTGCTTTGATGGAGGCCCATTATTGTGATATGGTGAAGAGATTGAGTAAGTCTAAGGAGGACTTACAAGTGCAAATCAGCATAAACATGCCTTGGTTGAGCAAAGGAGGAGGGCAATGTCCGAATTGGAGGGGTTGAGAGAAAAATCTGTGAAAATTTTGGCTGATTGTGAAGAAAAATTTACTGCAAATGTCGAGAATTGAAAACAAAGGGAGCATTGTGAGATATTCGAAGTGTTGATCCCGAGTTGATGGTAAAATCCAAGAGTGGAGGGGTGAATTAAGTTCTTAAAAAAATTTTAGTATTACAGATGTTACTCTTTGTGAAGTAAATCCCTTTGAAGGAAAAACGTGGAGAATATAACTATAAGTAGGATAAGCAAAATAAACTTAAGAGATTATAGTAGTTTGTGACAACTTCTTCCTACTCCACTCCTTCAAGAAATCACCCTTGTGCCTTGGGTTTCACTACGCAAATGGAAATACAATTAGAGTACTTGCTCGCTTCTAGATTCTACCTCTGGGGGCCTTTATAGACTCTGCACCAGTAGGTGATGAGTCATATTCTAGTCACACACTACTTTGCCATTATTTGATCTTAGTCTCCAATACGAAATCGAATTGAAACACTAATAAATAATAAACAAAAATAATAACACTACACTTTATAGATGTGTAGAGAATAAATTTTAGCACAGAGAAGAACATGTGAAATGAGTTATTGTTGGAATAATTCAGCACTTGTAGTCAATCACTCGGTTCTTCTTAAAAAATCTTTTTGATGATCACTTAAATGCTTGAGAAAGGGAACGTTAAAGCTCAATCAATGCTCTAGCTCGCTGCTTTCTCATTCATTTGATGTGTATTAAATAGGTGAAGAGTGAATTTGAACACTCGGTGATAGGTGGCGTGTATTTAATGTGCCAACATCCGAATTTTTCGACCGTTGCGATTCAAGTCGCACTCGAAGTTGACCTCAAATGCGACTTCACCCAAGTCGCAGACTGGAGTTGAGCTGGGTTGCGACATTGGTCTTCAACTCTTCAGGCAAGTTCTATGCCGGAGTCGACTTAGTTTCAAACTTGACCCAAGTTGCAGGTGAAGTTGACTTAGGTTGCGACTTCACTCTCTATTTGATTCATTAGAACCTTGACACTTTGTGATCTTGATCCATTAGTGTAATTGCCCTTGTTTCTTCATGATTCATCTTCATAGATCATCACTTCTATATATGGGCTTTCAAAACTTCTTAAATGCTAAATTTGGTTAAAAACTTTTGAGCGTTGTTGAATATTTTTATCTTGGATGATAATATAATGTTTCTTAAGTTTAATTTTTCATTCTTGAGCTTCAAATTTCACGACTTGAGCTTCATTTGTTCAAGTTTAATTCTGAGGTCAACTTGGTTTGCAATTCTACTCAAGTTGTATGTCTAAGTCAACTTAATGTGCAACTTCACTTACGTCGCATGTTGGAGCTGACTTTGGTTGTGACTTGACTTTGCCTAATTCAGCTTTGGATCCCTAAAGATACCTGAAGTTGCAAACGGAGTCGACTTAGGTTATGACTTCACCCAAGTTGCATGCGAGGTCGACTTCGATTGTGACTTCGCCTGTTCATACATCACGCTGTCAGTGTTATCGAAAAATGCTTTTTTAAAGTTGATGCTGAAGTCAACTTCGATACCGACTAGACCCAAGTTGATGCCTTAGTTGATTTGGCATGCAACTTGATCTACTAAATTGAATCTTGAAGTATCTAGTCCTAAACACATCTCAACTCACATGTTAGTGCCTTAAAACTTTTCAAATTGACTTGTTAATATCAAAACATAAATTATGCTTGATTTTCCATTTATTCACAACAAGAAGACTAGTGTCGAAAGCTGAAGGAAAGTGGTCTAGCATGCAAGGCACATATGAGACTTAAGGAGGAAATGGAGAGATTAGAGGTGGCCTTATCAGCCCAAAGAAGAGAGTCTGAGTGGGTCTTATTAGTGCAGAGAGAAGGGTCTAAGCAAAGAGGATAAATTTTGGAAAAAAAACGTTATAAAAAAGGTTTTAATATTTGTTTCAACAAAGTATTACATATTGATGTAGGGTTTGATGTTTCAAAAGTTGGTGGATATGATATCTCTGATAGCGAGGGAGGAAGAAGAAGACATTGGTTTATAGTGTTGGTCCCGAGTTTATGGCTACGACCCAAGAAGAGAGGGGTGAATTGGGTATTTAAAAAATTTTCACTTAAACATTAATTTTTTCCTTGTTTGATTTAATCCCCTTAATGAAACAGTTGAATAATATGGAGAGAAATAAAGTAACAAAAGCAGAAATGCAAACCACAGCAGTAGACATAATTTCTATAGCGGTTCGGGCAATCTTTCCTACTCCACTCTTCGAAGCTCACACTCGTTGTGACTTGGGTTCCACTGTTGTATTATCAAATATAGCTAGAGTAGTAGCTCTCTTCTAGATTTCAGCTCTAGGGGGCGTATACAAATCACAATGCAAGTAGGTGACGAGTCATACTCAAGTTACAATGCTACTTTGATTTTACTTAGTTCAAAACACCAATATTAAACCAAGTATCAAATACAAATATTGAATCAAATAAAGAAAACTACACTTTACAGATTGTGTAGGTAAGTTTCTGCTCGTGGAAGAACTTGTAGAAGAAAGGATTTGATCAGCGTTGGAGCTTGCAGCTAGTTGGAGCTAAGTTCTTCACTTAAAACTTGTGTTAATCACTTAATGCTTGGAGAGGATAATAGTTAGATTTCAGTAAATGCTTTCTCTAACTTCTAACATGTTCACTTGAATGCTCTTTTATAATGGTAGAGTAAATTCGAACGTTTGGTGGTAGGTGGTGCACATTTAATGCACTAACATTTAAATTTTTTTGATCGTTGCGACCAAAGTCGCATGTAGAGTCGACTTCGGATGCGACTTCACCAAAATCGTAGGCTGGAGTTGACTTCGGGTGTGACTTCGGTTCCTGCTTCTTCAAGTTCCACTTCAGGTCAACTTGGTCCTAGACTTGACCTAAGTCGCAGGTGAAGTCGACTTCGAGTGCGACTTCACTTTCTTATACACTTTTTGGAAATTGAATTTCTTGAAAGTGATCTTGGTAGCTTGATATTCATCACATCTTGTTCTTCCACTGATATTTTTAATCTTGAAAGTTTGATCTTGGAACTCGACATGTTCATCTTTTCTTGGAGGCTTATCTTCATGCCTTGGACTTAGAATGATTTGATTTTCTTGATTTTGTAATTCATAGATATAGCCAAATGATTTTTCCTTGAGTAAAATACAATCTTGAATTATTATATCATGTAGATTTGCTTGTCTGAACTGTATATATTTTCATCTTGACTCAAGTTAGATGTCTAGGTTGACTTGGGTTCTAACTTCACTCAAGTCGTATGTAGAGTTGACCTGGGGATGCGACTTCACCCAAGTCGCACATGGAGTTGACTTTGGTTACAACTTTGCTTGTCTTGGTTCCCAAATTCAGCGCTAGAAGGTTTGAGCATCTAAAGTCGATGGCGAGGTCGACTTGGGTTTGCGACTTCACCTAGGTTACAATTAGAGTTGACTTAGACTGTGACTTCATGTGTCTTGATTCTCAATTTTAGCGTTGGAAGGTTTTGCACCTTTTGAAGTCGATCTCGAAGTCGACTTATGTATCGACTTCACTTAAGTCAATGGCTAAGTCGACTTGGCTTTGCGACTTAGTCTGTTAGGTACTAAATTTTAATTTCTTAGCCTTAAACCAATTTCAACAAATGACATTAGTACCCAAAACATTCTCAAATTGACTTGTTAATCATCAAAACATAGATTGTCCTTAATTTGCCATTGATTCCATCAATCTCCCCATTTTTGATGATTGACAAAATCAATTTGAGTTATACCTTTCATTTACTTAAAGTATTAATATTTTATCCTTGTTTTGGTACTTTAGAACATACATATATCATTTGCATTGCGTTTCATAGTTAATGAAATCAACATATTACAGTAAATACATATAGAGCACAAGTTATAGTCATTCAACCATTGCAATTCATCCAAAACAGATCATTCTCATATATTACCAAACAATTTATACAATATGAAGCAACGAAATGCAAAATGACCTATACGTGTACAAACTACCTGTCCCATGAATGTAAACTATCCTAAAAACTCAAAACTCTCTCCCCCTTTTTGTTAAGGAATCAAAAAGGAGATAAGGAAGTCTAAATTTAGTGAATTGGAAAGCAGATATGGGATAAGATGGGCGACGAGGAGGTTTGACATGCCTTATGTGGGCAAAGGAATAAAAAGATGAGAGAAGCTGAATGGTGGGTTCAGCTCTCACTGACATACTAAAATACGGATCCAGATCAGACATGCTCAGCACACAGTGACCTCTACTACTTCCCAATGCAAGCCTATACTTGATATTGTGTAGTTCGTGATCCATGCGGTCTTGATGAATATGCATGTCCATGATCGCCATATCGATCCCGACCAGCTGTGACGAGATCTGATCTTCCATTTGCTCCAGATGCGCTCGGATGGCAATAATGGATATGTCCTAAGTAGGCGAATGTTGATGAGGATCGAGGATCTGTGAGCCTCTTGGAGAGTGTGACCCATGTAATTGGGGCGATGCAAGCTCCGTAGGCACAACCGGTGGTGGAGACTAGGCTGCCTCCTACTGTGGAGATGGAGGGGGCTGCTCCCCCTCAAAATGTGCACCTCTCGCTTTTGCTTGGGTTGGTAGTCCCATTCTTTCCCAAATTGTCTCAGCCCGGAATTCCTCCACATTAATTTTCATTCTTTGCAAGAGGGCCTTGTTTATGACATTGGTTGGCTTCAGAACTTCAAATGGCTCCCCGATGAGATCAACACCAATGTCATGCATTATCCTGGTGATCCAGGTCTCGTATGGTAGCACGCCTCATGGGTTGTCTTTCTTTGAGGCCAAAATTTCCAACAATAAAGCAAGTAGGCTGACTTTGACCTGGTTATCGATTTTCCACAGAATTTCAGCCTCTTGTGGGTTTAGTTAGTTCTGACCTCCTCCTTTAGGGTAGATATAATGGGCAATCAGCAGCCGTAGAACCCTCAATCTTGGAGATAAATCTATATAATGAAGAAATTTTATCCCCGAATGATATTTGTTGCTTTTGGTTAACTGATTTTACATATGTGGAATTGTTAACCGTTCGCGAATATTTTCCTCTGCTTCTGGAATACCAAAATATGTACAATTCTACGGATTGCATTTTCCCTGTGACTGCCAGTTTCAATTCCTAAGTTTATATCCTTTCCTTTCACAAAGGTTAGGTAGTACTCCTGATCCCAAAGATAGTAGAATACTTAGGTCAGATCAGGGTATACTTTGTCATCGACTTTCAGAAGCCCTGTCCATCCCTAAAAGTCGAGTAGCTCCTCTATACCAAACTCATAGTTTTGCAGGAATTTAAAATCAATAATCTTGGGCATAAATATCTTACACTCGTAATCGGGGGGGGGGGGGGGTGGCGAGGATGGATTAGCCTTGCGGAAACGCACACGGTGTCCCGCAAATGCGGAGACCTCCTCCAGGACCCATTTGGATGGAGTCCATTGTCAGTGGGATACCCCTCGCCTGTATTTGATCTGGATGGCCTGGATACCGCCAGTTTGGAGGGCTTTGCAACAACTTTTGGAGCCATGAGATCAATTGGATGGGTTTTGAGATGGATTTATGAAATGAGACTTCGAGAAATGGATTTCTAAATGGGATTTTGAGAGTGAATTACTTGGAGAGCTGATGCAAGCAAGATCAGTGGGCTGGAAGTGGAAGGAGATGGATTAAGAAGGAATTATGGGAGAGCTGAGAGAGAGAAAGAGGGAACTGGCGGCTGAAAATGGCTGCTAGAGGTGGTGACAGCCGTTGGACAGGGAGAACTGAGAGAGAGAGAGAGTTGAGAGAAAAATCTGCTGAGAGAGAGCAGTAGAGAGACTGAGAAATGAGAATAGAAAGCGGCACTAGAAAATGGAGAGGAAAGGAAAAAGAAAGAAGGAAGAATAAGGAGAAGACGCGCGGGAAAGCGAAGCGTCGTGCTGGAGTCGACTTCACCCCATGCGAAGTCGACTTCTTGGATTTTGCGGAGTCGACTTCGGCGAAGTCGACTTGGCTCTCTAGACTTGGTTTTTTAAAATGCTCCCCCTATTATGCTTTTAATCAAACTCAATTATACCCATATTATTCCTAATTTATAAAATGGGTCCTTTGCAAATGGTTTAGTAAAAATATTTACAATTTGATCTTCAGTTTTAACATATTCCAAATAAATGTCATGATTTTCAACATGTTCACGAATAAAATGATGTCTCACATCTATATGCTTAGTTCTAGAATGCAATACAAGATTTTTGGTCAAATAGATTGCACTTGTATTATTAATCTAATTGGAATATCATGATAATCAATACCATAATCCTTAAGTTGTTGTTTCATCCAAAGTAATTTTGCACAAAAACTCCCAACGATAATATATTTAGCTTCCGCGGTAGATAGAGCAACACTAGTCTGTTTTCTTGAAAACCATGAAACCAACATATTTCCAAGAAATTGACATGTTCCACTAGTGCTTTTTCTATTGACTTTGTAACCGACAAAATCTGCATCCGAGTAGCTGATTAGTTTAAATGTTGACCCTTTTAGATACCATAGTCCTAGATTAGTGGTATTTATCAAATATTTGAAAATTCTTTTTACAGTTATTAAATGTGATTTTTTAGGACATGATTAGAATCTAGAACACATGCAAACACTGAATAAGATATCAGGTCTAGAAGCAGTTAAATATAATAAAGACCTTATCATGCTTGTATACAATTTTGGTTCGACAGATTTACCCTTTTCATCATTGTTGATCTTGATGATTGAACTCATTGGTGTGTTTGCGCATTTGCTATTTTGCATTCCAAACTTCTTCAGTTCTCCCATCATGCTCATTTTGAATTCACTCTACATAATCTCAGAAAATTCTTGGCACAAAGTTTCATTAGTAGCACAAAATATTATATCATTAATATAAATTTGAACAATTAAAATATTTTTATCCTTATACTTGTTGAACAATGTTGTATTAAGCTTTTCTCTTTGAAATTCATGATCAATCAAAAATTTGCTTAACCTTTCATACGAAGCTTGTGGAGCTTGTTTTAGTCCGTATAGTGCTTTAGTTAATTTGAAAATATATTTTGATTGATCATTTTCTTCAAATCTCGGAGGTTATTCACCATAAACTTCTTCATTCAAGTAACCATTCAAAAATGCGCTTTTTACATTCATTTGAAACAGTTTAAAATCTATATGAGAAGCAATGCTAGTAAGATACATATGACTATTCAAAATCTATTTTCTCTTATTGGGAATATCCTTTGACTACTAATTTGTCTTTGTTTCTCACCAGAAGCCCACTTTCATCTAATTTGTTTATAAATACTCATTTGGTACCAATAACTGTGCAATCTTTGGGTGTAGGAACTAGATGTCATACATTGTTTCTTTGAAATTAATTTAGCTCCTCTTGTATTGCGGTGATCCAATTTTCATCATTAAGAGCTCGATCAATGGTTGTTGGTTTAATTTTTGAAACAAAAGTTAATTCTCCACAAATATTGTGTCTTGATCTTCTACGTTTTACTCCTTCATAGATATTACCAATAACTTGCTCAATTGGATGGTTGTTTTTGAATTGTAAATCAGTTGAAAGTTTGTAAGAATTGTTACCTTCACTTACCCTTTTATCTAAGGAATTTTCTTGTTTTGCTTCGGCTTCACATGTATTGATTCTTCTGCTATTTGATTTTTCTTGTTAAATACTTTATATGCTTTACTATTTGATGAATAACCAATGAAAATTGTCTCATCACTTTTAGCATGTAATTTATCCAAGTTGGTTTTTCTATTGTTCAACACATAACATGTATATCCAAAGGCATGGGAATATAATGTATTTGGTTTTCTACCTTTTCAAAGTTCATATAGGGTTTTTTTCAAGATCGCTCTAATGGCAACTTGATTTAATACATGACAAGCTGTACTCATAGCTTCACCCCAAAATCTTTTAGATAATTTACTCTCATTTAGAATAGTTCTAGTCATTTCTTGTTTTGTCCTATTTTTCCTTTCAATAATCCCATTTTGTTGAGGTGTTTTTGGTGCACAAAATTTATAGTGAATTCCTTTATCATTGCAAAACTCTATGAATCATTTATTCTCAAATTCATTACTATGATCACTTCTAATAACAATAATTGTATTTTATTTTTTATTTTGCACCAAATTTGAAAACGTGACAAACATAGAAAATGCCTTATCTTTGCTAGTTAAGAGTATCATCCATGTGAATCTTGAAAAATCATCAACAATTACAAATACATATTTTTTCTCACAAAGGGTTAAAATGTCTGATGGCCCCATAAAGATCTATATGCAATAATTCAAGTGACCTAGTTGTTGAAATTTTCTTTTTGGTGGAGAATGACATCTTGGGTTGCTTGGATAATTAATAAGCTTTACAAATCTTATCCTTGTCATATTTAAGCTTTGGTAACCCTTCCACTAGGCTCTTTTTCCATAAAGTTTTAATGTTTGACATATTGATATGCCCAAGCCTTTTATGCCATATCCATGGATCATTTTCTATGGCTATTAGACATTTTCCATCAAGTTCATCCAGACAAACCAAATATATATTTCTGTCTTTTGCCACTAAAAACTATGTGATTGCCATCAAATATATTGCATATAGAAGATTCAAATATAACTTTATAACCTTTATCGCATAATTGGCTAATACTCATTAAGTTGTATTTGAGTCTTTCAACAAATAATACATCCTCAATACATGCATTTGAAATTTCATAAATATTTTCTTTACCTTTGATTATACCTTCTTTATTATTCCCAAAAGCAACTGTTCCTTCACTACACGGTTTGATTTTATGGAACAATCTTTTTTCTCCCGTCATGTGTCATGAGCAGCTACTATCCATAAATCACATATTCTTAGCTTTTGCTCTAAGACAAACCTGCAAAAATAAAGTCAAGTGAAGCTTATTTTTTTTGTACCCATTTTATGGGTCCATTTGGGTTAGTTAAGCATTGGAATCTATGTTGATCTACCCTTGAAGGCATAACTCCAATGCTCTTAGGTACCGAAATTAATTTTGTACCAAGGTCATGTAATTTTCTCATTTTACATTGATATACCTTGTGCACCATCTTATTGCAAAACTTATAAGTTCCCAGGAGTCTTGGAGTGGAAATCCATGTAGTAGTAGGTTCCCAAGTTGGTCTTTTAGTCCAAGCAACATGATTCATTTTTGGTTTATCATGGATGGATTTTAATTGGTTTTTATAAGTCCTTGGAGCATTTGACTTGCTACTTTTTCCTTTCTCAAATGTGGAATATCCATGTCCTCTCTTGTTATTTTGGGCGGATCATATTCAAAAATATTTTGACGCTTTTCCATGGATTGGAGAACTTAGCAAGTGATTCATTTAATGATTCATTTTCCCTTTTAAGTTTTTTCTATTTTACTTGTCAACATTTTCTTTTCATTTGTCAAATGGTCAACTTTTTCTACAAGTTTTCCGTTCACAATTATTACCACATCACATTATCTTTTCTTTATTGTGAACTTATTTTTCAATTTTTTTATTTTCTCATATAATGAATCATAGGCTTGTTGTAGTTCTTCCAATTCAGCACATTTGAGATAATCATTTGTGGAAGAAAAAATAGAAATAGATTTTGGCTTAGAGGTTACCTCTTCACTACTCGTGTAATTTGTTGAAGTGTTTTGATCCTCCAAAATTTCTGTTGCTACAAGGCATAGGTTGAAATCTTCTTCCATTATGGCCATGCAACAAATCCTTGCACAATTTGCGGTCTCATTTTTTTCATTTGATGAGTTGCATGTTGTGGACGTCTCCTCATTGACGTACATGCCTCTTCTTTTAGCTTTTTGAAATCTTCTATTTTCATCTCAATCTTTCTTTTCTCTTCGATCTTTCTATTCGTTTTTTTAGGTGTTGGACATTGAGCTTGTATATGCCCCATACCATCACACCAGAAGCACTTTGTAGCCTCCTTCTTTTTCTCCTTTGAATTTCTTTCTTTAAAGCTCTTGAAATTCCTTCCTTTCCTTACAAATTTTTTGAAACGTCTTGCAAGTAATGCAATCTCCTCATCGTTGTTTTGAGAGGATGAGGTGGAGTTGTCTGAAACTTATATGGTTTTTAAGACAATAGCTCTTTTGCCTTTATGTTGCTCCTCATTTATCCTCTTAATTAACTAATGTGACATGAGTGAGCTTATGAGATCTTCTAGCCTTAGCATGTTGAGGTCTTTTGCTTCCTCAATAGTCGTGATCTTTAGATTCCAATATTCGGGTAGCGCTCTTAGAATTTTCATTACTTGCTCAGGTTCAGAAATAGCTTTTTCAAAACCTTTCAAGGCATTAGTAATCTTTGAAAATCTAGCAAACATATCCGAAATATTTTCAGTTTCAAGCATTTTGAAGCTTTCTAACTCTCCAATCAAAATATTTCTTCTCGTCTCTTAGACTTAAGAAGTTTCCTCATAGATAGAAGTAAGATTATCCCATATCTCTTTGGCGGTTTGGCATGAAGATACTCTATCGTATTCGGATGTCATTAATGCACAAAAGAGGGAATTCATTGCCTTTGCATTGCTTTTAACGGTTCTCATTTTTTCCTTGGACCATGTGAATGCTCTTTCATCAATAGGCAACACAACACCATATTAGATAGCAATCAAAGAATCTATATCCGTAGCCATGATTAATTGTTTTATTCTCAACTTCCAATAACTGAAGTTACTCCCATCAAATAGAGGTGACCTTGTGAAAGATTGACCCTCGGCAAATGCAGGGGTGGAAGTTTGTTGGGATGCCATAGCTAAGATCTCTTTGATTTAAATTCAAAGACCTGCTCTGATATCACTTGTTGGTTCCGAGTTTATGGCTATGACTCAAGAGGGAAGGGGTGAATTGGGTATTTAAAAAAATTTCATTTAAATAGAAAATTTTCCCTTGTTTAATTTAATCTCCTTAATGAAACAGTTGAATAATATGGAGAGAAATAAAGCAATAAAAGCAGAAATGCAAACCACAGCAGTAGACGCAATTTTTATAGTGATTCGGGCAACCTTCCCTACTTCACTCTTTTAAGCTCATACCTATTGTGACTTGGGTTCTACTATTGTATTATCAAATACAGCTAAAGCAGCAGCTCTCTTCTAGATTTCAGCTCTAGGGGGCGTGTACAAATCATAGCACAAGTAGGTGATGAGTCACACTCAAGTTACAACACTACTTTGCTTTCACTTGGTTTAAGATACCAATATCAAACCAAGTATCAAATACAAATATTGAATCAAATAAAGAAAACTACACTTTATAAATTGTGTAGGCAGGTTTCAGCTCGTGGAAGAACTTGTAGAAGAAAGGATTTGATCAGTGTTGGAGCTTGCAACAAGTTGGAGCTAAGTTCTTCACTTGAAACTTGTATTGATCACTTAATGCTTGGAGAGGATGGTAGTTAGATCTTAGTAAATGCTTTCTCTAACCTATAGCACATTCACTTGAATGCTCTTTGATAATGATGGAGTAAATTAGAACATTTGGTGGTAGGTGGTGTGTATTTAATGCTCCAATGTTCGAATTTTTTCGACCGTTGCGATCCAAGTTGCATGTGAAGTCGACTTCGGATGCAACTTCACTAAAATTGCAGTCTGGAGTTGACTTCGGGTGTGACTTCGATTCTTGCTTCTTCAAGTTTCACTTCAGGTCGACTTGGTCCTGGACTTGACCCATGTCACAGGTGAAGTCGACTTTGGGTGCGACTTCACTTTCTGTATACACTTGTTGGAACTTGAATTTCTTGAAAGTGATCTTGGTAGCTTGATATTCATCACATCTTGTGCTTCCACTAATATTATTAATCTTGAAAGTTTGATCTTGGAACTCGACATGTTCATCTTTTTTTAGAGGCTTGTCTTCATGCCTTGGACTTAGAATGTATTGATTTTCTTAATTTTATAATTCATAGATATAACCAAATGATTTTTCCTTGAGTAAAACACAATCTTGAATGATTAGATCGTGTAGATTCACTTGTCTGAACCGTATATATCTTCATCTTGACTCAAGTCGGATATCTAGGTTGACTTGAGTTGTAACTTCATGTGGAGTCGACCTGGGGATGCGACTTCATCCAAGTCGCACATAAAGTCGACTTTAGTTGCGATTCGCCTGTCTTGGTTCCCAAATTCAGTGCTGGAAGGTTTGAGCATCTGAAGTCGATGGCGAGGTCAACTTGGGTCTGCGACTTCACCCAAGTTGCAGCTGGAGTTGACTTGGATGACCAGACTTGTCTATGCATAAAAGCATTCAAATGATGTATGGGTTGGCCTTCTATTGTTTCTAATTCGTAGGACCCATCGTCGGATGATTTTCATATGCGAAATGGGCTATCCTAACTTGGGGAGAATTTATGATGGTTGTAGGATTAGATCACCTACCACATGAGTTTTGTATTTTACCTTTTTATTAAAATGACAAGCCAACTAATGTTAGTAAATACTAAGTTTTTGTGCACCTTCATTTCTAAGTTCTTCTAAGAGGTCTAAAATTTTCATCTGTATTTGCATCTTGGCAATTAATGGTATTTGTGAGATATGAAAATTGGAATGAGATATTTCGCCAAGTAGTATTGCTTCTATGCAATATACTAGTTTAAATGGGGTATAATTTGTTGCCCTTTTAGGAGTCGTATTATAAGCCCAGATTACACCAGGCAAAATGTCTGCCTAGTGTCTGTGTTCATCTTGTGATCTTTTTTCTAGCACTTCTTTGAGGATTCTATTACTTCTTTTAACTTGACCGTTGCACTAGGAGTATGGAATAGTGGAAAAATTTGTTGTAACGGGGTAGTAGGAATATGAGAAAATGAGGTGTACTTTTGACATGCAATACACTTGTGAACATAGTCCTTTATGTCCTTTTGAATAGAGGGTCAGTAAAATCCTATATGGAGAGTTTGATATGCCAAGGTACACCATCCTAGGTGGTTGCCACAATAGCCTTCATGCAGTTCCTCTAGGTTGGCAGGGATTTCCACTAGTGATATGTAAGGAAGAAATGGGTTAGAGAAAATTTTATAGTAAAGCTCTCCATCAAAAGCGTATAGTATACTGCTTGTCTCCTTATGTGTCATCATAAGTAAGTGATTTTTGGTGAGGAGTTGTATAATGGGTTCTTTCCAGCAAGGAGAGGATGTTTCTATGTTGTTGATTTGGTTAGGGTAATGCTTGACTATTTCAAGTAACAAATGGGTATTGGTGCATCAAATGATGTGTTAATGGCTAATTTGGCTAAGGAATTAGCATAAGTAGTTTGCTCCCGAGGTATTCTTTGAATGGAAAAATGGGGGATTCATTTCATGAGGCCTTTGTAAAGTTGTGCATAGGAGATTATGTCATCATCTTTTGCTTCAAATTCTCCGTTAATTTAATTAACCTGTAAATTGAAATTGGAGAAAACATTAAGACGTTTTACCTTAAGGGAGGAAATGATATCAGTCCTTGGTAAAGGGCTTCATACTCAAAAAGTTATTAGAAGCATTTAGTGCAAATCGAATAGCAATTTTTAGTTTAGTTTTGTCTCGGGGTGAGTAGGAGAAGACTGGCTTTGCTACCGAATATATTGGATGCTCCATTAGTATACAACTCCTATTGTTTAGCCATATGTGTACTAGTATCTATAGTAATAAGTATATCAATTTCACTGAGGCAAAGGGGGTTGTTTGCATCATTGTTGCAATGGGGAGTCTTTGTAAATTTGGTTGGTATATCTACAAGTGCTTGCCATTTTTATTACTTTGAGTTAAGAATGTAAAAAGCTGCCTTTCTAACAAAGCATAACAAGTTTCTGCATTATGTAAAATTTGGCTAACATAATATATGGGATGTTGAATCCTATTATTTAACCCTATTAGTACAACACTAATAATATTATTTGAAGTTGATAAATAAATAAAAAGAGTTTCTCATGTTGTTGGCTTGATTAGTAGTGGTGCTTTCAGGAGATACTGCTTCAATTTTGGAAAGGCAGATACGCATTTTGCCGTCCACTTGAAATTTTCATCTTTCCTAGGAATCTTAAAGAAAGGCAGACACTTGTTAGCAAATTTTGAAATAAATCTACGCTATGCGGCAAAGCGTCCCATGAGTTATTTTATGTCTTGTTTATGTTTAGGAGTTTCTATATCTTTGATGGCCTTTATCTTAATAAGGTTTACCTCAATCCCTTTTTAAGAGATAATAACTGCAAGGAATTTTCCTTTGGTTACTTCAAATATGTATTTTTTTTAATTCATTTTCATGTTAAATATTGGAGGGTCACAAAAGTTTTCTCTAAATCTTTTGTGTTGTACAAGGTCTTTGTTTTCAATGATCATATCATCAACGTAGATCTCCATGCTTTTGTCAATTTATTATGCAAACATTTTATTTACTACCCTTTGATAAGTAGAACCTACATTTTTAAGCCTAAAGGGCACTACCCTATAACAATATGTTCCTTTGAGGGCAATGAAGAAAGTATTTTTTCTCATCTTTTTTGACCCTTTTGATTTGATGATATCCAAAAAGATATTCATGAAACTAAAAATATTATAACTTATAGTTGAATCAATTAATTGATCAATGTTGGGCAAATGGTAGTTATCTTTTGGGACAGTTTTATTTAAGTTGGTATAATCCATACACGTGTCATTTGTTGTTATGCTTAGGTACTAGAATTACATTAGACAACCATTGAGGGAATTGAACTTCTCTAATGAACTGAGCTGAGAAGAACTTGCTTATTTCTTATGTAATTATCCATTATTTTTCATATGCGAAGTTTCTTTTCTTGTGTTTTATCAGTTTGGTTTTCATGTTTATTGTTTAATTTATGATTGGGTATTAATGGATGTAAACCTATTAATGATAGGGCATTTCATGCAAATACATCAATATTAACATGTAAAAAGTTTGTCAAAGTGATTTGAAAAGAAGGGTCGGTTAATGTACCTATAATGATGTGTTGGGGGTGATGTCCCCAATGTTGATGGCAGTCGTGGTTTTGACCTCATCAGATGGTGTAGTAAAATCTGCAAATTGTTTTCTTTTACAAGCTGCTAAGTAGTAATAAAAGGCCATTTTTGGATCTCCTCTTACAATGCCTTCTCTCGCAGTTATGGGGAGCTTAACACACAAATGATAAGTAGAAATATTGGCTTGCGGTTTGTTGAGAGTTGGGTAGTGATGACATTATAAGAAGATTGAATATCGACAACAAGAAGTCAATTTCAATGTTGTTTGTTATGGCGTAGTGCCAATTGTAAAAAGGAGTGTGATTAACCCTTTTATAGATACTTCATCTCTTGTGAATCCAATCAGTGGTCTAATGTGGGGATATAAGTTTTTTTTTTGACATCTTCATTCTATCAAAGGCTAGAATAGGATGTCCGTAGAGCTACTTGTGTCAATCGTAATTTGACAAATAATCCAATTTGATATGATGTCCTTGATAACAATGACATCATCATGAGACATGTACAAAGGGTCTTCCTCACTCATATGAAAAGTATATTATGATAAAATATCGGGTTCGATATTAGCCCTAAGTGTGCATACTTCCTTTTTTTAGAATAGGTGCTACCCCCGCGAGCGATGCCCTCATGAATAGTGAAAATAATTCCATGTGTGAGAGTATTTGAGGATTCATAGTTAGAGTTAGAATCTAGTTCTGAGGCGGCAATGGTGGTCTTTTCTTTGATCATCTTTATAAACTGGGAAGCAGACCTTTTCTAATGAGTTCTTTAATGATGTTGCTCAACTCTATGGATCTTTTCGTGGAACAGTTGTGATCTTCATGGTATGCATACTAGTGAGAGGTATTCCTCTTTTTTGGAGGAACCCTCATCTGATTTGGTTTCTTTAAAAGGCTTTTGCCTTTAATGGTGAAGAAGACTTTATCCTTTTTGACCCCTTTTTTCTAAAGGTTGTTGGTCAGAGCTTTGAGGCCTTTTCTGGTTTATCCTTTTGTTTTCATTGCTTTGAAGCATCTGCTTTTTTTTTGCCTTGTTTACTCTCATCTACTTGTTTGTAATTTAGAATAATTCACTCATTGTTTCAAGTTTGTGTACCTTAAGTTATATGTGTAGCCTGTTAGTGAGTTGTCCTCTAATGAAGTTGACTTTGATAAATTCAGGAGTCAATCCTTGAATTAGAGTACACTCATGGTTGAAGCGATCAATGTATTCCCGTAAAGATTTGTTTTCTCTTTATCTAACTAGGTCTAAGGGTCTTTTAGTATGCACAACATGACTTATAAATTGTACTATAAAGCTTTAAAATAAAGAGATAAAAGTGGGCATTGATGCTTGAGGCAGACTAAGGGAACCATACTCTAGCCTTACTCTTTAAAGTGCCAATGAATAGCCAACACTTTCTACCATTTAACAGACCCATTAGATTAGCATTTATGTAAAAGGTATTAATATGGTCTTGAGGATCGGAGTGTCCATCGTAGGGTTTCATGACCATGAGTTTGAACTTATAAGGGAGAAACTCATGATTTTAGAAGTTAAACGTGAATATACAGAAGTATTGATGAACCGTGGTAAAGGTGTAGAAGAAGTATTACCGCTAGTTCTTGCATTGGGTTTTGCAAACTGAGGCCACCCGTTTGATGGGGTGATGAGGAGGTTGATTGTTTTTGAGCTTTTTATTCTCCTAATGTGCTCAACACTTCCTGGAAGTCTTCTTTCGTGATAGCGATATTGGGGTCCATTTCTCTGCAACTAGTTCCATCAGAGGCTCCCTTTTTCGTGTTGTTGTGCATCATCCCTTTATGCGACGTTCTTCAAGTCAGAAACGGATTGGTTGTGCTCCTTGGTAGAGGAAAAAGGGGGGGACTGAAGGATGAAAAGATGAGTGGGAAAGGAAAGAGTAGAAATAGATTTCTAACTTCCTTTCCCACAGATGATGCTAAGTGTAGAAGTCTGTAACGAGATCTTCATGTAGGTGTGGACTTGTGAGCAGGATTCCCAATGAGATTATGTTCCATGGAAATTTCGGTAAGAGTAGAGTTGTAATGATGATAGAAGTCTCAAGTTATAAGGACTCTTCTTCTTTTTTTAAGCCAGTTTGGTTATTAATTGCAATCCCATATTTTTAGGAGATCTTTTAGATTGGTAGGCATTATAGCCCAGTCCTTCGTGGAGTAAAGGCGACATGGGGGTGAAACAAGGAGACGTGTTAGAGGTGGTTTTGACCAGGCCTCTACACCCATGATAGACATTTTGATCCTCAAGATCATATCGATACTTTTTGCATAAATGTTGAGCATTCATTAACACTTTAGAGAGTAAGCTAAAGCATGATTCTATAGTCTACCTTTGGCATTAATAATCTCCTTTTACTCTTTATCTGAAAGCTTTATAGTATAGTTTATAAGTCGTGTTGTACATGCCAAAAAACTATAAGACATTTACTAAGTTTCATAGGGAGAAAACAAGCCTTTATGAGAATACATCGATCGCTTTAACCATGAGTGTACTTTGATTCAAGGATTGACTCTTGAATTTATGAAAGCCAGCTTTATCGGAGGGCTACACCCTAACAGGCTATACACGGAACTCGAGGTGCATGACGTTGAAATAACAGGTGAATTATTTAGAATTGCAACCAAGTAGATGAATGCTAATGAACAAACGAGGCAAAGGAAGCAGACACTTCAGAGTAATGAAAACAAAGGGGTAAATAGAAAAAGACCCAAAAGCTAGGAATTCGACAAGGTATAAAAAATATACCCCATTGGTCACTTCGCAAGACAGTCTTCTTTGCCATTAAAGATAATGACCTTTTAAAGAAATTGAATCAAACAAGGGCTCCTTCGAAAAATAGGGATACTTCTCATTGGTGTGCATACCATGAAGATCATGCTCATTCCACGGAAAGATGCATATAGTTGAATAATGCCATTGAAGACTTCATCAGAAAAGATTCCCTTGCCTAGTTTGTAAAGAGGGTAAAAAAAAGACCCATATTTTTGCCCTAGAACTAGGTTCCGATTTTAGGTATGAATTATCAAATACTCGCACACGTATAGTTATCTCCACATCCATGGAGGCATTGCTCGTGAGGACAACATCTACTTTAGAAAAGGAGGTACACACACTCAAAATTAATATCAAACAAGAGACCCCATCATTTGTCAAAGTACACTTTCTATATGAATGAGGAAGATCCTTTACAAACGTCTCATGATGATGTCATTATCATTGAGACTGTTATATCAAATTGGACGGTCTGTTGAGTTTGGTCGACATAGGTACCTCTGTTGACATCCTATTCTTTAAAGCATTTAACAGAATGAAGATGTCAAAGAAAAAACTTATGCCTACACATTGGGCCACTGATTGGTTTAACAGGAGATGGAATATTTGTAGACAGGTTAATCACACTTCCTTTTACAATTGACACTTACCACAACAAATAACAATTGAAATTGACTTCTTGGTCGTCAATATTCCATCTGCATATAATACCATCATCGGATGCCCAACCCTTGACAAATTGCAGGCCATTGTTTCAACTTATCATTTCATGTCAAATTTCTCACAACTGCAGGAGAAGGCATTGCAAGAGGAGATCATAAAATGACCCATCATTGCTACTTTGCAGCTTGTAAAAGGAAGTGCCATATGGATTCCACATCACCATCTAATGAGGTCGAACCTACGACTGCCATTAACATTGCGGACACCAAACCCTCACATGTCATTATAGGTACATTTATCGACCCTTCTTTTTAAATCACATTGACAAATTTTTTATATGCTAATATTGATATGTTTGCATATAACACCCTAGCATTAATAGGTTTCCATCCATCAATACCCAACTATAAACTAAAGATAGACTCAGAAACCAAACTAATAAAATAAAAGAAAAGAAACATTGCTTCTAAAAGATAATGGATAATTGCACAAAAAAATAAGCAAGCTTTATCAACTCATTTTATTAGAGAAATCCAATATCCTTAATGGTTGTCCAATGTTGTTATATTACCTAAGCTTCATGGCAAATGTTGCTTGTGAATTAATCATACCAACTTAAATAAAGCCACCCTAAAAGATAGCTATCCATCGCCTAACATTGATCAATCAATGGATTCTCAACTGGAGGTCACAATGTCTTTAGTTTCATGGATGCCTTTTCTGGATATCATTAAATCAAAATAGCCAAAGAAGATGAGGAAAACACTTGCTTCATTAACCTTGAAAGAACATAATATTGTAGGGTAATGCCTTTTGGGCTCAAAAATGCAGGTATTACCTATCAAAGGTGTGGCACCCTGACTTGGGTGCCTAGAAGCTTTACTCCAGGATCTTTATTGATTGGTAAAAGTGACTCAGGATTGTTGCCCTGATCACACAGCGGGATTTTTAATTGGATCTCATCCAATTTTTTTCTTTTATTCATTTTCTTTCATCACATAACAAACACCTGTCGTCAACTTTATACATGATATTCATAATATCTTATTACATAACATCATATCATCATATATGAACACATTCTTGACATCAATTTCACATGCATTATTCATATCATAATAACTGTCTTATCTACGTCACAAGTTTTTTCAATCTAAATATTTCATACATACATATTTTGAAAATTCCATTAGACACACATTTTTTATTGTCAAACTTTCAAATCTCATTGATAACATTCTAACTTGTCTTTCTACAATACAGGTCTTTTTAGCCTGATCATTTCATATACAAACTTTGATAATTTCCTACCATATATCCATTCATACCATATGCAGACCAACCTGTTATAAAGTTTTCTTCATGCTTTTTTTCTTTCCTGCGTGGCTTGTGTTGTACTGGTCTATAGTTGGGAAAAATAAAACATGAGTCGAAACTTAATAAGCAAGTATTTTTTTATTTTAAATGCATTTCTCATCTTTCAGTAGTAGACGCTTAATAAGCGTTCGACTAGCAATTGGAGGAAACCTTTTCATAAAAACATTTCATAAATATTTCATAATTCCAATTCATGGCAAACATATGTTTGTAAAATTTGACATATACATTCTTTTTCTATGGACATGTTTATGTTTTAAAACCTTTTCATCGAAACTCCTTTTCTCATAAGACATTCTCATGTCCTAAAATATTTTTCATAAAATCCTTTTTAAGCATATGCAACATGCGATATGTCTCTGTCTATTTGGTAGATGACACTTATCAAGTGATCATCTTTCTTTAGAAGAGAAACCCTTTCAAGTGATAGCCCATGAGCTAGGCGGTTATCCATGTCCATCTCCCATTTTAGGGAGGGCGCCGCCGGCATTTAGCCTTATTGAAACGACTTGGCCTATACAAAAGAAGCCTAATTTGCAACCGCATTCAGCTTGCATATCCTCTACAATAGACCTAGTACATAATCCTTCCGCATACTTTTCCTTCTCATTCACATGCTAGTATGATTTTACAAAAACCACAAACTACAGTCTGTGTCCTTTTTCTGAAAACTTGATGCTAGCATGCTTTCATAAAATACTACAGACCTCGGCCTATATTCTTTTCAAATCTTGAAAATTGGGCTTAACCCATGTTAACGAGTTCTTTACTCAAAACATTTTGTACGGATGACCAACCTTAAAATATTTATATTTCATAAATTATTTGAAGTATTCAAAGAAAATATTTGAAATAACAATATTTTCTAACAATTTTGTAAATAATTTTTGAATGATAAAACATCTTTGAAAATATTTGAAACCAAAAGATTTTTCTTACAAATGTTTTTCCCAATTATAGGTTTTTATGATCATAGGACATGCAAGTATATGCTTTCATCTAATATCATCTACTTTTGTCCACCTGTCTTAATATTCATTTCTATATGTGATAGACTTGTATAATCCTTTGAACATCACTCAAATCATTTTTGAAATTAATTTATTGTGTTGGCCTTCCTTAAATCCTTCTTGAACTAATAGATTTTGGAAACTCCAAAATAATCTAATATTTAGAGAACCTTTAAAACTTATCATTAAAATACTTCAAAACCTTGTAACAAAACTATTTTAAAATATTTATTTGAAATACCATTTTAAAACCTTATTTTCTTTCCAACACAACCTTTTCAACATTTGCATTTTAATATTTTTCAACATGAAAAAGATTTGCTTCTAACGAAGCAATCTCCAAAACAATTTAATATTGCAGAGTGAGGTCGAATAAAATTATATTTTTAACAGGTTTGCTTGCTTATCTACGTAGTCAACTTGTACCTTCCACTTTTCCTTTTCCTTTTCCTATACAAATGAAAAGGATTATTTATAACATTTCATGCTTGCACAATGAGCTTATTTTTCTAACTTATGTATGTTTCATCTCATACAACTATCTCCTATTCACATTTACACACTTGGCTACTACTAACCCTTTTTCTGTCATCTATAAATCACTAATTAAACATGATTAGAATAGAATTTAAAATCTATTTTTAAACATTTATACATATACTCATTATTTCATGGCTATTTAGGCCATGAAAATTCAAACATTTTAGCCTACCGTTTTTGACGTCACTTGATTGGGAGTCATATTTTATCGAACCAATAAATTATTTTAACACTTAATTAAACATTATATATGCATGGATTAATATTCAATAAATTAAAGAAATAACCCATGCCTGTCTAAATTTTCAGAAATTTACAACCTTTCTTTCATCATCCATAAATCATATATTAAACATGGTTTATACATATTTAAAAATCTATTTTAAATCTGCTTTTACACCTACCATTTTTATCATTTCAATTTACTAATTCCACATGAAATCAGATGGAGAAAATTTCCATCTTTAAATTGTTTTGAGCAATTCATCGATTAACCGGTAAAAATTATACAGAAAATTATAATCCATTTGCTGAATCTATTTAAACGGTAAATCTAGCTTGATTTAATTAAACAGTTTTACATTGAATTAACTAATGGTAAATTAATGTTGAATTAGTTTGATGGTATCAATTCATACTTTCAGAAACATTTATCAATACTCGGCAGAGTATTTACTGAATTAATAACGCAGTTTAAAATTACACTAAATTAATTCCAGCAGCGTTAAAATCATATTGAATTAATCTATGGTATCATGTATTTAGAAATTAATCAACGTCTAGCATGATTTCTTCCTGAATTTTTGCACTTTAAAATCATAAAATCTGGAAATTTGAATTTTTGATGTTAAATAACCTAGAAATTTGTATGTAAACATGATTTTGAAAGAAAATCAAAATCTTGCTAAATTAATTAAACTGCACTAAATTAATTCATGGTGTCACTCAATCATCAAATAATTAACATATCCAGCAATATATGACGAAACATATTAATGTTTAAACTAATTAAACAGTATTTTTAATCATATTAATTTAAACAACATCACGGTAACAATCATGCTGAGTTTTATTTAAATCATGAGAAAATCATGCTACATGAATTAACGATATCAAATCACATATTCATCCATTAAATAACTTAAATAAAATACAACTACCATTATTTTATAATTCCAACAATTATATATATATATAATATAGCTGCTGAATTTTCATAAATCCAGCTATTGATATTATACATGCATAAATCTGTTGGGAACGGTAATCCATTCGAAAAATAAAAATTCAATTAAAAATGAAAGAAATGAATTAAATAGAACCTGGCTTGTAGAGTCTTTTAGTTTTGCCGGAAGGATTTTTTTTTGAATAAAAATGCTGCTGCCCTTCTTGAACGTCCACCCTTATACCTTCTCTTTAATTCAGCAATGTCCAACAATATTTAGGACACCCCTTTAGCTATTGTTGAATTTTTTTTTCGAACGCCAGCAATGCCGTTGCCCTTTTTATACTTTACATAATCGGTTCACCATGGTTAAATTTCATTTAACCCAACTCACCACTTATTATTATCACAACTATCGATTTTTTATAATTTCGGCAATTAAATAAATACAGCTGGCCCTCTTACATGTTTCTTTTATAATTTATTTATTTATTTAATGTCTATGCATCGTCCACTTCTTGCTGCTAGCGAGTTTTTCTCTTCTTCTTTTCCTTTTTTTTTAACGAAAATTCTAGTATTAATAAATTAGATCAACATTTATATACTATGGAAATTTTTCTTATTAATAAATATAGAATTGCTCACAAAATGCACCTTTCAAAATTTTTAAAATTTTTTTTGTTTTATTTTAATTAACTAATTCATATTTGGATGAAAAATCTCTTTTTAAATTTTGGAGACATGTTTTCCAAAATTTAATTCCTTCATTAATTTAGGCATATTAATTTAAGCTTTATGTTAAAATGTCACCTTAATCGGAGTTGTGTACCTATTTTTATTTAATTATTGAAAAATAGACATATATATGTCTCCACAAAATTCACATGCATTTTAAATGTGAATTTTGAAAATTTCATAATTATTCTAAATAATTCTTCATAACCCATAAAAATTTTCATCTTGAAATAATCATTATAGACCAACTTATGGTCTTTTAAAGCTAATTCATAACATTAATTATGATAATAATATTTTTAATTATAATTTTCAAAATTCCACCATTGATCATGTAAGCTGCTTCATGATTAAGTTATCCTTAAAATTTCATCTCAATTGGACTTCAACATTGTCCGATATAAATTTCCTAGGAAATTCCTGATTTAACCATATTCTTGAATTTCCAAAATGACATGGAAAATGAATTTTAACGAGTTGCCACCTAAGCATTCTCCATCCATTTTTATCCTTCCATGATTATCGCTAATCCCTACTTAATCATTTTTTTTACTAATTTTCATTTCCCATATGGGTTACACCTAAACCCTTCATTTTATGAGATTTCGATTGTTATCCTTTAGACAATTTCAAGCAATATTTATTAAGCTTAAATTCGGAATTTCACAAAAGGATAGTAAATAAAATCTTTGTGCAATAAATTGGCAAAAATATGGAGGTCTATATTGATAACATGATAGTCGAAAGCAAGACCCTATACAACACATAAAAGATTTATAAAAACTATTGCCACTCTCATGAAGCAGCTTCTTAACATGAAATTGAATCCAAAAAATATATATTTGGCGTAACCAAAGAAAAATTCTTAAGAGTTGTTATTTCTTAGAGGGGTATTGAGGTAAACCTTATATAGAAAGTGCTATCATAGACATGGATATACCTAAAAATAAAAAAAGATATAGAAACTCATTACATGCTCGACTGCATTGCATAGATTTATTTCAAAATCTACTGATAGATCTTTGCCATTCTTTGCGATTTCAAGGAAAGATGAAGATTTCGAATGGACGGTAGAACACGAATTTGCCTTTCAAGAATTGAAGAAGTCTCTCTTGAAAGCACTGTTACTAATCAAGCCAGCAACATGAGAAACTCATGTTATTAAGTTATTAGCTTTAAATAATATCATTAGTGTTGTACTTGTGGGGTTGAATAACAGGATTCGACATCCCATATACTATGTTAGTTAAATCTCGAATGCTGCATAAATCCATTATTCTTTATTAGAAAAACAACTTTTCACACTTTTATTGCATCGAAGAAATTATGTCATCGTTTTCAAGCTCATGCTATCATTTTCTATACTAACCACCAATTGCAACAACTTTTACACAAGCTTAACATTGTGGGAAGACTAATTAAATGGGCATTGGAGTTGTCACGGTTTGACATACAATTTCAACCACTCAAAGCAATAAAAGGATAAGAACTTGCCGATATACTAACCAAATTTATAGGTACCCTTCATTACAATGATAATGCAAATAACCCCTTTTGCCTCAATGAAACTAATATACGTATTATTGCAGATAGTAATACACCCATGGCCGAACGATGAGAGCTGTACACTGATGGATCGTCTAATAGATTGGGTAGCAGAGCTGGTCTTCTCATATTCACCCTAAACAAAAAGAAACTAGAAGTTGCCATTCGATTTGTGTTCAACATAATCAACAAAGCTTCTGAATATGAAGCCCTTTGCCAAGGATTGAATATCATCTCCTCTCTTCAGGTAAAATGTCTTAATGTTTTCTTCGATTCCAATTTTATACGGAATCAAATAGTATGCAAATTTGGCATACTCCAAACCATTATCATAGACAATGGAAAACAATTCGATAGTCAATACTTTAAAAAATTCTACACTAGTAACAACATATAACACAAATTTTCTTTTGTTGCAACCCCTAATTCAACAAGTAAGTCGAAAGATCTAATAGGACTCTCAAAGAAGCCCTATAAAAAAGATTACAAGATGAGCACCAAAACTGGTAAGATATCTTACTTAGTGTAATTTGGGCTTATAATACCACCATTAGAAGAGCAACAGGTCATATCCTATTTGAACTCCCATATGGCACATAGGCAATCCTCCCTGTTGAAATATCCAATTCTAACTACCGTGTGTCTTAAGTACCATCAACTGCCAGTACACAAGTCCAAATGGAAAATCTAGACATTTTAAAAGAACTTTGAAATGAAGTTGCATAAAATCTTAATCTTTATCAACATCAGTTAGCTTGTTATTTTAGGGTGTGTTTGGTAATGAATAAAACTTTTGATGAAAAGTTTTGGAGAGTAAAAGTTGTCAAATGATATGATATGATAGGGGTAATGATGGGTAGTAAAGAGGATAAAGTTAAAATATATAGGTTAGTTGTGTGGATAGTTGTGTAGAAATGATTGAAAAGTATAGTAGCTGTATAGGAAAATGTGAAAAAATGACTAAAAAATATGATAATTGTGGAAAGTGAAAAGTTTTAGATTGAAAAGTTTTAACTTGACTTTTTTGCCAATTGCCAAACATACCCTTAATAAAAAAGTAATTCAAAACTCACATTGTATGCGATTCAGTCCTATGAAAAGCAATTTTCTCCTCAAAATACAACCATAATAAATTTGTTCCACATTAGGGTGGTCTCCTTCGTTATCTAATATATGACGGCCACCAACCTTTGAAACATCAAAACGTATATCAAAATATAACACTTTGTCAATACAAACATTAAACCCCTTTTTATAACAATTTTTTCAAAAATTATCAACTTTTGGTCATACTCCTCTCTGTGCTGATAAGGCCTGCTCACTCTTTTGTTTGCGCTAATAAGGCGACTTTCAATCTCTTTATTTCCTTCTCCTTAAGCATCATCTTTGCCTGCCATGCTAAATCGCTCTCTTCCAATTTTCGATGCTGATCTTTTAACACATCACAACACTCCCTTTACCTTCAGTTCTTGGCATTTGTGACACGTAATTTTTCATCACAATTAGTTATAATTTTCAACCCCTTTCCTTTGGACTTTCCCTCCTCGTTTGCTCGACCATGACATTATTTATACTAATTTGTGCTTCTAAGTCCTCCTTAGACTTACTCAATCTCTTCACCATGTCACGACAATGGACTTTCATCAAAGTAAGAGAATCTATACCATTAACATATCCTTTCCTAAGACGTTGAAACGTCTCCTCAAGTTTTTTCTCCTCTTTGTTTCTTCTCTTCCTTTGCAGAAAAGCCTCCATTAAGATTTTTGAACAAATACCCTCGTCATGAAGCAATGACATTAAATAAACTTTGAGGTAGGGACAAGGATGACAGACTTAGTCACGGTTATCTTCTCTTGAACAAGATCCCCTTTTCCCTAGCAGTAAGGCCCTTGTCAAAAACAACTTTATGCACTGAACTAGCGCCATGTTCTTGCACAGTGTCCATCCCTCCAACATATGCTCCTTCAGCTGAACCTGGGACCTTCTACCCTACCACCATTTCCTCATCCAAGACAAGCACATTGCTTGCTTTTGCAAACCTCGCCCTCTTCTTCAATCTGGGTTGTCTTACTACCTTTTTGCCACCATCTCAATGTCAGGTTCTTCAACAACCATTGAAACCTTTTTTATATCTTCATCCTTATCATCTGGTTCCACAATGATCCCATATGCTAGCATTTCCTACCTCAATACATTAATTGGTCTTTCTGATAGTCTAAATAGTTTGTTCATTGCCTAATTCTTTGCGTTGTTCAAGGGAATAGTTTCAGTAGAGGGATTAGGCTCCAAACTACAAGAACCCCCTAATCCTCTTGGCCCTCATTCACATGCACATAAAAAAGTCTACCCTCCTAACCTCTATAAACAGAAAATGTCTTTCCTATTAATTTTACTGCCCTAACTACTGGCGTAAAATGATAGAATCTATATTCCCCTAGATCCATCAATGTTGCAAAGCGAAAGAAAACATTCCAGTTCATTAACACATTATTTTTTCCTCAACATTTCGAATGCTAATATCTAGTTCTGTGCATTGGGGGTCAACTGTGCTAGACAAATGTTGTACACATGTAAAATTTCCTTTGAAAAACCATTTATTGGTAGTTGGATTCCCACCTTAAACATATCTTCAAATGCTGCCATCGTCTCCCTGGGCTTTCATGTACCCTATCATCTATAAAAGGGATAATAATGACAACCTCTTTAGAAGAAAATATGCATCCCTAATTCGATACACTTGTGCCTCGTCCACCGCGAAATCTGAGACCAATGCTTGTGGAGGATCAATCCGAATAGAAGCTTTTTCATACTACACCATCTGTAGTCCTTTACCTCAAACATCCATTAACGCACAACCAACAATACATTGTAAGGAAGAAAAAACATAGTGGATAACGACAAACACAGAAACCCTTTTTCTCAAAACCGCACTCTTCTCTAATAAAAAACGAGTAAAAATAACAGCGATTATTATATGCCTTTAGAACACAGCCTAAGACTACAATAATGACAGGCCGATAAGATATGACACTCAATATAATTGGCTAACTCACTTCAAATTTTTAAATTTAAAAACCAAAACAAATCCAGGCAAACACCTTTCTTTCTCGACTAAATACAAAGGGAATGAATGACAAAAGGTGCAAAGGGAGAGGAGGGGCCAATGTAGAGGCCTTGTCAAAACCACCTCTAACACATTTCTTGTTTCCATTCCCCATGTCACCCCTAATCCCTATGTAAGCTGGGCTACAACTCCCACAAACCTAAAAAATCTTCTAAATATATGAGATCCTAACAAACAGTCAGGGTGGCTTATAAAAAGAGAGAATTTGTGGGATAGGAGATTCAAGACTTCTACTATTACTACAACTCCACTCTTTCCAAAATTCTCAAGGATCTCAATCCTATTGGGATGTTGCTCATAAAGCCATAAACATATGAAGATCCCTTTTTGGACTTCTACACTAACCATTATCATGGGTATGAGTGCAATTAGTGTTAAATTATATGTAATTATTAGCAATTTTTGAAATTACATGGATATATACGTAATTATAGTCAAACTATGCGTATGTTTACAAATTATCCTAATAAATATGAAAAACTTGCATAAGCATTAAGCTTTAATGCTTAGCAAGCATTGAAGCACAACCACCATCTTCATGAAGAAAATATAGTGCCTCATTCTTTGCTAACAAGTGGTTCATTGTGCTCATTAACAATAAAATATTGTTGTTTTTGTTTCTTATGGGCATTAACAACAAACTAAAAGCAACAAATGAGATAAAATGTTATTGCCATTTTGGTCTTAGATGCTACAAGTTCTTGCAATGTTCATCGAAATGCACGAAAATGGGACAATGCAGTTGTAATTTAATGGGCAAAATGTGACATGAGGTAGCAAAATGTGCCAAATGAGGCAGTAATACCGAAAACTTCAATGGCATATGTTGCACAGCATTATTTCTCTTATATAATTGGCTACATCTTATGGAATTAATGGTGATTTTGTATGAATTATTTGATTTTTATGGCTTTATGAATTTTTTCCATGGCTTTTTCAAGATTTTCTATGTTTTGTAACTTCTGATATAATTATTTCATTTTCCATGCTTGATTGATTTTCAATGATTCCCATCTGTTACAAATTTGGATCTCTTAATTCTTTACAGTGTCCTATTCTTGTTTCCTCGCTCATTTTCAACATTGCTTCAACTCCTTTGGTACTTGGAGAATACTTCTTTCTTTTGCACAATAGTTCAAACAAAAAAGAAACAATGTGACAAGTGATGCAATAGTTTATAGAAAAGAAGAATTATATTCATCTTGGGTGATGATTTAATGCTTACCTTCCATGCTTACTCACAGCTTTTCTAAATTTTAAATAGTTTTTTAAAATCTAAACTATTTATCGTATTTAGCCATGTGCATTTATTTGTGATTTCAAAAATCACAAGGTATTATAAACTTTCATGTACTATAATTTATATTATACATTTTTCACAAATTTGAATAATTATATTATCCATCTCAAAAGTTGCTATTTTTTTGAAAGTTTTAAGTTTCCAATAAAACTTATTTTTAGTACATGATAAAGCAAGATGCATCGAACATCGTAAATTATATTTTAAAATTTAAAAGGAATAGGGTAAGCAACATGTAGCTTCCATGCTTGTGGTTAGTGTTGAATTATTTTCATTCATCTTAGAAATAAATGCAAGTTTAATGATATATCCAATAGTAGCAAGTAGATGCACATAAATTATATTCATAATGGTAGTGTTATTTTCAAATTTAGATGAATAAAACAAGAAAATGGAGCCTTAACAATTTAATCAAGAGTACAACTTAGGTCGGGTAAGTCCGAGTATAACAAGATGTACTTTTACCCTATTTTTAAAAGCTTATATTCTACTATATTTTAGATTGGTTGCTTCAAAGCATATCTTATCCTTTTCTTTTCAAGGTGGGTTGGTTTCGATTCTGATTCTAATTTGATTCTTCTATAAATCCTATAGAAGCAAGTTACCCAAATCATCATTATTAAATAAACCAAAAGTTTACCACTTGCAAATAGGTAAACAATCATGAGCAAACATGAGACTAGAAACTATCATGAACAACAATATATGAAAATAGTTAACATTTATAATAGAAACTAGAAATCACCACATTAGACATCACATCATCCACTCCCATTTCATGCATTAGCCTATTGCCTCCACTGCACAATCCCTCATGATGAAGGCAATAATCATTTAGTTCCATAAAACGTCTCTCCAAGGAAATTTTCCCAATGTTAAAATGGAAGCTAGATTTAACAACCATTCCATGAACCTTCCTCCCCAGTTTCACATCGGGGACAAAAGGAAATGTAAATTAAAAATAGAAATGTACATGTTGTGAGCAATGATAAAGCTAGAAGAATATAACATCTATCGGAGAGGATAGCTTTGCTTATTAGTGTAGCAATAAAGTTGGAGATTTACAGTGTAACATGTCACACTGAAGCTTTCAAGTCACTCATCTGGTGGACTAGAAACTAGATCAAACACCTAAGTTTTCTGATCTATGGCGCCTCCGACCGGAGGCGTCACAATCTGAGCCTTACTTTAAGATCTTTTTCGATTGGTAAATGTGACACAGGATTGTTGCCCTCTTCATGCGGTAGGATTTCTGTATACATTTCGTTTAGCGGAATTTTTTTTATTTTTCTTTCTTCTTTTTTTTTCCATTTACTTCATTATTTTTCAAGCAATATATATTTGAAGTTAACTTTACACACCATTCTCACCATTTATTTCACAAGCAATGATACCTGGTAATTCATACATCATGAACGTTCATGACCTAATATCTTCATGATCAATATAAGCATTCAATTATTCTCTAAATATATCGGTTCTTACATGATAGCTAACAAATGTTTAACACATTTAAGAATACCAGTTCATACTTCCCTTTAATTTATTAGGTCCTTTTTCCTTTTGAGCTTCCTTGAATTTGTCTGAAGTTGGAAAAACAAAACGTGAGTGATAAGCAAGCAAACATTTTTCATTTTCATATAAACGCATTTCTCACCGTCCGGTAGGAGACTTATCAAGCGATCAACTACTAACAAAAAGAAACCTTCCATGAAAACCTTTCATAAAATCATTTTTCATGAGGATAATTGTATGTCCTAAAATATTTTTATATATACCTTTTTATGACGAGAACAATTATATGTCCTAAAATATTTTCATATAAACTCCTTTTTTCATGAGAACAATTGTATGTCCTAAAATGTTTTCATATATCCCTTTTTATCATGAGGACAATTGTATGTCGTAAAATGTTTTGATATAAACATTTTATCTATGTGGACAATCTCATATTCTAAAATACTTTAACATAAACTTTATTTTCTGTGGACATAGTCATGTCCTAAAATATTTTCATGTAAATATTATTTCTTATGGACATTGTCATATCCTAAAATATTTTCATGTCCCCATTTTGGGGCTTTTAAAACAAAATATATGTATATACGTCTCTAATCCTTTGGTAGGTAACACTTACCAAGTGATAATATTTCCATAGGAAAAAAACATTTCATGCGACAGCACCGTTGTGCTAGGCGGTCGTCTATGATCCTACTCCAATTTTAGAGAAGGCGCCACCGGCCTATGGCCTTTAGTGACTCAGCCACATGTAGAGGTAGGCCCTAGTCTGCAACCGTCTCTACCTTGGACCTAGTACATGATCTTCGTGCACATTCGTTTATACTCGCATTGTCATGCTAGCATGATTTTATAAATTCTGCATAGTTCTCAGTCCGTGCCATTTTTAAATCAAAACTTGATATAACATAATCCATTGCAGTCTTCAGTCTGAGCCCTTCTAAAATTGAAAACTGGGCATAATCATTTTTAAAATAAAATATTTTTATAAACCATTTTCTAATTATAATGTTAGGATGACTACCCTTAAAGAATTTTGGAACCATTTTAGTAAATCAATTTTACAAAGCATTTGCAGTATTTAAAAAATAATATTTTCAAAAAATATTGCTTGTTTGTTGATAAATAATTTTAGAATTCTCAATATAAAAATTCAAAAATATTTTAGTATTTGAGAAAATCAAGCTATTCTTACAAACATTTTTATTTCCATTTATGGGTTTTTTTATGAACAAAGGATATGTGAATACATTCTCATCCATTTATATCGTCATTATATACCTTGTCCACACAACATCCTTGTCGCTCTTATGTAGGGAAGAGTTTACATAATCTTTTGAACATCATTTAAAAAAAATAATTATCAAATCATTTTATATCATCAATTCATTGAGTGGGTCATCCTTAAGACCTTTTGAAAATATTAATATAAAATATTTTCAAAGTATTTCAAATTTCAAAGAGACTTAAAATATTTCAATAGACTATTTCAAAGCATCTAAATAAACCGTTTTAAGCCATTTAAACAAACCATTTCAAAGCCTTATTTATTTACAAATACCATTATATGAAGAATAACATTTTTTTCACAAAACTCCCTTAGGAATAGAATTCCCAAGGCTTGTTTTCAAATATCATGATTTATATAAATAATTCCATGATTTATATATTTGTTTCGTCTTTAAATTTTGTCTAAATCTGGACTGTTAAACACTCCCTCTTGCTGCTGCATGTTGCACCATCCAAATGTCCACTTTTCAGCTACATTATCATCATCATTATCACCTTAGTTTTTGCATTTTTTGTAAAAAAAATTTGCCCAAAATTTCTACATAAGCCACCTCACATTTAAGCATTAATTACCTTCACTTTTCATTAATTACATGCCACTTTTCAAAAATAAAAGTCAATAGTTTTTAATCTTAAGTGGTTCCGCGCTTTTTAATAAGATTTAACTTAATCAAATCCATCCATATTATAAAACACCTTATTTTAGTCATTCATAAAACTTTTCACCTTAATATGATCATTCTAGTGCAAGATATAAGCATATGAAAAGATTTCATGAATTTCCATAAAATTTAATTGTTATTACTATAATTTAATCATAATTATCATAATTCACACCATTTATCATGTTGGGCATGCCAACTTAGGCTTTCCCTTCAAATTTTATCTCAATCCAACTTATGTATCATAACATATGAATTAAATCAAATAATTAATTAATAATTACCATGAAAATGGGGCATTAATGTGGCGCCCCAAACCAATACGTCACTTCCTTACCTCAAGACCTTATTGATTAGTAAATGTGAATTAGGATTGTTGCCCTGATCACACGGCATGTTCTTTATTTGAAACTCGACCAAAATTTTTTTCTTTTCAATTTATTCATCAATCGCTTCTTTACAATCACCATCATACATCATACAAGCGGCAATACATTTCATATTTCATTTATAACATCTCATCATGTTTTTCTATAATAACATTTACATTTTATACATACATCCGTACAAGCATTGGATCACATAGAAATTATAATTCTACATAAGTTCACATGTACTTCAACATACCTTAGAACTTTAACCAGGTTATCGCATTCCATTCCTTATAGTCCACATGGCTACCATCACGTACCTTTCCTTTATTGCTTAAATTTGCATCCTCTTGAGTTTTCCGATACCTGTCTAAGGTTTGGGAAAACAAAACGTGAGTAACAACTCAGTAAGCAAGCATTTTGTCTTTAAGGCAAGACTTTCTTTAAAACCTTTTTCTTAAACATCTTGAACACCTTTTTACTTGAGGACATACATATGTCCTAAAACATTATCATAAAATCTTTATTCATAAGGACACTTCCATGTCCTTAAGCATTATCATAAAAAATTATTTTTAAAATCATTTACAAGCCACGTGTGATCTTGTTAAGGCAAAACTTATATGTTTTACCCTCTTTAATTAATTTCCTTTAGTCTTATACGAACATTTCTAATGTTCAAAGACATTTACATAAAATCATCTTTCATTAGTGAACATTTTACGTGCAAAATATTTTTCTCATAAATCCTTTTTAGAAAAGGACATTGTCATGTCTTAAAAATATCATACACATAAGCCTTTCTTGGCAAAGGACATTTCTATGTCCAAAAACATTTTTCATCTTAAATTCCTTTAGCCAAGAGACATTTGATATCTTAAAATATTTTTGACATATCTTTCTTTAGCAATGGACATTCATATGTCCTAAACACTTTTCCATTTAAGCCTTTTTGAAATGGACATTCTCATGTCCAGAACCAAGTTTAACGTAAATCTTTTTTATAATCCCCATCTTGGGGCTTGTTTATAGCAAACAAGGCAATTAAAATACATAAACCATTTTCATATATGCATTTGCATAAAAACATTTTCTTTCATCCTTATTATTTACACTTTTGTATAAAACACCATATTTTTAAGGTAACCATGTCATAAAAATTCCTTTAGGATAACTTTTATAAAAATATGATTTCATGGCCCAATCTTTGGGCTTTTTCAAAGGCAAAACATAAGCAAATGTATTTCTCTCCATCCAGTAGTGACACTTAGCAAGTGATCACTCTACTTTTTGAAAGAGAATCCTTAATAGCACACTAACTAGGCGGCTGTTTTCTTTATCCTGCTCCCATCTCAGGGAGGGCACCGCTGGCCTCCTGCAATCCCTTAGCGACTTGGCCATATGTAGAATGGGCCCCGACCATCTCGACCGTGCTCTACAACCGACCTATTCGTTGTACTTGTGCACCATACATTATCCTGATGGACCGCAGCCCGTTTGGTTTAAAGAACCACAAACTGCAGCCTGTGTTCTTTTAAACCGGAATCACAGACCTCGGTCTGCATCCATACTCAAAAAATATTATAGACCGAAGTCTATATTTTTAAAAATTATTTTTAAAAACACATCACAAACTGCAGTCCGTGTCAACTTGTAAAGCGAGCCACTTTAAACAAGTTGTCATTTGAAATTTAATTTTTGGATGACCTTCCTTAAATTCTTTTAGAAATATTTTAAGTAAAATATTTTGATAAACATTTGAAACGTTTGAAAAACAATACATCTTAAAACCCTTATAATAAAAGAAATTCAAAACTTTTAGATTTCCAAAAATAAACCATATATTTCTCTAATATTTTCTTGATTTCCATTTCAGGGCCTTCTGCTTACAAAAGTTATGCAATTATATCATCCCCTTCTTCACAACCTAAAAATTATATTATTGTCCACATATCTATTATACTATTGTTTACAAAAAGGGGAATTGCATAGTCTTTTGCATGCCATTTAACAACTTGAAATTAAACTATTTAATGAAATCACTTATTAGGTTGGTCATCCTTAAATATCGTTCAACATTATTCGTAAAAGCATTTTTGAAAACATTTTCATCATAGAGTTTCTTATCTAAATGAAATCAAAACTTTTAGAATATCATTTCAAAACAAACGAACTATGTTTAAAATATCATTTATAATTAAATATCTTGACATAAAAAATTAATCTTTCTCTTTTATAATCTTAATCATTTATTGTAAAACATCATAAGAGAAATTCAAAAGTTATTTACAT
>JAXCLR010000001.1:29251392-29271131 GCA_035584095.1 Annona squamosa
TCTCAAGTTAGTCTTTGTTAATCATCAAAACTCAATCTTTGATCAATTTGTTTTGTTTTGAAGCATTGTTTCCAACAGTATGGACATCCAAATAAGGTGGTATTTGGAAAAATTTTCAGCTTAAATCCTCCTTTGATCATTACCTGGCACATGTTCTAGGAAAGGGTGCGATTAGTGTAATTTTATGAGTGATAATTAATGAATATATGAATACGCTTAACTGTTAGGGAAAGTGGACGTGAATTTCAGAATTGTTAACAGATGGTTTCCATTAAAAGTCTAAATAAATTTATATATATCATAGGCATGTACGATTTTCTTTATGGACCAAATAAAATTCTAAAATTTTATGTTAACTAGCACATTTAGGGTGAATTGCTATTTATTTTCTTCCTTATAATGTGCATAATTTCCTTAATAGATAGGATGCATAAATATATTTATGTATATTCTGTTTGTTTTATAATTTAAACAGCCTTATACGTGAGATTTTTTTAATCAATAGTGCTGATGTACGGTTAATGTATAATTGTATAAATAAAAGAATAATAATAATAATAATAATAATAATAATATATGTGGCTGTTAAGGGAGGTGGATGATAATTCAGAAATTGTATTTAAATTTTATTTTGTTATAAACCAAATGCGGGTTGAACCATAACATGTTAAAAGTATATATGGTTTAATAAAAGAAATAAGCATGCAAGTATTAAAATATAGTGCAAATATATATAAGGAAGCCTTTTCATTTGTTTAGGAAAAGGGAAAGAAATGGTGGATGAAGTAAGTTAATCTCCTAAGATAAGTAAGTAACGCCTTGAAATGATTTATTTTCAAAATGATTGAATGACTTGCAATTCATTTCTCGTTGGCATTTCTTAATATCATTTAAGGATGACCATCCCCATAATGTGGTTTGAAAAATATTTTTATTAATCTGTTTTACAAATGATTATGTCATTTTCTCAATTTGAAAAGAAAGCAAAATGATGAATGTGATTATTTCTTGAAGTTATGCTAGCATGTGTATGATACATGGTGCACGAAGATACAGGTCTACTCTAAAAGTGTAAGCAGACCAAAGTTCTCCTCTAATGTGACCAAGTCGCTGATATAGGCCTAAAGGCCGACGACGCCCTTCCTAAAATAGGGGGTAGAGGACCGGTCGCCTAGCTAGTGTACCATCAATTGAAGGTTTAAGGCATGAATGTGAAATGTGTATTTGCATGTGCATTATTTATGAAATGGAAAATTTTGGAATAAAAATACTTGCTTACTGAGTCTAGTACTTACATTTTATTTTTTCTAACCTTAGACAGGTACAGTAAGGTTTAAAAAAATGTCTCAATTTAGAGATTCTAAAGGTTGTATTTTTCTCATATACTTTGATGAATGGGGAAGTTGTGAGGGTACAGTACTACCCGGTTACAAAGATTGATGGCGTAAATGAATTTTAATGATTTGTAAATATTATGTGATTTTAAATACCAGTGAATGATTTCTTGTAAATTGAAATGATATTGAATTGGAAACCCCGCCGTGTGAATAGGGCTACAATCCTACTCACAATTTACTAACTAAACGATTTTGGAGTAAGGTTTAGGTGCTTCAGATTGGGGGGGCCATTAAAAAAACCATCGATATAAAGTAATCTTAAAGTGTTTCAATATTCAAAGAGATTCAAAACATTTTAAAAGCGTCATTTACAAAAGCTTTGCTTGTAAATATCATTTCTTTAAAAAAATCAAACTTTTCTTTTTACAAAACTCTTTTTGAAATAGAATTTTTGAAAGGCTTGCTTACTTGTGGGAAGCTCAACTTTTTCCTTGATCTTTTCATTGTCTTTGTCTAGACAAGTGAAAATGATGACTTAATCATATCTGTATAACATCTTATGCTTTCATGGTTTGCCTTTTCCATGCATGTATCACTTGTTCTCAACCCTTTTATAGTCTCATTCTATATGTGACTCTTAATATCTCAATCTTATTTAATTCTTCCTTTGAGATTAACACTCTCATCTCCTTAAGTCACATATATCCATTTTTCTAATAGTCAATCATTTTCTTGGCTCAATACCCTAATTTAGGGCATTTAATCTTTAATCATTTGAAATAGTTGAAATTATAACAAACTAAGTTCAAGTGAGATCTTCAAAATTCACATCTACCTTTTAAACAATTACATATACATATCCATGTAATCTAGTGATTGTTTCCTTACCCATTTTAAAACTTACATTTAATATACTAAATTTTCTTAATTACTTAAGGTACTTGTTTAATCTCTATTGCAAGCTAAATTTTCTTCCAAAAATCTAGAATTTAACTTTCATTTTAATTATTCTTCAATTTGTCCATATTTGCTGAAATCAGATACACTGATTTCTCTAATTTTTTATTTAAAATCAAATCAAAGTATTTAAGTCTGAAATATACCTCAATAACTACATGAATTAATTAAAATAAATATTTTCAGCATAAAATATTAATTATTTATATTTATTTATGTATTATTACTTTGCTAAACAGAATTTAACTTTCATTTAGGATGTATGTTATATCATACGAAATTTTTAGACCAAAATTTCTTATTTAAAATTTATTAAAAATTAATTAGTATAGCTGATCTTGACAGCTGTTCTACCCTATTCTAGCTGATTTCCTCAAATTTTTAATTTACAACCTAATTAACATTTCAAGCATAAAATTGGGTCGTTCCTTAATCATCTTATTATGAGTTTTTACACTAATTTTCATGTAAAAAATCATTCATTTACTATTTCTTTTATATTTTTGTTTTCTATTACAGATTCACTACATAGGGTATATAAGGTACCTTATAAACCATTGTAATTATTAATCTAATCATCCATCAAGGGCTCCACACTTGATCTTTGCCTAATTTAGAAAGTAAGACATAAAACAAATAGTAACTAACCTGGATGATGAAGATAAATGGCCTCATCTTCTCTTCTCTTCTCTTCTCTCTCTCTCTCTCTCTCTCTCTCTCTCTCTCTCTCTCTCTCTCTCTCTTTTTCTCTATTTCCTGTTGATTGAATGCCCCAAATGTGGCTATCCATTGGTGCATTTCTTTACCCCTTAAACTGTTTGCTGAAAAACATCTCGTACTACCTTACTTTCCACTCAAGAAACATGGTTTAATGAATTTTTATTTTCATTAATTTGCTGCCCAATTATGAGCCGTTGATCACCCTTCTT
The DNA here is from genome assembly GCA_035584095.1 of Annona squamosa. Classification (NCBI taxonomy): domain Eukaryota; kingdom Viridiplantae; phylum Streptophyta; class Magnoliopsida; order Magnoliales; family Annonaceae; genus Annona; species Annona squamosa. The sequence goes on from JAXCLR010000001.1 coordinate 29,254,616, forward strand.
GCTATCCATTTATGGGCCATCCACTTGTCTCATTAACAACCACATTATCATATGATTTTCCATATTTTTTGATAATAAAAATCTGCCCTTTTATCCTAAGCACGCCATGTGTCCATAAGGGTATCAAAAGTCAATGTTTACCTTTTGTTGGTTTACTTTATCCTCCCAAATGCATCATATGGTGACATATGTCCTACTTAACATAAATGGTCAACTTTTGCTTTACCTTTTCATTTATGACAGTCATCTTTAATGACTTTTAGTCAAAGGCTTTATATAATTTCATCATCAATATTTAATCCCTCTTAATATTCGATCGTTTAGGATTTTCTAACAATGTTTGACATAATCTAATCCATTCATTACTTAGAACATCTCAGCTTACTTAATCATAAAAAATTTCATCTCAAAATGATGAATACATGCTAAGATATTAGCTAAAAAAATTTAATTCATAAAATATCATATACCTTTAATCATTTAACTCCTTTCCATTTATAATTTTCATGATTCAAACCGTTTATCATGTAGGGCGTATTAAATTAGGCTTTCCCTTAAAATTTTAGATCAATCCACATTATACATCACAAGATATTGATATATCAAGTATTAAATCAAATAATAAAATGAAAATAGCATTCATTACACATGCCGCTAAGCATTCTGTACATCTTTTTTCGTCTTTTAGTACACATAATTACCATAGTAATCAAAGTGATTAACTTAATCACCTTGCTTGCATTGTTACCTAAATCTCATCCATCTAAATCATAAAGCATGAAATTTAATATCTCCCATTAAATTTTCATGCCAACGTGAATTATCCATACTTAGATCTATTGAAAACCATATAGGTGATAATAAATCCTTCATATCATGAACACTTCAAATTCTATCCTTATTCAAGCTTTAAGCTATATTTACTATGCTTTACACTAAGTGGGGTTTCACAGTTTAAGATTTTTAAGGTTTGAGAGCTAAGAGAGAAAAGAAAGAGGAGTTAGTAGAGAAATTGTTGGAGATAAAGAACTCAATATCTTGAGGAATCTTTATTGTAGAAGTTTAGAGATCATGGTAAAGGTGGCTTTGGAGGTTATAGAGGTTAGATTTCTATCAGATGTGTTGGTCTCGAGTTAATGGCAAATATTCGAGAGAGGAGGGGTGAATTGGGTATTTAAAATTTTTAAACTTAAACAAAAACTTTTCCCTAGTTTGGTCCAATCCCCTTCAATGAAATAAAAGGAAAGCAATAAGATAATAGGAGCAAAAATGTAAATCAATAGACAAGGTTTTATAGTGGTTTGGGCAACCTTCCCTACTCCACTTTTCCAAGCTCACACCTTTTGTGACTTGGGTTCTACTATATATTTCACAAATACAACTAGAGCCTCTACTCTCTCCTAGATTACAGCTCTAGGGGGCATAAGCAACACACTGCATAAGTAGGTGACAAGTTCCACTCCAGTCACATACTACTTTGCTTACACTTGATCTTAGTTACCTAAACTAAATCAAGTTCAATACAACAAGAGAAAATAAAAGACAGTTTCTACATATCACTAGTGTGCAGAGGCAAATTTGGTGCAGAGAAGAACTTATAAAGTATGCTTTAATAATTCAGCAAGCAGCTCTTTGCAGTTTCAAAGCAAAGTTCTTCTTCTAGATGTTGGCTTGTTCACTTAATGCTCTTAGAGATGGGAGTTGTGGTCAATCAATGATGTTTCAACTACCCTCCACGTTCATATTGAATTTCTTATATAAATGATGAGGGAATCCGAACATTTAGAAGTAGGTAGCGTGCATTTAATGCGCCAACATTCGAAAATTTTTGACCGTTGAGACCAAGTCACAGGTGGAGTCGACTTTGGGTGCGACTTCGCCCAAATCGCAGATGGAATTGACTTTGGGTGCGACTTTGGCTTTCCGCAAAGACTTCAAGTTCCATTCTGAGTTGATTTGGTCTAAACTTGACCCAAGTCGCAGGTGAAGTCAACTTCGGGTGCGACTTCACTTTCTGTGCTTGCTTTGATGAACTTGAACTTCTTTAAAATGACTTTGCTTGCTTAATTTCTTCATGCTTAATTGTCCTTTCCTTGATTCATATCATTTGAGACTTAGTATATTCATCCTAGCTTGATTGTCTTTTAGCTCTGTGTCTTGCAAACTTAAATCCTCGAATCTTGGAGTACATGAAGTGTGTGATCTTGAATTTTCATGATGAATACATGCAACTTTGTTTGCTTTGGACTTGATTTGATCTTCATTTGACCTAAGTCGAGTGTTTGAGTTAACTTGGTCTTCAACTTCACTCAAGTTTAGCATTGAGTCGACTTGATCTGCAAGTTACGCACTGAAGTCGAAGCTGGAGTCGATTTGGTTTGCGACTTCACCCAAGTCACATGCAGAGTCGACTTGGGATGCGACTTCGGCAGCTTTCGTTCCCGATTTCAACTCTGGACAGAAAATCACGTTTGAAGTCGATGCTGGAGTCAAACTTCACCCAAGTTGCATGCGGAGTCGACTTCGTTTGTGACTTTGACAGCTTTGCTCCCTGATTTCAACGTTGGATGAAAAACGCCACTTGAAGTCATTGATGGAGTCGACTTGGGGATTGACTTGGCCTAAGTCGATGCCTAAGTTGACTTGGGGATCGACTTTATTTGTCATGCTTCATTTTCTTCATTTTTATATCCTTTAATCATCTTCATAAATATGTTAGTAACCAAAACTTATTCAAATTGATTTGTTAATCATCAAAACATAGACTTGGCTTATTTTCCATATGTTTCCAACAAGATCAATTATGTAAATAATTTTCTTTCCTTTTTCTTTAGATCTTTCACCGCGGCATGATGTGGGTGAGCATATATGTTGGCAAAGAAATTTATATTGTTTATGAATACTAATGGTTGTGTGATGGTGATGTTATAGTTGTCTAAAACTCTTTCCTTTTCACTTCTCTATACTTGTCAAGAGGTGTTGTATGACAAGATCTATGTGATTTTATATCAATGTATACTTTTGTTGGGAAGGTGGGCATACAACCTTAAGAGTAAGGACATCAATGTGATAGCGGATGGATGATGGACATATGAGATGGTAGGATAAGAGGTTTAATACAATTATGGAGAGAAATGATCTTGTTTTCATGGAGAGTTATGTAAAATCCTAACTTGGTTAGAAGAAGAATGACAGGACAAGGCAAAAGGTTGAGAAAAGGTGATGGCATATAAATGTTCAAAACCTTATATAATGATGACGTTAGCTTAAGTGACAAACGATCACGAAGTTAGGGTGTTGAGCTTTGCTTAATTATGTTTTATCAATGATTATTTGACCCATTCCAATTTATATATTTTGAGCTATCTTAGATCATCTTAGACAAATTTGTTGCATGGGTAAATGTATTAGCATGATGTAATGGTATTATTTAACATGATCGCATGATGTGTTTTGATGACAGTGGAATCCAACTTGATTTATTTAGCCATTTCCTTATGAAAGAGAAAGAGTTATGAGAACTCTAAGGTTGTAGTTTGATTCATTTAGTCATTATATTATTTAGTGATTATAATATGGAGTATTGCGTGTTGATGTATGATATGAGTATACATGTATATTGTAACGACTTGGGTAAAAATAAATAAAATTGGCTAATAATAAATAAACTAAGCTAATCCCATGAAAAGGGTAATTGCACTTGCCAAGTCTCACCTCATCTTATCTTATTTCATTTCAATGCGAGTTTTTGGAAGCATAAATGTAAATAGATGAAATTATTCATGTGTGTGGGATGAATTCTCCATGACTATGGAAGGAAGAAGGTGTTGAACTTTAAAGAAAGAGGGTGGATAGAGGAACACATTTCACACTCATCAATATAAGCCTTAATGCCATATTTCAAATCTTATACTTTACACACTATAAAGTATAGATCCAAGCCATTCATGAATTATCTTACATGAATGATTGCTAGAGTTACTATTCTTTTGATTTATACTAGGTTATGATCATAGCTATTTCAAAGGTGTGTTTGATCTTCTCATAAATTTATCAATATAAAATTTTTTATTCTCCAGAACTATTCTATTTTCAAATATTTTCACATCTTTCCAGGTAGCCTTTCTTTTTATTCATTTTCCCCACAACTCTCTTGGTTATTCCAACTATATTCTCTTTAGCCATTATCATTACCTCTATCATATTACATCACTTCTCTCATTTTAAAAAATTTACATTAAAAGCTTTCATAGAAAAGTTTTCGAAATTTTATTAAATTCCAAATACACCCTAAAAAAGCATGTTATAATCATGAAAAAGCATGATCATGAAATAAGCACATCTCTAGACATAATTAGAATGAATTGACTATGCAATAATAAGAGAATAATGAATCTAGTATCCACACGAAAGATTAAACAAAGCTTGGGATTCTTAATTTAGTAAATTTAAGGTAACATTTGTATGATGACATTATTTTAAGAGAAAACTACAAAATAAAAGTTAGCAAAAAATATAAAGATGAAAATAGAAATATGATCCATGTAAAACATTACTTGGGATATTTTACATGGTGTAGGTAAGTTTATTTCATAGGAATTTAGATAACTATTTTAAGGGTATTTAACTATGAGGGTCGATCATTTATTATCAGCTGCAATTAGATGCCAACTTGTTTGCAATCTCTCCATAAATGCATGAGTCGTAGATTATAATGTATAAAATATTGATCCCACAGGAAATTCGGGATTTAAGACATTGTTTTAAATATTTATAACAAACACAAATAGAGTAAAATAAAAAGAAAAAAATATAAAAGAAGAATATTGGTCTTAAGAATGCAGAACAATGAATTAAAAGTTAAGATATGCGAGTACCTAAGATTTAGGGTTTCACTTGCAACATCTACAATGGATACATATAGTACTTATTTAATCTGGATATTATGTGTGAAAGAAGAATAAATCATAAATTATTCTTTCACCTTCTCTCGAAACCTACAAGGCGTAACCTTAATATATTCTTAACCACCTATCTCATGATAATAAGTTAGTTATGATTCATTAAGTTTGGTGACCATTTGTGAGATTTTTCGAGGTCATCATGCTTATTTTTATGATCTTAGATTTTTAGGTTTAATATATTAACTATTGTATATTAGACTTTCATTTCTTGATACCTTCACCTAATATATAAAATCATGTTGAAGTGTGGTACCATACACACAACAAGCATTAAGATCATAAGATATCAAATTAATAAAAAGTGTATTAAATAATCAAGCCACAATTCTATTTCAACTTCTAGGGGATAATCCTATTGGTTTTCATTATAGGGACCTTAGTAAGTTCAAGTGCTTGAAGACGAAGGCATTTGGCTACCAACTAATGAACCATCTTTTTTTGTATGGCAAACCTAGTGAGGACCCCATAAGCATGTAAGCTTGTGCATTTTGGGTTCAAGGGGCGTTGATACATAAATGGTTAAACTACAAAAGGCCTTGTTCATATTCTACATTCTCATCTTGCTTAGTTCACCTTTCAAACGATCCGTCAGGCTTTTTTTGATGATGATGGTTGGTGAGGACTTGTTACTCTCTTCCCCTGAGTTTTCATAGTCCCCCTCATAGCCCCCCTCATTTGCTTGATATCTTCTTGGAGATCATGAACGATTTGAGGCTTAGGTGTAAGAACCTCTTTTTCTTCACCTGCCACATAAAAAGACAAAAGTTCACCCTTTGGAGTAATTCTAATGCCTTCAGGATGAGAGAGGCTAAAAAAAGGTGGCATCATCGGTATTGCTGTTTCCCTTAACCAAGTCAACATTTCAAAAACTTTTGAATTACTTGGATGAATGTTGAGTAACGTCTACAATGTTGACTTCAACCAATTGAAAAGACCACTTCCTTCTTCTTTTGACATCCCTCTTTAGATGTGGCCTTGGATGCTCATGACAAATTAAAATTTTAATGGATGCGTAAGTCATATCCTCCCTTAGTCTAATTAGTGAGGCAAACTAATTCATGTCTATGAAATTGATGATCAATGCAAATATGTCATGTGACATTTGGGAGGGTATTCCCATCCATTAGCAGGCTTTAGTCTATGTGATGTTCTTGGCTTGGTAACTTTATTCATTTACTTCTTTCATAGACTTCTATGTGAAAGCAGGTTATATCTCGATCCTTGTGGCAAGTGCTATGAAGCCTTCAATTTCATATAAAAAGATTTTTTCTTAGCTTGCTTTGATTTCCTCCACTTTCTTCTTTTATCTTCTCGATGCAGGCCAAGAAACTTCAATGGGATTGAGAGCAACCTGATTCTTTCACTGGGTTTCTTTAGCAATAACTACCTGGTCAAATAGAGAAGGGACTTTAGCCTTTGTGCCGAATAGAGCTGCACACTTCATATCAGAACATCGATGCAATGAATACATTAGACATGGAATAACAAATTACAAGGTGCCCAAGTCAGACCAAATAACAATAGATTTGAAAGAAATGAATTGGTTATCTCTTAAAAAATTTAGTTGACAGTCTTTTGAGGCGGTCGAGAGACCCTAACGGGCTTCCTCGGTTTTTTCCACCACTGAGTAACATCTTGAGCAATTCAAGTAGTAAGCTAGATATTCCTTGAAGCAAATTGGTCAAGTTAGGAATAAAGGCAAACTATGTAGGATTCGATGTAGCTTCACGCATTGTTCTACAAGCAACAACAAGGCACTCTTGGATTGAAAAACTCGTAACGAATGAGATGCAATAGGAATCTTCAAGATCATTATGCCTGTTTATATGATCTTAGATTTCCAAATTTAAGATTTTAATTATTATATATTAGACTTCCACTTTTTAGTTTCACCACCTAATATATGAAATCATTGCCAAAGTATAAACCTTCACACCAAGCCAACATTAAACCATAAGATATTAAATTAACACAATGTACCTTAAATAATCAGACCACAATATCTGTTACATTGGACACATGCTACATCCTAAATCCTAAATAATGAGTTTAGCCTAGCATATTTATAATAAAAATTAAATACAAAAAATAATGTATCCAATCTCTATCATAAACAAGATAATGAAAATCAAAAGAAAGAAAGGAAAATCTTATTGATTAAAAGCCCTGATGATGTCTGGACCGCTCCAAGCAACCCGCCGCATCGCTTCTTGCCTTGTGCTCCACACCTTTCGCTTAAACCTCAACCTTAGCTCTAAGGATGTTTTAAGATGCTTTGAAATTGCACTTGAAATCGTGCAACCAGGATCCACACAGTTTGAACCATGTGGCACCCATATTCACACGATTCAAACTGTGTGACACTCTAGAGCATGCAATTCCATGCACCGTTTTGGACAGTTTTGTCTTGTTTCGCCCCGATTCGCAATGAAATTTCACCATCACATCTTAACATCTTCTAGACTACCTTAATCATATTTTAAATCCTTTAAAAACTATTAAAATCATCAAATCACATGTGGTATTGATCTTTGAGGTTGAACTTCTCGAACAAATGCATGGTGCACCAAAATGAGCGGACCAACTTCAATTGGTCTTAATTTTTGATTTAGTAGTTATAGGAGCCACAGTGTATCAATGGAAAAAATTTTCGAGCCCGTCAACATGGCAACTTGGGCAAGCCTAGTTGAGCTCATTTTTTATGTCAAAATCTACTTTTTTATGATTAAAGGCTCCAAATTTGCACGTACTCTCCTGCTTTGCACAAACTAGTCATTTATGAGCATTTTATGCTAAGTAAAGCTAAATCAATTAAAATATGATTCAAAATATCTTAAACACTTAAATTCTTCTCAATTAGAATTCAAAATACATGGTATAAAAGTGACTCAACAAATACACCCATACTTGAACCTTTGCTTATTTTCAAGCAAATACGCAATAATCAAATCACAAAGTTTCAAGAATTGATCTTTCAAAAACTTTAAGCAAAAAATGGTAAATTAAAAACCAGTGAGAATATTAAATCAAAAACTTTGAAACATAGCACTTGTCAAAATGCTAAATTAAAAATCCCTGTTCACTTGACTAACATTGCACACACTATTACCTTTTCTACTTTCAATCATTAAAGTTTAAAAACTCCCGTAATAAAAAAATTCTATTTCTCAAGTATCCTCCCCTTTTTATTTAGTTGTTCAATACACACATTTAATCATTCAAATAATAGTAGTAACACAAAAAAACCTCACATACATCTCATCAAATTCTACTATCAAAATTTTCTCCCCCGACTCACTTCACTAGATCATAGAATCATAAGGACTTTAATAGAATAATGATTAGATTTAATTCAGGCATTAAAAATTTAGAATTGGACTGTCTCCATATTGATTCAAGCCTTATATGCACAAGGAAATTGAATCACACAACTTAATGCTTTTATTATTTTTTAATCCTGTTCTTATCCTTGGTTTAGCTTTTTTCCTTTTTTTATAATTTTTTTTCAAATCAAGACCAATAATAACTCTCCTCACCATATTTCAAGATGTCTAGGGGGTCATTTTCATCAATGCACTAGCCATGTGGTTGACCCCATTTTCATTATTCTTTTCAACTCTGGATTTAAATTTAAAGTCGATTCAATTCAAAATGTGGGAATTTAGTATCAAAAAGAAATTTTAGGCTCAAAGGGGTGAACGACAATAACGCTTTCAGAAATAGGCTCATCATATTACAAAAATTCCTTTATCATATTCCTTTTAAACAAGTCAAGTTGAGTATAAGCTTTTGGAAATCCTTTAACCAAAATGAGATTCTCATGCATATAGGAAAAACTACCTTTTAATTAAGCAATTATGTATATTAGAAATAATCTTGACAAATTTAAGAGAATTACTTTAAGTTTGAAAGAAAATAGAACTGGTGCCATGGTGTATCAATTTCATCAAGTGATCTAGGACATAAATATAGGTATTTTCAACAAGTACATGCCTAAAAATAAATTCAACATCTCACTAGATTTCAATTAGTTACAAAACTCATAGTTCTTGAAATCCCAATTGTGGTCTACTTAAAGGAATAATAAAAGTTCAAAGTAGGATTTAAATCAACTAGAGTCAACTATCATGCACATGAAATTTGGAAAGCTCTACAAAATAATGCAAAAAAATTCCATAAAATCCATCATAGTAATCATTCAAAGAAATCAAAGGGTAATCACATAAAATACATAATGCAATGCATTCACTCCCACACTTAAAACTAAAATTGTCCTCAATGTTAAGGACAGTTCATTCAATCAAGCATGAATCAATAAACAAGTGTTTTCAATGATATTCTTGTGGAGGGTTTCAAACTACATTCTTCTTGAGTGAATTCTTATAGAAAACCAAACAAAAATTCCAAATTAAAAAGCATCAAAATCCTAAAAATAAAAATAGAAATACCAAAAAAAATTAGCGCTTCCCTCACTAAGCCCCGTGTTGCCTCCCAAGTAGCGTTAAGTTTAACATCTTCAGCCGAACTAATTAAACTAGCATCAATCAATACCCAATGTTTCAAGAATAAGTTCATGTGTATTTTTCTCTAATTTCTATTGTGCGGTATCCCGCAAGCATGTGAAACTTTGACTATCATAAGACGTGATATCCAACAACACCTTTTGCATCATTGTCTTGTTATAGTTTCCTGCCAAATCATAGATGATATTAGTATCTAAAAAAGGATCAAATAAATAAGAGAAAATTTCTAAAGCTATTTTCATCAATATCTATCTCTTTAGGATTTATGGATAGTTCAACTTCTTTATGTGGAAAAGCAAAAAATGACATACGTATCTCTAGTGCTATGATGACTTCTCTTTCTTTATTTTTGTCAGATAGGTTGATCATCATCGCTTTGTCATTGCTTTTACCTTGAGCTTCCTGAGGATTTGACTGATTCTAAATTTATTCATTATCATCATTCTGCCCTTCACATTCTGTCTAATTCTCATCATTCAAACTATCTTCATGATATGACTCGTTTTCCATTTGCTCTTGTTCATTTACATGCATCTCATCCTCTACTTGATCCTCAACACTTGAGATGATTTCCTAATAATTCTTAAAAAATGTTATAAAGTCCATACATGGTAGACTAGGAGGCATATTAGAATTCTCATTTAGATGGTTGGCTTGTTATGCAATGTTTTCTCCTAGAATCAAAAGACAATCTTTTATTTGATCAAGTTCTTGAATGGATTGAAGAATTTTTTTTAAAATTTCGTTAATAGTGGATTCTTCATGACATGGTGAGATTGTTGGTGGAATGGAGGAAGAAGAAATTCTAACATATTTTTAAATTTTGATTTATATTATTGAGGTGTAAAGAAATTTGTTCGAATGTAAAGGTATAATCATCGGATTAAGAAAAATTTGAATATATATACCTATGATGATTGTAAGTACTTGAGAAAGGGTTTTCAAGAAGATAAAATAGTCATGGTCATAATAATATTGCTACTCATGTCCCCAATCTTGTTTGTATGGTATTTTATCATTGAAGTTTTTTCTCCATATGAATTGTACTGATCTGCTGTATCATAATTCTCATGAAATGACCTAGTAACCATTCTATTATCATACCACTGATTATAATATGTCATTAAATAACATCTAGAAAAGAAAAAGAAGAATAAAAGAAAATTACGTAAAATATACAAAGAGGGATAGAGTAAAAGAGGAAGGAAAGAAAGAAAGAAGGAAAAGAAGTGTTTGAATACAAAGTCCTAAATAATGCCAAAATCCCCACCAATTAAACCAAAATATTTATTAGAATCTCACAACAAGTGCACAGGTCATAGATTATAGTATATAAAATATCGATCCCATAAGAAATTCTGGACTTAGCATATTCAATTTGAACATGTATATGAAATATAGAGAGAATAAAATAAAAGCAAAGAAATATCGAAAGAAGGAGGTTGACCTTAAGAATGTGAAATGAGAATTAAAAGTTAAGGAATGCGAATACCTAGGATCTAAGGTTTTATGTACATCTTCTAGAATGGATACATGGATTGCTTATTTAATCTAGATATTATGTATTAAAAGAGAACTATCACTATATTATCTTTGCACATTCTTTTTAAACCTACAAGGCATACCTTAATTTTCTTAACTAACTATTTTTATGGGAAAGTCAATTAGAATCCATTAAGTTTTTTAAAAGTTCATGAGATTCCTCAATATCATTATACCTATTTTCATGGTCTTAGATTTTCAGATTTAGTATCTTAATTATCGTATATTAGACTTTTGCCTTTGGGTTCCATCACTTAATATATGAGAATCATTGCCAAAGTGTAGGCCTTCACATTAAGCAAGTATTAAACCACAAGATATTAAATCAACATAATATACCTTAAATAATCAAACCATAATATTCGCTACATTTGATGTATGTTACATCCTAAACCCTAGAAAATGAGTTCAGCCTAGCAAATTTATAATAAAAATTAAATACAAAATAATAATATATCCAATCTCCATCATAAATAAGACAATTAAAATCAAAAAGAAAGAAAGAGAAAGCTAGAAGCCCTAATGGTGTCTTGATCGCTCCAAGCAAATTGTTGCCTCACTTCTTTCCTTATGCTCTTTACTCCTCTCTCTTTAAGACCTTAACCCTAGCTCCAAGGACATTTTAAGATGCTTTAAGACATCTCCAAGATGTGTTTATATAGATTTTCAGAGAAGACTTGCACAAAGAGTCTAACTTGTGCTTGAAATTATGCAGCCTAGATCCACATCATTCAAACCATGTGGCACTCTTGTGTATGTAATCCTATGTGCAATTTTGCATAGTTTCATCCCACTTTGCCTCGATTTGTGTTGAAACTTCTCCAACATGTCCCGACATGTTTTTGTTGGTCCCAAGTTTATGGCAAAACCCAAGAGGGGATGGATAAATTGGGTTCTTGAAAATTCTTTTCGTAATTAGAATCTTAATCCCTTGTATGTTTAATCCCCTTGATGAAACGTGCTATGAGATAGAATGAGAGGGTGCAAACAAAATATAAAATGCAAGCAATTAACCCGCATAAGAGACAATAATATGTAGTGGTTCAGGCAACCTTTCCTACTCCACTCTTCCAAGAACACACCCTTTGTATCTTGGGTTCCACTATTGTATATTCAATACAATCTAGTACATCCGCTCTCCTTTAGATTCTAGCTCTAGAAGCCATATACAATAATCACTTGTTAGAGAGACCAACTCCAACCAACCAAGTCTAATCCGTTGGTGAGACAAACTTAAATCAATCAAGCAAAACCCGTTAATGAGATAAACTTAAACCAATCCCCTGTTTAGCTTCTTCTTGAATTCAGTCTCCAACACTGATCTAAGGCAACAACACAAAACAAAATAGACAAAAGAGAATTTACATTTTACAACGTGTAATCAATTATCTCTAAAAGCTCCTTATTATGTGAAGAAGATAATCTTGTAAGCACACTTAAAGTAGTAGCACTTGAAGCTTCAATAGTTGTTCAAATGACTTCAACACTTTAGAATAATAAAAGGTGTAAGCTCATCTTATGTTCTCTCTTTCTTTCCTTCTTTTTTTTACGTTCATATTTCAATGATATTTATAGATGAAAAAGATCTGGCATTTGGAGTGGAGGTTGACGTGCGTTTAATGTTCCGACGTTCAAATTTTCAACCATTATAGGTTGAAGTTGCAAGTGCAGTCGACTTGGGATAGGTGAAGTCGACTTGGGTTGAGACTTCATTTTGCTATTTGTTCAAAGTTGCAAACAAAGTCAACTTGGCTATGGGACTTCACCCAAGTGAATTCGACTAGGGCTGAGACTTCACTTTGCTAAATTTGTTATTCATGAACTTGAGCTCTTGAAACTTAAATTATTTCATATTTTCATTTTCATACATATAATTGGAGACAAAATATCCGAGCACACTTAGGCAAATTCATTAGAATCTTTTTAATGATATTTTAATTATTTATTAATCATCAAAATCAAATTAATTCTTCTTAAAGCAAGCATATGATCAACAATCTCTCCCTTTTTGATGATTGATAAAACTTAATTAAAATATCTTTCCTTCTCAAATAAATCACAAATATGTCTACATGACTTTATCAGAGGCATGAGATCAATTCAAGGACCTACTTTGCAAATGTCCACATCATGGGATTCATCCATCGGTGAAAATTCAGATATTTTATAATAGTCTCCAAGATTTCATCCATCATATGGTAGATTCTTCATCAAGTGGGTCATTGCGACAGAAAAACTATTGAGAATCCTATGCACTGTTGGAAAACATAGCAGCAAACACTTACTAATTACCTTCTAACAAAAGCAGAAGTGGTGGCCTACTTTAGCTAGATGTAATCTCATCCATTAAGGCTCACATTGATGCTTTGTCAAAGCAAATTCAAAGTTTGTTTATGCCTACCAATGTCAATGCAGTGAGGACTTCCTCATTAACAAAGTATTGCACATGGTGCAGAGAATTCAACCACCCTTGTGATCAGTGTGACTCCAACCCTGAGTTAGTAAATTACGTGGGCAATTTTTAGAGGAAACAAGCAAATCCACATTCCAATAATTATAATTAGGAATTGAGGAATCATCTTAATTTTTCTTAGAATAATCAAGCCAGGCCAAATTACCCATCAAGGTTCTCACTGCCCCACAATAATAGGTAGTGAGACCTACTCTTTTTACTCCATTGCCGCGAGAGGAAAAGAAATTTGATTTGAAAAATATGCTTATGGAATTTATGTAGTCCATGATTACCACAAACAGAAATTTAAAGACACAAATAGGACAACTTGATTCAACAATAAATAGTCATCCCCATGGCACATTGCTGGGTGACACTGAACCAAATCCAAAAGGAAAAGGCAAGGAGCAAGTGCAAGCTATTACTTTGAGGAATGGCAGACAATTGCATGAATTTACTCATCTAAAAGAACCAGCTACAACTATTGATCCTTCTCTAAAAAATTCATGAGAAGCAGAGGAAGAAATGACTGAAATTCCCCCAGTGCAGTGTGTTCCAAAGAAAGGTGGAATGATGGAATATCCAATGAAAATAAGGAATTAATTCCAACTTAAATAGTTATGGGTTGGAGGGTGTGCATGAACTACCGGAAGCTGAATAAGGCTACCTGGAAGGACCATTTCTTACTCCTATTTATTGATCAAATGCTAGGCAGGCTGGTAGGATGGGAATTTTATTGCTTTCTAAAAGGTTATTCTCGCTACTACCAAATTATGATCGCCCTTGAGGACCAGGAAAATATTACCTTCACATGCCCATACAGAACATTTGCATTCAGATGAATGTCATTTGACTTATGCAATGTGCCCGCCACATCTAATGTTGCATGATAGTCATTTTTACTGACATGGTCGAGGATTTTTTGGAAGTGTTTATGGATAACTTCTTGGTGTTTGGAAATTCATTTGATGAATGTCTTGCTAATTTATGGAAGGTGTTGCAATGTCGTGAAGACACTAACCTGATTCTAAACTAGGAAAAATATCATTTTATGTTGCAAAAGAGTATAATACTTGGGCACGAGTTTTCAAATAGGGCATCAAAGTCGACAAAGCGAAGATCAAGACAATTGAAAATCTTCCTCCTCCCACTTCGGTTAAGGTGTTCGTAGTTTTCTGGAGTATGCAGGATTCTATTGGAGATTTATAAAGGATTTTTCTAAAATTGTCAAGCCACTCTACAATCTACTAGAGAAGGATGCACCATTCAATTTTCATAATGCATGTATGCAATCAATGCAAGATTGAAGAGAAGGCTTATTTCTGCACTAATTATCATTTCTCCTAATTGGAGTCTCCCCTTTGAGTTGATGTGCGATGCTAACGACTTTGTAGTTGGGGTAGTCTTGGGGCAGAGGAAGAATAGAGTCTTTCATTCTATTTATTATGCAAGCAAGACCCTAAATGAAGTGCAACTGAACTTCACTGCTACAGAGAAAGAGTTATTGGCAGTGGTATTTGCATTTGATAAATTCAGAGCTTATTTGATCGGGATGAAGGTAATTATATATATTGATCATTTAACCATCAAATACCTGATTAAAAAGAAGGATGCAAAACTCTGCTTAATCTGATGGGTCTTATTACTTCAAGAGTTCAACCTTGAAATTAAAGACTAGAATGGAGAAGAGAATTAGGTTGCTAATCACCTATCTCGCCTCGAAGGCAACCAGTATTTTTAAGATACAAATCATATCAGAAAAGTGTTCCCAGATGAGTAGTTATTTTCCATTTTTCATAGTAATCTACCTTGGTATTTGGATTTTGTGAATTATATAATCAGTGGAATATTGCCTCCGGGACTTAATTCTCGCCAAAAGAAGAAATGTCTGCATGGTGTAAAATTTTATTTCTGGGATGAGCCATATCTATTCAAATAATGTCTGGATTAGCTATATAGGAGGTGCATTCCAAAAAGCGAGATGGAGCAAATATTGGAAGGCTACCATTCTTCATCATATGAGGATCACTTTCAAGAGATAAGACTACAGTAAAGGTACTTCAATTGGATTTCTATTGGCCTTTTTTATTCAAAGATACTCATTCATTTTTCAAAAGGTGTGATCAATGTCAACGTACCGATAACATTACAAAAAAATATGAAATGGAACTCATTAATGTCATGGAAGTCGAGCTCTTTGATGTTTAGGGCATTGATTTCATGATGCCCTTTATTCCTTCTTTTGGTAATGAATATATATTGGTTATAGTTGACTGCGTTTCTAAATAGTTGAAGAGTGCCTACACCAACTAGTGATGTCAAAGTAGTTCTCAAATTTTTCAAGAAAAATATATTTACTTGTTTTGGTACACCACGGGTGATCATTGATGGAGGCTCACACTTTTGCAACCAGAAGTTCATGGCATTGTTAACCAAATACGGAGTACACCACTGGGTCACCACAATATGCCATCCTCAAGCTAATGGGCAAATTGAAATTGCTAATAAAGAGTTGAAACAAATTCTAGAGAAAACAATTAGGTCATCCTGCAAGGATTGATCTCTCAAGTTAGAAGATGCTTTATGGGCGTATCATTCCACCTACAAGACGAAGCTTGGTATGTCTCTACATCACTAGGTTTATGATAAGACTTACCATTTGCTTCTTGAATTGGAACATAATGCATACTGGGCAATAAAGAAGCTGAATTTGGACATTCAGTAAACCAATGAGCGGAGTGTTGGCCCCGAGTTAATGGAAAAACCCAAGAGGGGAGGGGTGAATTGGGTTATTAAAAATTTCTTTGATAACTTAAAGCTTAACCCCTTGTAAGTTCAATCCCCTTGAATGAAGAAACGAAATGAAAAGCAATGTAATGTAGAGAGCAGAAAAGTAAATCAAGCAGACAAGAATTTTTATAGTGGTTCGGGCAACCTCCCTACTCCACTCTTCCAAGGTCACACTCCTTGTGACTTGGGTTCCACTATTGTATTCTCTCAATACAATTAGAGCCACTGCTCTCTTCTAGATTCCA
>JAXCLR010000001.1:29286266-29300752 GCA_035584095.1 Annona squamosa
ACAATCAATCTTTGAATCATATATAGAACTTAAAATTTTAATTAAGTTCACATACTCCTTAGCTTACCTTAGCATATGAAACTTATAATATCTTAGCTGACCTTAGCATATTCATACTTTTCCATTCTTCATAGCCTTCAAGGCTATCATCACATACCTTCCTCCATGTCTTAGGTTCGCAACCTTCCGAGTTTTCCCGGTACCTATCTAAGGTTTGGGAAAACAAAACGTGAATGACAACTCAGTAAGCAAGCATTTTATCTTTAAGGCAAGGCTTCTCGAAAACCTTTTTCATAAATATCGGGAATACCTTGTTCCTGAGGACATGTATATGTCCTAAAATACCATCATGAAATCCTTCGTTTATGAGGACAATTTCATGTCCTTGAATGTTTTCATAAAAAATTTATTCTTAAAATCATTTACAAGCCACGCCTAGGCTTGTTTAGGCAAAACATACACAT
The DNA here is from genome assembly GCA_035584095.1 of Annona squamosa. NCBI lineage: Eukaryota > Viridiplantae > Streptophyta > Magnoliopsida > Magnoliales > Annonaceae > Annona > Annona squamosa. The sequence goes on from JAXCLR010000001.1 coordinate 29,286,731, forward strand.
TTTACCTTTGATGATGAGTTCCCTTTAATCTTATATAAACATTTTAAATGTTCATAGCCATTACATGAAATCATCGGTTGCCAATGGACATTTTACTTCCAAAACAGCATAAATACTTAGGCAAAGGAGACATCTCAAGTCTCAAAATATTATTAACATAAACCATCATAAAATTATTTAGCCAAGAGACATTTTATGTCTCAAAACATCATTAACATAAGCCATCATAAAATCCTTTAGCCAAGAGACATTTTATGTCTCAAAACATTTTTCATATAGCTTCCTTTGGCAATGGACATTCATATGTCCTAAAACACTTTTTATTTAAACACATTAACATTGGACATTCTCATATCCATAAACCCTTATCATTTAGCCTCTTTATAAATAGACATTCTTATGTCCAATCCACGTTTCGCATAAATCTTTTTCATAATCCCCATCTTGGACTTATTTATAACAAACAAGGCAAATAAAATACATAAATCATTTTCATAACTGCATTTGCATAAAAACATTTTCTTTTATCCCCGTTATTTACACTTTTGTGTATAACACCCCGTCTTTTAGGGTAACATATGCATATTAGCTCATAAAAATTCATTTTAGGATAACTTTTTGTATAGATGCTTTTATATCCTACTCTTTGGGCTTTTGAAAAGCAAAACGTATGCAAATGCATTTCTCCCCATCCAGTAGTGACACATAGCAAGTGATCATGCTACCTTTTGGAAGAGAATCCTTAACAACACGCTAGCCCAGCGGCTGTTTATTTATCCTGCTCCCATCTTCGGGAGGGCGCCGCTGGCACTCCTGCCATCCTTTAGCGACTTGACCTTATATAGAGTGAGCCCTGGTTATCCCAACCGTGCTCTACAGCTGGCCTATTCCTTGTACCGGTGCATCGTACATTATCCTGACAGACCGCAGTTCGTTTGGTTTAAAGAACCATAGACCGCAGCCCATGTCCTTTTAAATCGGTATCACAGACCGCAGCCTGTATCTATATGCACAAAAATTGTAGACCAAAGTCTATATTTAAGAATAATTTTCAAAATCACGTCACAAACCGCAATCCGTGTCAACTTGTAAGCGAGCGCACCCACTTTAACAAGTTATTATTTGAAATCTAGTTTTAGGATGACCTTCCTTAAATTCCTTTAGAATCATTTTGAGTAAAATTTTTTGATAAATATTTGAAATGTTTGAGAAACAATATATCTTAAAATCCTTTTAATAAAAGAATTTCAAATCCTTTGGATTTTCATAAATAAATCATATTTTTCTCTAATATTTGCTTAGTTTCCATTTCAGGACCTTTTGTTTATAAAAGTTATGCAATTTTACTATCCTCTTATCCATAAACTAAAAATTTAATACTTGTCCACATATCAATCATTTTTACATAAAAAAGTTGTACAGTCTTTTGCATGCCATCAAGAAACCTGAAATCAAACCATTTTATGAAATCAATCATAGGAGGTTGGTCATCCATAAATCCCTTTTTAACACATCCGTATAAACATTTTTTTAAGATTTTTAACATAGATTTCCTTATGTAAAGGAAATTAAAACTTTTCGAACATCATTTCAAAACATATGGACTATGTCCAAACCATCATTTACCATTTAGTTATCTTGACCTAATAAAATAAATCTTTTTCATTATTGTTTATCACGAGTTATTATAGAAATAACTCAAAACTCATTTACAAACATTATTTTGTGAAAAAGAGTAAAATTTTCTTTTTCTTATAAAATGCTGTTGAAACAATATAATATAGAACTTGCTTGCTTACAAGCAAAAACTTTAAACCATCGATATCAAATATGAAATCCTTAAAAAAAACATTGTCATGAAGAACTTGCTTACTCATAAATAAAATTTTTCAATTCCATTAACATGAAACATTCCCATCCTTGGCAACACTTAGGATAAATTATTTATCTTAAGAATTGTCGCTTGCTTCCCATGAAGCAACTTTAAGACTTTTCATTAAAGTCATCATTTTTCCAAAACTTATGGCTTTGCATTAATGCCGTAATATTCAAAACTTGTGCTTGCCCATTCAATAAAAATAAGCATAAACATTTCAAATACAAACATAAACATTTCAATCATAACAATCCCATAGAAAGAAAATGACATTTTAGAAAGTTCGCTTGCTTACCTGAGATCACCATAATCCCTTTTTCTTCTATTCTTTTCCTTACCTACATGAAAATAATATGATTTTTCATATATTTCTTTTCCTTGCATTCCATTTAGTTTTCCAACCCATTTTATTCACATATATCATTTATTCGACTTCTCAAGTCACTATGCATATATTTTGCGTATACGTGCACATTTTTACACATTCTATCAGCTAACACATAACATATATAACCCCATAAATAGGGTATCCATTCAAATATATAAAATTCATCCATTAATAATTATATATAGGTTCATTAACCTTCATTTACCATTTTTCGATTTTTTTCTAAAATTCATACATTGGTGTCCGTTCCGAGCGCCCGTTATGACCTTAGGCTTCATTATATAATTTCAAATTTGAAAATTAACCTCATGAAGTGATAAACAGATATATATTTATAAAATATATCATATTTTCATACATTTTTTCACAAAATAAAATTTCACAAGTCATTCATCACCCTTGCATATCTATTCTTTCACATATGCCCATTTGGCAACGTATACGTAATGGATTTCATAAAATTTTCTAAGTCAGAGGTTTAATCCATATTTCAGTGGTTTAATTAACCTTAATTACCATTGTATTTAGGGTATTTTTATGGGGTTTAAATCCACTTGTCATAAGTTTCCAAAACAACTAGTTTGGAATCCATTTTTCACCCGTTTAACGTATCTTTTGACACATAACCTTAGGCAATTATATAAATCCGAAATTTCAGCATTTAATCCCACTTTTATTAATCCATATTTAAGTATTTAACAAATATATCAATTTGGATCATATCCACATAGGTTTCATATTTTGTTTTGATTTGTTTCTCAAACTATCCACATATGTTGAAATTAGGCGTACTGAAATCTCAAAATCTTGAATTAATATCAACTCAAGTATTTTTTGTGTAAATTTCTACAATACCTTAATAAATACATTAATTACCTTTCATTTAAAATTTCAGCACGAAATATTGACATTATATATTTAATTTTGCATTTTTACTTTGCTGAACAGCAGAATCCAATTTCAGACAGTCTTAATCACGTAAATTATTGGGTATATTTATACCCATAAAAACCTCATTTTTAATTTTTTCATGTGATAATAAATATGTATTATATATCTTGTAGAATTTTTAGCTCACAATTACTATTATAAAAATTATTAAAAATCCTTTTCTACAACTGATCCTGTCACCCGTTTTACCCTATTTAGGTGAATCTTCTTGGATTTTTAATTTGTAAATTAATTATCATTTTAATATTAAAATTGGTTATTTACTTAATCACCACATAATTATTCTTTTCAAAAATTTTCATGCTAAAATTCATCCATTTACTATTCCATCCATATTTTAGTTTATAACATCATATATCATTCAAAACTTCACTTTTCATCATCTAAATCATGGAATTTCATGCATGCAAGCTAAAACCCATTTCATATTCATTCAAAAGCATGTTGAATCATCACGAATTTCCTTGGATTTTTTTTTACATAATTAAATGCCCATTTAAGTATCCCAACATGTCAGCTATATATATACATCATTTATAAAATAAAAATTGCAAAAAATCCAACAATATCATCACTTGGACGTCCATATCTCGCATGCTCATTTTGAGCACTCATAGCTTCATCAATTATGGACATTCATTGCTAGGATTTTATTTGGATATTTTTATTTTATATTAATACATAAAATACCTTAGAAATGTGCTGCATTTGACACCTTATCTCTCATTAAATAATGCAATTAATCCATGTACTCTAGCCATTAATGGAAAGGTGCTTTTGAGGTGCATTAGTCAACCATGCTCACCTTTTTCATTGTAGGTATTTTTCCAACATTTCCAGCTTAATCCAAGCCATCCAAAATAAACATCTTATAATTTCATCTTAATTCGATTTTCCTAGCTCCCATTATAGCCGTTTAAAGTTAATGATTGAAATTGAAATATAATCAATAAATCATTAATCCAATTTCATCAAGGTTTTTTTATAATCCAATAATCCCATAATATCAAGCCCAACATTATCAACTTTCATCTCAAATTTCACTTGAATCAGCTTTATAGGCTTTGAGTTATGTATTTTCTAGTGTTTTCCAACATAATTCCATAATTTCCATTTTAATCTCTATTAATTAAATCATGAAAATTAAACTAAACATTTATGACGCATTAGCATTTTTTAATCCTCATTATGCTCATTTAGTCACCTTGACTCATATTGGGCTCCGGCGATTAAATTTTTAATCACCCTTCTTAATTAAACTTTAATTGCAACATATCATAAAATCCTAAAATCATCCAAAAATTACATTTAATCATATATAAGTCACACGTACATGTTCAATGTATACATTGAATCTTACTTAAGTTGGGGTTTCACATAGTTTTAGTAATTTAAAATTATTAAAATTCTACTGATTTTTAAAAATCCAAAAAATATCTAAAAATCTTTAAAAATGGTAAAAAATGATACACATATTCAATAACTTAAATTAATACTTATAAAAAAGTTTCAAAAATATTTAAAAAATGGATTAAATGCACTTGGTTGCAACTCTAATTGCACCTAGGTGCAACAAATCACTTCCTTACATAATGATGCTATTGGTTATCCTGCCGATGCATGTGCCTTCTTGGCCAAGGTTTCCCTATTTAAAAAAACTATGTAGATTTTTTGAATGAAAATAACAGTCATTAGACATGTAGATATTACTTTCATAAAAAAAGAAAAAGGAAATGTAGATATTTAGAAAGTAGTGTTGTTAAACTATTAAAGTATATATTTTGTACAAACATGAAATAATTAATTTTTATGTATAATCTAGAAGCGTGCAATAAACACATACCTTAGAGCATTTATTTATGAAAGAAGGGCACGCATCAATGGTTTGTATTCAGTAAACTGTCTATTTTATTGCACCTTTGGTTGAGTGGTAATAACTTCTTCTTTTAATATTCGTAATATTAGGGATGTGTTTGGTAATGAATAAAACTTTTGATGAGTAAAAGTCATCAAATGGTGTGATAAGATAGGAATAATGATGAATAATAAAGAAGAAAAAGTTAAAATAGATAGGTTATTTATGTAGATAGTTGTGTAGAAATGATTGAAAAGTAGAATAGTTGTATAGAAAAGTGTGAAAAAATAATTAAAAAATATGATAGTTGTAGAGAGTAAAAAGTTTTAGATTGAAAAATTTTAACTTGATATTTTCTATCAATTGCCAAAAACACCCTAGGTGTTTATCACCTTTTGGTTGTTCTATAACCATGCATTAGTCCGAGGATTTCTACAAACTAATGATATTATTTTACCATGACATGCTTTTTTTTTAATTTATGATAGCTATTTTCTTATACCAATAATGATTAGTACTAGAATTTGAATATAAGCTTATAAATTACTTTCATACTTGTATGAGTCAATGGGAGGAATAATGTTTCAATACATCATGATGCAAAACTCCATTTTTTAAAATTTTTTCTATAAAACTGTTAAGTAGGTGTATTTAATCTATAGATCAAATTTTACTATTTTTGGAGCAGGTGTATTTAATCTGTAAATCAAACTTTACTATTTTTGGAGATGTGTATACATATATAGATATTTTTTATTTTTAAAGTAAAGGAGGTTTTTATCATTTTTAAATGACTAAAATACCTTTTGTTTTTAAAAAAAATTAAAAAATGTATTTATACAACACTAAAAATGATAAAACTTAAGCTAAATACACCTAGATTAACAAATTCATAAAAAAATTTAGAAAGAATTTGAAAATAGGATTTTGCACCTGATGCATTGAAAATTAAATGCATGAGGATGTACTGAAATGTTACTCTATCGTGGGTATATTAGTTGCTTTTGAAAAAGGAGACTCACATCATAAGACATGTTATTAATAATTTTAATTGATGGGGCAGCTGACACATAGTTGGTTGAAAACCTACATACACGTTGTTCATTATCTATTAAATTATTCATCATTGATAATGAACTTTTATAATATTTTTTTTGAAGATTCAAACTAAATGATTGTATTTGTGACATGTTTATGGTAATTTATGGTGGAGTAAATGCATGTCTTTGTAAGGAAATTGTGATATTGGTTTGGGTTTTATTCTTTTGGATTAACATGTTTGCAAAAACTATATAATATTATTATTTATTATCGAAGTCGTAGCCTCAAAGGAATTTGTATTTAGCAATGAGAAAATTATTGCAAAAAGTTGTAAGCATTCATAGTGATTAAAATAGCTAAGAAGAAATTATGAGCAACAAATTTCTATCTTTGTCATTCGTTGCAACAAATGTCTTTTGCAACGAAATCAAACCATTGCAAACATTTTATTATGCATTGAAAACAAATAGGTTACAAAAACCGAATTGTAGGTTAAATAGCTCTTTTGTCTGTTCAGGGCGGTTCAATTATTGCTTTAAACTGTTTTAAACTATAACATTAATATAAAAAATTTATAATATGTTAATTTTATTATTTATTTTAAATTTTTTTTAAATTTTAAAAGTGTCGTGGTCATTTATGGCCAGATGGATAGAGACAGCCATGCGTGCGGCCCAAAAATATTTTTTTCTTTTTTTCTTTTTTTCATGGACAAGTAACAAATAATTGCATAAAGGCCACTGCCTTTAAAAATTTAAAATACTTTAAAATATCCATTATTTAAAAATATCCAAAAATGTTAAAACTTAATTTATAAATTTAATACACATAGATTTACTTATCCATGAAAAAACAAAAAAAAAAATTAAAAAAATTTTGGGCCGGATGCATGGTTGCCTCCACGCGTCTGGCCGTAAATGATCAAGCCTCATTTTAAAATTAATGATTACAATATGGTATTCCATAAGCATAGATTAAAACATATTTAATTCAAGATAATTATTTTATGAATTTAATGCTGAAATATAATATTTAAGATGTGTTTGAGAAGAAATAAAATTTTTAAATGAAAAGCTTTTTATGTAAAAGTTTTTGAACTGAAAGAAAATATTATGATATAATAGTAGTAAAGAGAATAAATTTAAAATAGATAAGTTTGATAATATTAGTTATGTAGCAATGATGGAACAATAAGACAACTATACAGGAAGATAGGGAGTAAAAATTTTTATATTTAAAATTTTTTGTGTCAAACGACATGCTCTAAATATAAATACCTAAACAAATGATTACTCCTGTGTAGAAAACATCCTATAAAATGCACATTATATGTCTTAATAAAATTCGGACGGGAGGCTTGTGGCTGGTATTAAAGAGATGCAATTTTACTTTCCATTATCGAGACACCGAAACCAAACTATGTTTGAACATATTTTGACAGTCCAATCTGTTGGAAACAATTGACAAAATAGGCAATGATCATGTTTTAATAATTAAACAAACTCAATTTGAGTTAAATAAGGTACTGATTCAATTTATCTAAGTATTTGCAAGGTTTCATCTTGTGAAAATGAAGTCTGTCAGGTCAAGTGGATTCCTACGTCGACTCTGGCATCGACTTAGGTCAAGTCGATCATCAAGTCGACTCCAATTGCGACTTCAAATGGAATTTTATGGCCAACACTAAAACTGAAGATCAAGAGCTGTCGAAGTCGCACTCGAAATCAACTTCGTATGCAACTTAGGTGAAGTTGCAAATCAAGTCGACTTCAGACACGACTTCAAATGCAATTTTATGGCTAGCGCTCAAACTGAAGAACAAGAGTTGCTGAAGTTGCACTCTAAGTCGACTCCATTTGTGACTTGGATGAAATCGCAGACTTAAGTCGACTTCAGTATCGACTTCGAAGAACCCAGAAGCTCCAGTGCTGAAATTGGGAATTCGGAAAGTGAAGTTGCATACCCGAGTCGACTTCACATGTGACTTGAGTAAAGTCGGGACCCAAGCCGACCTAAACATTCGACTTGAGTCAAGATAAAGATATGCAAAGTCCAGACAAGCAGCTATTCCAAGTTTAAATCTTTCAAGACAAAACATTGGACCATTTCAATGAACTCGAAGATTCAAGTACTCCAACTTCAACACACAAATCTGTAAAGTGTAGAATTCTTTCATTTCATCTGGTTATTTATTTTTCTTTGGTGCTTGGTTTGAATTTAGTGTTTCAAACCAAGTTATAGCAAAGTAGGGTTGTGATTGGAGCGGAACTCATCACATCCTTGTGCTGCTGATTGTAAATGCCCCTTAGAGCTAGAATCTAGAAGAGAGAGGAGGCTCTGGTTGTATATGCCCCCTAGAGCTAGAATCTAGAAGAGAGTAAAGACTCTAATTGTATTCACAGAATACATAGTGGAACCCAAGTCACAAGGGGTGTGAGCTTGGAAGAGTGGAGTATGGATGGTTGCCCGAACCACTATAAACCTTGTCTATTGTTTTTCATTTTCACTTTCATTATCTTATTGCTTTCCATTTATCTTTTTAAAGGGGATTAAATTATACTGGGGTAAAGTTTCTGATTTAAGTTTAAAATTTTTAATACCCAATTCACCCCTCCCCTCTTGGGTAATTGCCATCAACTCAGGACCAATAATATGGGATACATTGACATCCATTTATGAGGGAACTTCTCAAGTCCAAGGGACAAGAAGAAATATCTTGATTAGAGAATTGGAAAGTTTTAAAATGCTAGAGACAGAAAATATTTTTGAAATGTTTGCTAGATTTTCTAAGATAACTAATACCTTGAAAGGTCTAGGAAAAGCAATTTCTGAATTTGAGCAGGTAATGAAAATTCTAAGGGCGCTATCCGAATCATGAACTCCAAAAATTACAGTTATTGAGGAAGCAAAGGATCTCAATACACTATGGCTAGAAGATCTTATAAGCTTACTCATGTCACATGAGTTAATAAAAAAGGAGAAATGAGGAGCAACATAGGAGCAAGAGAGCTATTGCCTTAAAAGTCGCACAAGATTCGGATGACTCCGCCTTATCTTCACAAAACAATGATGAGGAGATTGCCTTACTTACAAAACGATTCAGAAAGTTTGTAAGAAAAGGAAGAAATTTCAAAAGTTTTAAAGAAAGAAATCCTAAGGAGAAAAAGGAGTCAACGAAATGCTTTCAATGCGGTGGTATGAGGCATATGGAATCCCAATGCCCAACCCCGAAGAAACCAAAGTAAAGGAGCGAAGAGAAAAGAAATATCGAAGCGATAACAGAAGATTTCGAAAGATCAAGGGAAGAGGAATGTATGTAAACGAGGAAGTATCTCAAGTGAAGAAAACGAGGCAGAAAGTTGTGCAAGGATCTGTTGCATGGCAAATATAGAAGATTACAACATATGTCTTGCAGTGATAGAAATTTTAGAGCGCCAAACTGCTTCCACAAACTGCATAAGTAGTGAAGAGGTAACCTCTAAACCAAATTCAATTTCTATTTTTTCAAATGATTGCCTCAAATGTGCTAAATTGGAAGAACTACAACAAGCGTATAATTCATTATATGAGAAAATAAAGAAATTAGTAAACAAGTTCACAACAAAGAAAGGACAATGTGATGCGGTAATAATTGCGAATGGAAAACTTGCAGAAAAGGTTGATCAATTGAAAAATGAAAAGAACGTCTTGATGAAAGAAATGGAGAAATTGAAAAAGGAGAATAAATCATTGAATAAATCATTAACTAAGTTCTCTAATCCATGAGAGAGTATGAAAATGTTTCTAAACACGACCTCTCAAAATAATAGAAGAGGTCCTGGATACTCTACATTTGAGCAAGGAAAAAGCAGCAAATCAAATGTGCCAAAACTTAGGAAAAATCAAGCTAAATTGCACCTATTTACAAACCAAAAAGAAAACAAGTTATTTGGACTAGAAAGCCAACCTTTGAACCACAACATGCTTGGAGATCTACTCCCAAATTACCAATGGCCTGTAACTTTTGCAACAAGATGGGTCATAAAACTTATCAGTGCAACTCTAAGAAAATGTATGATCTTGGTGCAAAATTAGTTTGGGTTCCAAGAAACACCAGATTTGAGCTTTCAAGAATAGAACAATGGAGATTAAACCAGTTTACTAACCTAAATGGACCCATAAAATGGGTACCAAAAAGATAAGCTTCACTCGATTTGTTTCTTGCAGGTTTGTCTTAGAGCAAAGGCCAATAATATATGGTTTATGGATAACGGCTACTCAAGACACATGATGGGAGAAAAAGGATTATTCCATAGGATCAAACTGTGTACTGAAGGAACGATTGCTTTTGAAAATAATGAAAAAGGCATAATCAAAGGTAAAGGAAATGTCTATGGAATTTCAAATGCGTGTATTTATACTATTTGTTGAAGGACTCAAACACAACTTAATGAGTATTTGTCAATTATATGATAAAGGTTATAAAGTTGTATTTGAATCCTTTATATGTAATGTATTTGATGATAATCACATAGTATTTAATGGTAAAAGACATGAAAATGTATATTTGGTTTGCCTAGATGAACTTAAGGGAAAATGTTTAATAGCCATAGAGAATGATCCATGGATATGACATAAAAGACTTGGACACATAAATATGTCAAATATTAAAACTTTATGGAAAAAGAGCCTAGTAGAAGGGTTATCAAAACTGAAATATGACAAGGATAAGATTTGCAAAGCTTGTCAATTATCCAAGTATCCCAAATTTCCATTTTCCACCAAAACAGAAATTTCAACAACTAGGCCACTTGAATTATTGCATATGGATCTATAAGGGCCATCGGACATTTTTACTTTTTGTAGGAAAAAGTATATATTTGTAATTGTTGATGATTGTTTAAGGTTTACTTGGATTATACTCTTAGCTAGCAAAGATGAAACATTTTCTATGTTTGTCATGTTCTCAAATTTTGTGCAAAATAAAAAATAAAATACAATAATTTTTATTAGAAGTGATCATGGTAGTGAATTTGAAAATAAATGATTCATAGAATTTTACAATGAAAAAGGAATTCACCATACATTTTCTACACTAAGAACTCCCCAATAAAATGGGATTGTTGAAATGAAAAACCTGACAGTACAAGAAATGGCTAGAACTATGCTAAATGAGAATAAGTTGTCCAAAAGATTTTGGAATGAAGCTGTAATTACAGCTTGTCATATATTAAACCGAGTTACAATTAGAGCGATCTTGAAAAAGACCCCATAGGAACTTTGGAAAGGTAGAAAACCAAACATATCAAATTTTCATGCTTTTGGATGTACTTGCTATGTGCTAAATAATAGTAAGACAATTCTTGGAAAATTAGATGCTAAAAGTGATGAGGCAATTTTCTTAGTTATTCATCAAATAGCAAAGCATATAGAGTCTTTAACAAAAAAAATTAAATAGTAGAAGAATCAATACATGTTGTTTTTTATGAATTTAACCAAACTCGGAAGAAGGATGATAAATTAAGTGATGCAGATGGTGCATCAAAAAATCCAAAGGAGGAACAACAAGAGCAACAAGGAGAAGTCGAGGCAAAACAAGAAAACATCATGGAGGAAAGGGTAAGTAAAGGTAATAACTCCTATAAACCTCCAACTGATTTAAAATTTAAAAATGACCATCCAATTGAACAAGTCATTGGTGATATCTATGAAGGAGTGAAAACTAGAAGATCTAGACATAATATTTTGTGGTGAATTTACTTTTGTGTCAAAGATTGAACCAACAACTATTGATCAAGCTCTTAGTAATGAAAATTAGATTACTGCAATGCAAGAAGAGCTAAATCAGTTTGAAAGAAATAATTTATGACATTTAGTTCCTAGACCCGAAGATTGCACTGTTATTGGTACTAAATGGGTATTTAGGAACAAGTTAGATGAAAGTGGACTTGTGGTAAGAAATAAAGCCAGACTAGTAGCCAAAGGTTGTTACCAAAAAGAAGGAATTGATTTTGAAGAATCATACGCACTTGTGGCTAGATTAGAAGTTATACGTATTCTACTAGCATTTGCTTCTCACATAGATTTTAAATTATTTCAAATGAATGTGAAAAACACATTTTTGAATGGATACTTGAATGAAAAAGTTTATGTTGAACAACCTCCGGGATTTGAAGAAAATGATCAATCAAAATATGTTTACAAATTAACCAAAGCATTATACGGACTAAAACAAGCTCCACGAGCTTGGTATGAAATGTTAAACAAATTTTTGATTGATCATGAATTTCAAAGAGAAAAGGTTGATACAACATTATACATTAAGTATAAGAGTAAAAATATTTTAATTGTTCAAATTTACGTAGATGATATAATATTTGGTGCTACTGACAAAACTCTGTGCCAAGAATTTTCTAAAATTATGCAAAGTGAATTTCAAATGAGCATAATGGGAGAATTGAATTTCTTCCTTGAAATGCAAATTAAGTAAAAAGCCGAAGGAATCTTTATAAATCAGTCTAAGTATATCAAAGAAATGTTAAAGAAATTCAGAATGCAAACTAGCAGGGGAGCAAATACACCAATAAGTTCAACAATCAAAAGCGACACGGATGAAAAGGATAAATCTATCGAACAAAAACTATACAAAAGCATGATAGGATCTCTGTTTTATTTAACTACTTCTAGACTAGATATTCTGTTCAGTGTTTGCATGTGTTCTAAATTTCAATCATGTCCTAAAGAATCACATTTAATGGCTATAAAAAAATTGTAAATATTTGATAAACACCACTAATCTTGGACTGTGGTATCCAAAAGGGTCAACTTTTGATCTAATCAGCTACTCGGACGCAGATTTTGCTAGATACAAATTAGATAGAAAAAGTACTAGTGAAACATGTCAATTTTTTTGAAACATGTTGGTTTCATGGTATTCAAGAAAACAAACTAGTGTTACTGTATCGATGGCGAAAGCCAAATATATGGCCACCGGGAGCTATTGCGCCTAATTACTTTGAACGAAACAACAACTTAGAGATTATGGTGTTAATTATCATGATATTCCAATTAGATGTGATAATACAAGTACAATTTGTTTGACTAAAAATACTTTATTGCATTCTAGAATAAAGCATTAGATGTAAGACACCATTTCATTTATTAACATGTTGAAAATCGTGACATTTGTTTGGAATATGTGAAAACTGAGGACCAAATTGCAGATATTTTTACTAAACCTTTAGCACAATAATCATTTTATAAAATCAGAAATGATATGGGTATGATTGAGTTTGATTAGACACACAATATGATAGGGGACTGTTCTTAGAAGGTTCAAGTCGAAAGGCCAAGTCGACTCCAGTAGTCCCAAGTCGACCTCAGTGAAGTCGACTTCGGATTGGGGCGAAGGCGACTCCGCATGGGCGTAAGTCAACTTCTGCGTGCGCTGTTTGGGCTCCCCACGTTTCCTCTTCTTCTTCCTCTTCCTCTTCTCTTCCTCTCTTCTTCCTTCCTCTTCCTTGCGCCGATCCGTCTCTCTCACTCTCATTCTCTCTTGGCTATCTCTCGTGCTCTGTCCCTCACCTCTCGTGCTCATCTCTCTGCTCTCTCTTCCTGTCTCTCATCTCCCTCTCTCTCTCCGATTCTCTCTTTCTCTCATTCTCTCTCCCTCTCAGGTCTCTCTTAGTTTCTCTCTCAATCTCTCTTAGTCTCCCACTCCGTCTCTCTACCTCTCTCTCAAACTTTCTCCCTCTCTCTCAAAGTCCCATTTGCAAAATCCATTCCAGTTTGAAATTCATTTCCAATGGCACCCAAATCGGCTACCAGTCTACCCAAATTAGCCATTTCTAAACCTTCTCTAAAGTCGGTGCCCAAACAATTCGGATCCCAAACTAAGGAGGAGATCCCTAGGAGACAAAGGACTCCATCCAA
>JAXCLR010000001.1:29309784-29323779 GCA_035584095.1 Annona squamosa
ACATCTATTGGCTGTAAAAAGAATTTTTAAATATTTGATAAATACTACTAATCTTGGACTATGGTATCCAAAGGGGTTAATATTTGACTTAATCGGTTATTCGGATGTGGATTTTGCCGGCTACAAAGTAGATAAAAAAAGTACTAGTGGAACCTGTCAATTTCTTAGAAATATGTTGGTTTTATGGTACTCAAGGAAATAAACCAGTGTTGCCCTATCTATTGCAGAAGCCGAATATATAGCCGCCGGAAACTGTTGTGCCCAACTACTTTGGATGAAATAACAATTGAAAGACTATGACATTGATTATTACAATATTTCTATTAAATGTGATAACACAAGTGGTATTTGTTTGATAAAGAATCCTGTACTGCATTCAAGAACCAAGCATATAGATGTAAGACATCATTTTATTCGAGAACATGTTGAAAATCATGATATTTGTTTGGAATATGTGAAAACTGAGGATCAAATTGTTGACATCTTTACCAAACCATTAGCAAAGGAATCATTTTATAAAATTAGAAATGATATGGGGATGATAGAGTTAAATTAAGGAAAATTATACAGGAAAATCAAATCTGAAAAATCATAAGTCAAGTCGATTCCATGGGAGCAAAGTCGACTTCAGTGAAGTCGACTTGGGAAAGTGAAGTTGACTCCACCTCTGAGGTGAAGTCGACTCTACTGGGTCGAAGTCAACTCCGCTTTAAGGCGAAGTCGACTTCGGTCCCTCGAAGTCGACTTCGCCTAGGGCAAAGTCGACTCCGCGCGCAACCGTCCGGATTCCCTTTCTTCTTTCTCTCCTCCTTCTTCTTTCCCTACTTTTCCCACGCCGTTTCCCTGTCCAGCACCCATTTTTTATCCGGCATTTTCTCGCCTTCATTTCCAGCATCTCTCTCCTTCTTCTCTGGCGCTTCTCCGACCATTTGCTCTCTTTCTCTCTTTCTTTCCGACATTCTCTCTCTCTCATTCTCCGGCAACCGCCCCTTTTCTCTCCTTCTTTCTCTTAGGCACAGTCTGCCTCTCTCTCTATATCTTCCTACATCTCTCTTCATTCCTCTCCGTTCTTCTCTCTCTGTTTTTTGGCAACTCCGACAACTGTCTGTCTATCATTTGCCTTCTGTCCTCTCAATTTTTCCAGCATCTTTCTCTTCATTCTCATCCCTGTCCCTCTCCTCTACCTCTCTCCCTCTCAAATCCTCTCTTTTTCTTTCTCTCCTCCCTCTGTTCTATCTTTTTCTCTCTCTCCCTCTCTCTCTTACACTGTCTCTGCCTAGTGGTATCAGTCTCTCCTTTCAATCTCTCTCTCATTTCTCTCTCTCATTCTTCCATTCTATCTGCTCTCCCATTCAATCTCAAGCTTCCAAATCAATGGCTCCAAAGTCTAGACCACCTAAGCTAGCTATTTCAAAACCATCCCTCAAACCTGTTTCCAGACAATCTACATCTCATACTGACGATGAAGTGCCTAGGAGACAACGCACTTCTTCAAAGCGAGCCCGGGAAGAATCATCCACTTCCACTGGCCGTCGAGTACGCTTTCAGATGGGAACTCCGTCAAACACAGCCGATCGTGAGGAACAACCCCAAACCTCACAAAGTACTCAGTCGGGGGCAAGAAGAAGAGGCAATATTGTTGGAAAAGCCCAAGTGCTGAAGATGCCGACAACATATTTCAAAACTAAACTCCAGCACAGTCGGTTCTACAAGCACTTCTACGAACGGAAGGTATTCATCCCTAAGATCATTGATTTCAAGTTTCTGAAAGATTATGGGTCAGATATAGAAGATTTTTTGGACTTTCAAGGTTGGACCAAGCTACTAAAGGAAGATAAAAGGGTCTATCCAGATCTAACCAGGATCTTCTATTACCTATGGGATGAGGAATATTACAGCAGTTTTGTAAAAGGAGTTAGCATGTCTTTGGAAGTAGAGTAACTCCGAGTTTGGAAGGAGCTATGATCAACATCGGACAGATACTCGAGGTACCACATGTAGATGAGTCGCTTCCTGCAAATCTTTCACTTGATCAGATATACAATCAGCTCACTCGGAGCAACAAATATCAACCCGGGATCAAGTTTTTACACTACATGGATTTGTCCCCAAGGCTGCGGGTTCTACGCCTACTAATAGCTCATTGCATCTATCCTAAAGGCGGAGGAAGAAATCAGTTGAATCCTTAAGAAGCCGGGATTCTACGGAAGATCGTGAACAGGGTCAAAGTAAGCCTTCCTCGTTTGTTCATAGAAGTACTCAGCTGCAGAAAGGACAATCCATGGGGAGTTCTATCATACAGCACCTGGATTACGAAGATATTTCAGCATTTTGAAGTGGATATTGAAGGCGAGCTCTTGGAAGTATTGAAATCCACCAATGCGATCAACAAGGCATTGATCCGGAGAATGAAGATCAATGTGCATGAACTTAGGGCGGAAGCAGAGGCTCCTAAAGAAGGACAAGCACATACTGAGGGGGAGCAGCCTCCAGAAGCACCACCTGCTCCACCAAAGTATATTCATGAGCAGCCTGCCTCTCCTATGTCGCATGGATTCTTCTCTCCACAGGGATCGGCCATTCCAGATCCGGCGCCTCAACCATCAACCCAGGAGACCACTTTACAGACTATTCGAGATGAGATAGTTGCCCTACGAGAAGAAATGAGTCAACAAGAGAATAGAATCACCAGTCTCGTATCTGGGGTCCTCACAGCTATCATGGATATGCATTCCCGACAAGATCGTATCGATCGAAAAATGCGTACCATTCGATATCATCTCGCATCTGGGCGTCACCGAAATCAGCCCATACCTGAACTAGATCTATTTGATTCCGGATCAGTTCATCGAGATCCAACTCCCGCACCTGTTTCTTCTTTCTATTCATCAACTCATGTTCGACCCGTCAAACCCATTCAATCTTCATATCCCATTTCCAAATTTCAATTCACAAAATCCTCGGTAATTGAGTCATTTTTGAGGGATTGACAAAAAGGAGGAGATAGGATAGGTCTTAGAGCATTTTGGGTTGGGTAGCTTGTATTTAGGTTTTACTTTTGCTTTACATTGTAATCTGTATGAATCATGATAATATGAAACTTGATTTATGTTCTATGAAACTTGTTTTATGTTCTAATATTCGTTTCATGCTTTGTTATACTTTGTTTGAAAGATATTGTGATGCTTTGTTTTGAAAACTATATGAATGTGATTTTCTTGAAGGTACAAACTCAAATTAGTTTTGTCAATCATAAAAAAGGGGGAGATTGTTGGAAACAATATTTAAAACAAAACAAAATTGACCAAAGCATGTGTTTTGATGATTAACAAAGTAAAATTTGAGTATCAAATGAGTACTAATGAATGTGTTGAATGTCTTAAGGAATGAAATCAGGACTTCGACTTAGAGTGAAGTCGATCCCAAAGTCGACTCCACCTTCGACTTCAAATGAAACCTGATGGACAGATTTGAAATTGGAAGGTGAGCAGCTGAAGTTGCAGGCCAAGTCGACTCTACTTGCGACTTGAAAGCCAAGTCGCAGATGAAGTCGACTCCAGTATTGACTTGGAGATGCGTAGTTCCTTCCAGAGTTGATTTTGGGATAGAACATTCCGAAGTCACAGTCGAAGTCGACTCCGGCTTGCGACTTGGGTGAAGTCGCAGACGAAGTCGACCCTAAGATCGACTTGAGTTTCTCAAGTCCAAGGCACAGATTCAAGATGAAGAAAAATTCAAGATGAAGACTAATACAAAACTAAGCAAGCAAGGTGCATACAAATTTTCAAGATCTTCAAGACTCACAAGTTCTATAAAATGTGAAGACAATCCAGAATGAAAATAATTGAAAGAAAGAAACTAAGCAGGCTAGAGGAGAATCAAACAAGGATCAAACTGATTCGGCACAAGGACTGGTTAAGTCGCACCCCAAGTCAACTCTAAGATCGACTTGAGGTCAAGTCTGAAACCAAGTCGACCCAAAACTCAGACTTGGAAACCGCAGAGCTGCCGAACTCGCAGACAAAGTCGACTCCACTTGCGACTTGGGGAAGTAACGTTCGAATTTTTGAACGTTGGAACATTTATTGCGTGCCAACCACTTATATAACGTTCAAAATCTTCCCTCCTCTATATATAGACACTCAAGAAAACATAGAAACACACAATACAGAGTCTAAAGAGAGGAAAGAAGTGCAAGCAAGAGCTCTTATTTGCTTTTCTCTAAACTTGAGTGACCTATACACTTTCAAAGGAAGAGCGAGCTTCAAAGTTGCAAGTAGCTTCAACGAAACACAACCGGTTGCTTCTACAGGTTCTTCCTCAAGCTGAAACTTGCCTACACAACTCAGTAAAGTGTAGATCTTTCTTATTTTCACATTGCTCTTTGTTCTTAGTGCTTGGTTTGAGTTTGGTGTAACAAACCAAGACGTTACAAGTAGAGTTGTGATTGGAGTGTAACTCATCATCTACTTGTGTCAATTGTATATGCCCCATAGAGCTAGAATCTAGAAGAGAGCATAGGCTCTGATTATATATGCCCACAAGAGCTAGAATCTAGAAGAGAGTGGAAACTCTAAGTGTATTCGTGGAATACATAGTGGAACCCAAGTCACAACGGTGTGTGAGCTTGGAAGAGTGGAGTAGGGAAAGGTTGCCCGAACCATTATAAATCTTGCCTACTGTTTTTCTTTATTGCTTTCATTATCTCATTGCTCTCTATTTGTTTCAATCAAGGGGATTAAGCTTTCAAGATGTTAAGTTTTTAATTTATCAAAGAATTTTATAAGAACCCAATTCACTCCTCCCCTCTTAAGTTTTGCTACTAACTCGGGACCAACAGCAGCCATATCTTAAGAAAATCTTAGATATATTGATTTTGGTTTTTTATTTTTTGGGGCACATGGGTGTTTTGGCCGAGGTGGAAAGATCTAGGAACCAATCTGATTTGGGCTACATATCTCCATTTCCCGCACGATCATGATTGACACCACGCTTGATTCCATGCACATAGGTGAAAAAATATTTTCATATTTTTTGAAATTTTTTTACAGAAATGCTAATATAAGTTTATTTAACATGTGTATCAAGTTTTATCATTTTTAAAAATTTATAGATATTTTTTTTGGATTTTTTAAAATCAGTGGCAAAAATGACGAAAATGCCACTAATTTAAAAAATCTAAAAAAATATCTATACATCTTCAAAAATGGTAAAACTTAAGACACATATTAAATACACTTAAATTAACAATTGCATAAAATATTTCAAAAAAAATATAAAAAATTAGTTGGTGCACCAGATAATGGCATGATTGACACGGAGCAAAAAGGAGAGATCTATGTGTTCGCCGCTGAAATTGAGTTTCTTGGCGACATTTTCGTGTGTTAACGCGAGGGTGAAGTCGGGTTATGGTTTTTATTTTCTTTAGGCGCCTTTGATCTGGCAACAAGCAATCTTTTATGAATTTCGTTTTGAGCTTTGCTGTGGTGTTCTTGTTGTCTGAAAGTCTGAAGCTGCTGAGTTCTTGAATTGCATGTTTTTCTAGGGCATCCCTAGTTCTTACGACCGACAGAGCAGCGAACCTGCCCCCTGGGTGCAGTGTCACGGCTCTTCACAGAGAGAGGGGGAGAGGTTGATGTTTTCTTCTTCCTTTACCTTCAAAAGGCTCTCCATCATTCTCCACATGGCTTCTAAAACCCCTCGCCTCCACCCACGTAAGTCTTTCTTTCTCTAGACTTGAACCTTACTTTTCATTTTCCTTGTCAATCATTCCTCTCTCTCTCTCTCTCTCTCTCTCTCTCCACAGTGGTAGCAGATGCATCAGGCCTACCTCCAGCAAAGAAATCCAGAAGAATCACAACTAATTCCGCCATGAAAGACGCATTCCACAAATACACAGATTATCTCAACGGCTTGGTAATTTTTTAACTCTTGAGGCTCATTTTAGGAAGAAAAATCGAGCAATGGCATGGATTCTGGTTCCAGGATGCTGCTATGAAGACCATGCTCGGTGGATACGAACCGATGATTTGCTGACGAGTGCTGAGTTTTCTATTCTATTTTTTTTTTTTTTTTTTTAAATCCATTTTCTGTAATTCGGATCCGATAGGGACATCTGTATGGATTTGTATGTGTTGTAGAATGACAAGCGGGAGAGAATTGTGAAAGCGAGCAGAGATGTTACGATTAATAGCAAGAAAGTTATTTTTCAAGTCCATAGGTAAGCAACTACTAGTCTCAGATCCTACAGTTTCATTTTGTTCAATTTCTCCCTTGCTTCAAGTGTTGAAATTAAGCTTTTCACCATTAGATACATAAATGTATTCCTAGAACATTCAAATTCGAAAGTCCAAAGTTTGAAAAATATAGGATGCTGCAATTAACGTTTTAAAGAGATTCTCCCCTTCATTAAATTCTGGTTTTATGGTTTACTAAACACCTGGTTAAATGTGGTTCTTTTCCTCCCTCATTTGCTCCCTTTCTTTATTTTAACTGTAAAAATTCCTCAATGTCAGGATCAGTAAAGATAACAAAGAAGAAGTTTTAGCAAGGGCAGAAAAAGATCTTGGTGACATAACTCGTGTATACATGACAAAGCTGGTGAAGGAATTAGATGGGACTGATTTTTGGAAGCTTAGACGAGCATATTCTCCTGCAGTGAGTACTTCAATTCATGTTTCCCTTGCCAAAATTGTTGAAAGTTATATATTTTCTTTATTGTTGGACTTTTAGGTTCAAGAATATGTTGAGGCTGCAACATTTTATAATTTTTGCAACACTGGAACACTGCTGAGCCTTGTGGACATCAACACTAGTTTGTTGTCGCTGAGTGATCCACCATTGGAGCCCTTGCAGATAAATATCCTTGATTATCTTCTCGGGGTAATGCTATAAACTTGGAAACTTTTTTTCTTTTATTATTATTATAAATGACAATTTTTCCAATCTCTTAGATGTGGTATGGGGTGTAGGGCACACAACCTTATTGTCATGGACGTGGTTTCTGCATTAATTATTATTATGTGCATGAGCATGAGAAATAAAGTGCCTTCACATTTTATTCCTTTTCTATCTCTTGCGTTTAGGTGGGGGACTTGACAGGGGAGCTAATGAGACTTGCTATTGGCCGGATATCTGACGGAGAGATTGAATATGCTCAGACAATTTGTAAATTTGTACAGAGCATTTATGGGCAGCTAATTCATCTTGTGCCCATCATGGATGATAGCTTTGAGATGAAGAAGAAAATGGAAGTCATGCATCAAAGTATGGTAAAGATAGAAAATGGTAATCTTCTGCTTCCAGTATGGTGCATTTCATTTTGTTAGAGGCTTAGTGTTCAAAATACATCTTCTGTTGGTTTCCATTGTGTGCTTGTTAGAATGTTTGTCCAATGCTCATGTATGGTTATCACGTTGCAGATGCATTGAGTGGGGTTGAAACTTCGGTGGCATTTGAATATTTTTTTTCAAGCACCTGACAAATGAAAGCCATGAATTCTGTAACTATCATGCAAGATTTATACAATCCAATTGAAAAAGTATTGGTGTGGCTAATTCAATTATGTGAGTTCAGAAGCAACACTTCCTAGATGGACACGGGCTTCACTGTACAGTTTTTCTGTTGAAGCTCTGGAGTTTATTCAGATTGAATTATGAGTACTTGATGCCTTTATGACCCAACTTTTCTGTGTGCATCTGAGTCATACTTTACATACAATCAGTGTACATGAATTCATCTTCTTATTTTGGTTTATAGCAATTATAGATAGCTGTTTTCCATGGAAAAGCTCAAATCTTCTCTCAGTAGAGGTGTATAAGCATATTAGTTAGAGAAACATTAGATGCTTTACTTGACCTTTCGCGTTGATAGTTCTTGGCCAAATGTACAAGAAAACCTAACCTGGGTTCTTCATTGTATAGACCATTGCATCCCCTCATCTTTCTTTTTTCCAAAACATAAGTTAGAATGTCAGAGTTAACCTTGGATAAGCACATGCATTCTCTCTTCTTTTGGTTTTTACTACTCAGCAATGCAGTTACTGTCTTATTAATGCCTCTCCGGTTATGGACCTATAGCTGACAATCAGTTTGGAACTGAGTGAAATGTATTGAATAAAAATTTAAACCGATGATTGTGTATGAAAATTGATATCTTTTATGTAATATCCCCACACTAAGCAGGCTTTCAATATTTTTGGTTAATAATCATTATCTTTCCCAGAAATTGCATTTACTAGTTTTTCAGCAAAACTCAATTAGTATAGTTAATGCTTTTTTGGAAATAAAAGTAGTTGGTAGAAAGCAAGAAATTTTGTTTCCTCTCTGCAAACTGAATGCATGGATGTCATGCTTCAACTCATTCAAGCACTGTTCAAAAGGGATCTCATAAATATACCTTGCTATTACATGAGCTCATGTTGTGGCCCAAATTAATGTTTCATTTGGTTTATGCCGTTGTTTATTTTTTGCTGCAGCTTGCTATAGTGTGCATGTCAGAGGATCTGAGAATATTCCTTCATTGTCATCAGGTGACCCGAGCTATTCCTACCTGGCCTTGCCCGAGATTGATGTGTGATCGAACTTTTACTTCATAAGTTCATACTGTATATGACTTGGATTGGATGAGGATGTGGGATGAAAAAGTATTGTCGGGTATTGGAAATGGGAAAAATATATTGTTATTTCTTAGGAATGAGAAGTGTTTTTCTGTAATGTAGAATTTCATCCCATCAAAGTTTTGAACAGGCTTCATGCCATGCATTGCTATGGCCTAACACAGCCAATCCTGTCATCAGCATCCCTGGTCCATTGATCGTTTCAACCAAACTGAGCAAGGAAGGTTCAACCAAACTTTAGGAGTAGTTTGACTACAGAAGGATCCACCGACCACCTCCTATAAACTGATAGACATTCTAAATATTTTGTTAGCAGCAACTATTGTATTTTCAACACCTATAAACTCATGAGCACATAGTTAGGCAACAAATCCGAAGATGTATAGTTTGAACTTTCCTTTCTTTTGGCTAATCAGGTCTTGGTTCCTTTATATATGTATATTTTTTAATGTGATGTACACTATACTTGGTTCGACACGTGCCATTAAAATGTTACCTTTGTCATCATCGTTCTTAAAATTTGAAGAATAGGTCATCCAGTTAATAGTGTTCCAAGGTTGTACTTGGGCAGTCATTAGCTTGTTTCATCTGTACTACTGGTGACTTTTTCTTGTCATAACAATCATGGACGTGCTCACACAACTGAGCATGTAATTCTCAGTAGTCCTAGGGAGGAAAGTAGATGAAGACAAGATGGATTTGATTGAATGACATTTGATTCCTGTGAAAATTAATTGGTTCTGGCAATTTCCTTGTCCTTAAGCTGTTATTGTTAAGCATCTCATGGCTACGCCTGATGAGAATTACTTAGAAGAATGGTTTTGCTGCTTTGGGTTGCCACTCTAGGTTTGCGTTTGTTTATGAAGTGAGGTTTCATCAAATTCAAACCGCCATACATGATGAAACAGGCAATGAGAGCTTGCATTTACTAATTGATGCTATGGGAAACACTTTCGAGGGAGGTTTATGTGTCTCTTCTACTGTCTGGGTTTCGGGTCAACGCACATGTGATTGCTTTTCACTAGGATTGCCCGCCACCCGTTTGATGCGATAATTTGGTTGGCTGTAGTTCAAGTATCACCAGAATTGCCGGCCAACCGTTTGATGTGAGGATTTGGTTGTCTGAGATTCTCCTCCTGGACAGGTTTGCCTTCATGGAGAAAATATGTAAGTCATATCTTTATGAGATTTCTAGTCCCCGCATAAATTGCTGGCTCATCCTTTAGGTTCGCATGCATCATTCTTGTCATTTCGTCCTTCATGCAAAAGATGTTTTGAAGCCACTTTTTATTAGGTGAGCCGCAGTAGATGTCATGTAGCAAATTGAAACCAAATACCCAAATACAGCAATCGTAGACTGAATTGGGTAACTGAGCCAAGCATAGGTCGCCTGCAGACTGGAAACTAAGCAGTGACAGTAAGAAATGCAGGTATATGATCAATGGACGGATTGCAATGAAGACAGGCATGCGCATCGATTTAGAGAGAAACTAAACTTTTTCGCTGTTGAATGATGACAAACACCATATCAACCTTCTTGACGCATCTATTTGCTAGGATGATTGAGTTAATCATTTACCAGGTAGAAAAACTTTGGGAAATCACATTATGGGCCGATGAGAGCAAGCCTTCTAAATTAAGCAAAAGGACCGAAAGAAGGTAGCTGTTTGAAGTTCGTTCTCTGGTAGGCTTGACAAAATTCAGTAAAGTTATACACGAGATTGTTGCCAGCCCGGAAACACCTCTTAATTGAAGTGGCGATCCTTTGTCATAGAAGTTTCACGTTCCCTTCGACGCCTCTCCCTCTACACATGCCAAAAATCAACAAATAAAATTAATGGTTCAACGATCCCACTATGGTTCCATGTAACCTCTTTCATTTTTAATATCTGGATGATTAATAGAAAGTATATTTCATCCATTATAAGTTACATAGAAATCAAAGACGTGCATGGGCTAGATTTGCTTAGCAATATATATTCATGTGTGAATTATAAAAAATGTTTAAGTCCATTCACATATGCATTAAAATCTAACAATCCTTGATAGAATCATTTACAATATATTAACAATACTTTAGATGGTTTAAATATCGAAAATATAACTTGAAAATTGATATTTAATGTTAAACTATTTTATTTAGTTGATTTTACATATTTTTAGATGGTGCCTCATACATAATGAAACTAGAAAAAAGGGGCCTATAGGTTGAAGATAATATAAATGATGTTGAATATATTGAATGGAATGGGTATATAGAAGAAGGTAAGCCCATAGTTTACAATCAATTCCCACGTTGAAGTTGAATGTAGCCTAGTTATATTAGAAGCATAACACCATTGAAAAATGAAAGGCGAAAGAGATGACGAACATACCCTTCTCTCACAGTAAGGATGGAAGCATACAAAATCATAAACAGGAGTAATGGTCGACACCAACACAACATTAACTCCCATGAAAACCAGAAGTCCAGTCATAGGCCGTGTTCGGTGCGGCATTTTGTCCTTACCTTCACAACAACGGGCTAGTTTGGTGCCTGAAATAAAATCAAAATCAGTAGATGAAAGATATAGAGTTGTACAAAAATCTTATTGGTGATAACCACCATTTTGCAACTACCATCGTTCATATCACGAATCAAATGATGCACATGCTTGTGAAGATTTTTTCCTGTTTGTTGGATGGAATGCAACTGATAGCAACATTACGATGCTACGTTCGAGCATTTCGTCAAACACGTGGGACGCAGGGCGTACATCCTTCTTTATAATATTACATCCCGGAATGAGCAATGAAGCAAGTGCCAAGTTACAGATCGAGAAACTTGCACATTTCTAGAAGAAAAGAAAACAAGAGTTTGCAGAAACAAGGTGAGAAAGCCGGGGGAAGGGAACCACTGACCAGAAGGGTTTTTTAGTACTCGGAACCGTGAGGATGTTGATGCGCAAGCCACTTCTGATATATATTCCCCTAAGCCTTGATGGGCCTTAGAAGTCTAGTTCATGAACCCGATATCAGGGATTACGGTTCATAGCCTGAAAATATTGAATAAAAGTCGAAATCAAAACATATTGAATAGAAGTGTTGACACCCCACCCTTGGGCCCAAAGATGGATAAATTGAAACAAGATCTAAGCCCGAGCAAATTCAAGGCAAAAATAAGTTCAAGCAAGCTAAGCGGATCCTTCCAAACTTAGCCCACAGGAGCAAAGCTCCACCAAGCCTCAAAGCAGACTTTTCAACAAACCAGATCCGGCCCACAAGGGCAAAGCTTCGACGGGTCACTCCAACAGGCTCCACAACGCAGCTCACCAGATACAACAAATGGGCTCTACAATGCAGCCAATCAAGCCTCGAAAGCAGACTTCTCTACAACTACCCATCGGGCCTCCACAACGGCCCATCCAAAACAACGGGCTTAGCCAAGTTCTAGCCCACCAAGATCCAACCCATCATGGAAGAAGTCCACCAAGCTCAAGCTCATAGACTAAATCCAAACATCTCAAGTGGCCCAAGGCCCATGCCCTCACCTCAAGCTCAAGCTCATGGACCAAGTCCAATGCCTTAAGTGGCCTAGAGCCCGCTCCAACACCTATAAAAGGAGGAGTACCCCCCTCACTTGGGACACACTTGGAGAGGCATCCCAGATGGGAGGATGGAAGTCTGCAGCAAAGTCCCGGCGTTCCGCTTTTTATGCTCTCCAAGCTATGAGCTTCTCTTCCACGCCCCCCTTTTCCATCTCCCCTATTCTCTCAAGTCTCTCCTTTTTCCCCTTTTACGCCGTGTAAACTACTTTGGGTTGGCAAGTTTTTGCCATATTTGCTTCAATCCGAAGGCCGGAACCCGAACTCGTTACGATTAGTGCCTTATTTCATTAAACAGGGGCTGATCTCCCTTTAAAGATCAATGACAACTCTATTTTTTTTTATTTTCGCATGTGTGTTTGAGTTAATGCCTTGGTAAGGCGGGTGCAAGTGGGTCCATGGATTCCAGCATAATACGCTGTGTTATGCTGCCGAATTTGTGACTTGATCCGTGTATGCAAAACCCCGTCTTAGCCGTTATGCTGCTGAATCTACGAGAAAACACCCATATGCCAACCTTTCTAAAAATCGTGAAGCCTAACGTATTTTACCCCATGTGTATGCAGGAAAACTAAGCCCACACTGCTGCATTGGAGACGTTAAAAACCCATTCAATACGATCTAGATTTCCAAGGCGTAGAAAACTATTCCGAGCCCATCATAGCGCTTGCGGCGGGTGCTACAGCTTGGCGACTCCACTGGGGACGACATTGCTGGTCTACATCAGGTGCAAGGGGGATAGGATCTGAAGATCAGAGCTTCTTCTTCTTTGAATAGTGAGTTGCAGAAGCATTTCCATCTTCTGACAGCGAGTTTTTGGCGTCTTTGCCCAAATCACTTAGCAACTTGACAAGTTTTTACGTCAAGAGGTGTTTAGCTCATAAACTGGAAAAAAATCGTAAAGGGGGTTAACTATTGAACATCGTCCCGTAACTGTCCAGACACATAAAACGAGCCTACAGCAAGGACCTCCAGCAAATCTAAAATCAATTGACACTAAGAAAAAACCAGGCATAAAAGTCACATTTTTTTCCATAACTTGAGAGTTTTCTGGTCACACTTCTAGAAACACTTTAAGCGAACTAGCCTTTCTTCCAGAAGCTCTTCAAGCAAATTGGTCACTCTTCCAGAAACGCTTTAAGAGAACTGGTCATTCTTTCAGAAACGCTTCAAGCGAACTGGTCACTTTTCCAGAGGCACCTCAGGCAAATAAGAACTCGTGGACCTCAAACATTCTCACGTGTGGAACTTAAAACAAATAAAATCTGCAAAGAACACAAAAGGACCTGGACTTGCAAGCATCCATCCTAAGGTTGATCTCCTTATTATTTGTTTACAAGTACTAATTACTTTTATTGCTTGCTTAGATTTTTCACCATAGCTCGAAGGTAAAGCAAGTCAACCATGGATCGAAGCCCCGTGGTTACTAGATCGAGAGCAGTTGAATGGAGTCCGAGCAATCCTCATACCATGAAGATCGGGATCACCAATTCAAGCGGTCCGTTGAAGCCTATATGGCAGCAATGGACAAGAGGATACAGAAGCTAGAGGAAGTCCTGTCAAACATGGGACAACCTCTAATAGGTGGTCAGAACACGGCTACACCACTATTTTGTTCTCAAAATCCGAATCCAAAACAAGATAGAGGACATCAGCAATCTTCCCGCAAATCACGGAACAATCATGTAAGGACCAGGTATATTATTTTATTTTTATTAGGTATATTATTTTATTTTTATTATAACTTTTCTCTATTTATGAGGTAACTTATGAACATGCTAGTAAGAATTTTTC
>JAXCLR010000001.1:29323879-29335289 GCA_035584095.1 Annona squamosa
AAGGAAAGCATGGATTTGAAATGATATTTTTAAGGGATGGTGCAAATAATTCTCTACATGAGAATGACAAGTCACCTAGTGTAGGAGGTATATAATGCCAAGAAAATTAAAAGTCATGCATATAGGAACCATGTAGGCGTCAAGAGAAAGAGAGGTTCCCCTTGATGGGGCCAAGTCGGAGACAGCCGGCGTATTGGACCATGCTATGTGAGATGTTCCCTAGGCTAACATACCCGCACACGAAGGTTTACGTCAGGAGTGGAAAGGAAGCATTTGCACATCCAATGTTTATGAAAAGGTTTCTATTCCATTGATAGTTAATCACTTGCTAAGTATCTCCTATCGAATGGAAAGAAATGCATTTACGAATGATTTACATGAATGGTTTATAAAAGGTTTCGAAATATGGTTTACGAAAAGGTTTATATTTCGTTGGTAGTTGATCACTTGGTAAGTGTCTTCTACCGAATGGAGATGAATGCATTTAAAATGAAAACTGCTTGCTTATTGAGTTTCGACTCATGTTTTGTTTTTCTAACCTCAGACAAGTGTAGGGAAAGACAAGAGATGAAAGGCACGAGTTGCTAAAGGAAAAGAAGAATCTACAAAGGCTAGTAGATTTTTTTATGAACAGATTCCTTAATGGGATATGTGAAAAATGATTAAATTATATGAAATTATGAAGTTATGAATAATATGAGAAGTTGATGATTTATGATGTTATGGATGAGTCCATTATGAATGATGATGATATATGTTTATGTGATGAAAGAAAATGGAAGAAAAAAAATTAGATGAGATCCACGTAAGAACCCGCTGTGTGATCAGGGCAACAATCTTGAATCATATTTGCCAATTGACAAGATCCCGGAGCAAGGTTAAATGTGACACCTCGGTTCGGGGCGCCACAATAATATAGTTTGAGAAGAAACATGATAATAAGATTTTGATAAATCAATGAGTTGAATATGTTAAAATTGTGTGAATCATAGCAAATGTGCTAAAAAATCCAGTCTGTGAGGACTGGAGGGATGAATTTTTATAAATGGCTTGTGGAAGCCCAATAGAAATTCTCGCACGATCCTTATGTTGTCTTGAACCTGTGAAAATCCTTGATTTGATTAATGATGAATGTTTAATATTTGACCCTCGTGTAGATTTTGAAATAGAAAAGGACATTATTTAGAATTTATTCATTTTAAAATGTGTTTGGGCATGAGTGAGATACCTAGCATGTTTAGAATGGATACAGATAGTTGTGGATGAGATTCGAAAACTAGATTTGGATGAACGATGCAAATAACCTAATTATATAGTTAAGTGTCAAAGAATTGTAATAATGGAAATGACTAAGGATCATCAATGGGAGCTATGATTCCTATGAGAATGATGCTAGATATGATTAAAATGTGTTCATGATTATTGAAAATAAAATTGAGATGATGACTTTGAGAATTGAGTCATTTGGGACTAATGGTGAAAATTTGGTAAGAAATGAATTTAATGAAAATTTTTTTGCAAACGACGTAGAATATGATGGTTTTTAGCCTGGATAAAATGCTAGATTTATATGATGTATAAGTGATTCTGAAGGAATTAAAGGTGATATATGTGATTTGGGCTAATGAGATTCGTTGTAGAGGCAAAATGGCTAAGGAGTTGAGTTGATGGGTCAAGTTTTATATAGGACACGTTTTCAGCAAATAAATGACATAAATATAATATTTTGAGGATAAGAGACATGTGTGAATGATTGGTTTAGTATTGGGAATGTTTGATATGTTATGATGTAATACCTAGACCCAAGTAGGACTCATATAATTGCATTTAAGGTGTAATGATGATTTATGTGTGAATTGATTGATTTTTGGATGATTTTTATGAATTGATGAATTTTGCAATTAAGAATGATGAATAAGATTAATTGCCAAAGCCAATATGAGTCAATATGACTAAAGAGGCTTAAGGAGGATTAGTATATGCTAATGTGGCATGAATCTTATTTTAAATTCTATGATTTAATTAATGGAGATTAAAATGAAAATTATGGAATTATGTTGAAAATCGTAGAAAATTCATAACTTAACGCCTATAAGGCAAAATGAGATGAAATTTTAAAGACAAGCTC
This sequence comes from Annona squamosa, assembly GCA_035584095.1. Lineage (NCBI taxonomy): Eukaryota > Viridiplantae > Streptophyta > Magnoliopsida > Magnoliales > Annonaceae > Annona > Annona squamosa. Next base: position 29,326,008 of record JAXCLR010000001.1, read on the forward strand.
ATAATTTTGGGCTCAAGCTTATGTATGGATTGGATTAAGGCACAAGTGATGAGATTAAGATGATAATTAATTATTTTAATCTCATACTCTAAGGTTATTTTCAAAGGTTCATAACTTGACGTAGAAACGTCGATTAGAGATGAAATTTGACACAATTGAATAAAATTATGAAATCTATGGTATGAGTGGATTGGATTAAGTTAATTACCATAAGAAAGTACCTAGCATTGACTTTGTGCACCCTAGACTACCAGAGCATTTAATAAAAAGCATTTGAGATAATGACCTGTTTTAATGCTATGCAAGGTGTCAAATTATGGTAGATTGAGCTGAATTTTATGAATTTGTTTAATGGTCAAATCCATGAAAAATTCAAAGATTAAAAGCCAAGGATTAATGCCTAATATCTAGCTCAAATGGAGCATAGGTTATGAGGCAAATCAAGGGTATGTCCAAGGGCACTTTGGGCATGGAAATGTGATTTTTAAAAATGCTAAAATGCATGTCTAAGTTGCCTAATACCTCGGTGAAGTAAATGAGCACATAAATATGTGGAAAATGTGGTAAAAAAATGTCAAAACCTAAGCTAAGAGGGGGTGTCACTTGGTGGACAGCAAGATGGGCCATCAATGCATGAATTTTATGGATTTTTGATAATTAGAAAATGCATATTTTAATTGGATATAAAAATGCCATGTCATCAAGGGATAAGTTAGAAATAAATTACCCTCATGACATATGGCAAGTGGGTCCCATGAGCTGGTTAAAAAATATAAAAAAGGGGAGTGTACCCTTAAAATTGTGCACATGTGAAAGGGGGAGGAAATTCTAAAATTTTGCTAAGTGTGAGCAAACCTTGGGAAAGTCCAAACCAGCAAGGGGGAAGGAGAAAAGGAGAAGAAAAAGAGGAAGAAAAAGGAGAAGAAAAAGAAGAGGAACCAAGTCAAACAAGTTGGGTTCAAGTTAGGTCTAATCCAAGTAAGTAAAACTTAAGTTTTGAATCATTTGAATTAAGTTTTTTTTCTCTCAATTCATGAGCCATGAATATGGTTTATAAATAAATCTTAAAAGATGAGTTATGATGCCTTAATATGGGTATTGAATGAATTTTTGAAAGACTTAAATGAGATTAAGAGTTCAAAAGTGTGAAAATGAAAGTTAAGGTTGGAATTTGAGATGAAAGCTAACTTGGAAATTCTCAAAATCCTGAACCAAGTTACTGTAATTCATATTCTTTTGGATTACATATGTTGATTTGAGCATTTGTTAATAATTTTGGCAAATATGAAACTTAGGGTTTCAAGAAATGCCCGATTTTTTCATTTTTGAGTTAAAAATGATACAAGGAAGTGCTTAAATTTTTTATGGATGAATTGTAGGGTAAATTATCCTAAATTAAGGGCCCTTTGGACAGCCTAAGTAGGTTAGATGAGTTTGCCCTAAATATGATTTTTTAGGTATATGTATGGGACATCCAAATGGGGCCCAAAACGGGTGCTTTCAATATAATTTTTATCGTTGTTTGTAAATAAATGATTTATAAATGTTATAAAGGGTAAATTACCCTAGGATTAAGGTACTTTGAGTGTCTAAATGGGCTTAAAAAAGATTTTTCCTAAATCTAATTTTATGGATACATGTATGGACACGTCAAAACGAGTCAAAATGGATACCCTATATGCATGAAAATATTGCTGTTATGGAAGCAAATGAATTATACATTTTAAATATGAGATAATACCCTAAATTTGGGTTAAGAAAAGCATGTGAAGTTGCTGAAAATTATGACTTAGATCTTGAAAGAAGCGTTGAAATGATGAAAAATGGGTCTTAACATGGCTATTTTGGAAATCAGTGATAAATGGATTAAAAATCCAAAATTAAACCCTAAAGTATTTATTAATTAAGGGGGTTTAATGATGATGAAAATGGGTGTAAGTTGCCATGTTAAGAAATTTTAAGAAACACATAACGTATGTGTTGAATGTTGAACGTATATAGAGCATATGTATGAATGGATGATATGTGACTTATGTGAAGTTGTTAAAATGAAAAATATACATGAATACGTAATAAAATGTATAAAAATGTTTCTGAATGATTAATGTTTGATTATCTTAATTTACGAGATCAATTTATGAAGCTTAAAACATCACTTATATGCTTAGAATGAGCATTGATGTACGAAAAAATGGAAAATAGATGAAAAATGATTAATGGGAGATATAAATCTCCAAATAATGAATTATAAATGAATGTTATGTGTTTACCTTAAATATGGGATTAAAACACAATATGGAATGAATGATATGATGCACAAATGCATGTCGTGTATGTATGTTTGACTTAAAAATCAAAGTTAATTATGTATGATATGGATTATGAGATTGGAAAATTAAATGAATACAAGCAAATGACTTGTTATGAATGCAATGCTATGTTTATGTATAGGCAAAGGCAAAGAGACAAGCGAGACGGAAGGCTAAGCAAGCAGTTTTCTAAATGCTTTTGTTTTATTAAATGTGATAAAATGATAACCAATGATATTCTAACTGTTTAAATGAGTTAGCAAATGAATGATTTCAATTCTTTCTAAGTTGTTTAAGGATGACCATTCCTTATCTAAATATATATTGAAATGATATTTCTAATGGAATAAATGAATTGCTTACTGTTTGCAATTATTTATGACAAATGATGAATTCATGATTGATGAATAAAAAATCATGCTAGCATGTTAAAGAATATTTATGAAAGATGCATGTGCACAAAGTATGAAGTCCACCTCAAAGGTGTAAGTGGATCGATTGTCCCTCTTTGGTGTGGCCAAGTCACTAAGAGAGGCCAAGGGCCGGCGGCACCTCACTAGAATGGGAGAGATGATGAAAGTGGATGGTTAACTAGCTAGCTTCTATCCAAAGGAATGTCATAATTTTAAATAATGCATCACATTGTTTATGACATACCCTAGTCGGGTATATGAAGCATGTTTTAAGATACACCCTTGAGTGGGTATAATGTAGCTTTTTAAGTTATTTTAAATGAAAATAAATTGCTTGAAATCCTTATATCTCACTTATTAAGTTTTAACTCATAGTTTTGTTTTCCAAATCTTAAAGACCGGTGAAAGGACGAACCATGCAAGGAGCACAAGTGGAGATTCAAGGAAAGAATGAATTTTTACAAGTTACATGCGCGAAACCCCAATCTAAGACACGTGTACAAAACCCTAGGGTTGTAAACCCTATGTAATGTATTAATAAAATATATAATTATGAGTATGAAAATATGTATTTTGAGAGGTTAAAAAATGCATTTATGGAATTAAACCATGTGAATAGTGCATGTGAATAGTAACTGAGGTGATTAAGAGTTAATCACTTGAATTAACCTAATCAAAAAAGAAGAAATAGGAATTTAATCACTACAAAACAAAATAACATTACTTTTTATTATTTTAATACAAATTTGGATTTTTGTTGAAAACTAGAAGAAAAATTCATAAATTGCAATTCAGCTGTCGGAATTCGATGAAATTTTTTTATGGATGGTTAAAAATCCATGATAAACATGATGAATCAATTAAGATGTGATGAAAATCACAAATCAAAGGTTAAGGTGAAGTGTCAAATAGAGATCAAAAAAGTAGCTTAACTTTTAATAACGCTACTTTTGACTTTTTAATAAATAAATAATAAAAAAATTAAAAAATTAAATGCAAATGCATCTGCAATGCAAGGACGCATAGGGGCTGTTGACATTTGGGGTCAAATCCAATGGCCACAAATCAATCTTATCATATATCAATGGATGAGATTAATTTGCTTAAAAATAATTAATTTTAATAAATTAAAAATCTAAGAAAAATAGGGCTCACATAGGGGGGCTAGAGGAGGCCTAGGGTGGCTGCACAAAGCTCCATACATTTTCAAAATTATAAAAAAATACATTTTATAATTAAATACCTCAAGCTAAGGGGGTAAAATCCAATTTTATGAAAAATTAAAGAGTATAAATAGGGCAGCAGGGGTGGACATCCAAAGGCACTCCAAGCTTGAGAAATTCAAGCATTCCCACCCCCAAAATTTTTTTTGGGCTTAGAGAGATAAGGAGAGAAGGAAAGAGAGAGAAAGAGAGAAGGAGGAAAGGAGTTTTCCACTTGAGGTAAGGGAATTTTTCCCAAATTTCTTTTGGATGTTAAGTAGGGTAAAATCATGCTTAGATAATTCCTAATTATGAGAAAATAAGTATAGATATAATACTTAAATGGAATTTTGTGAAAATATCAAAGATTTGGAGTGAAAATAGAGCATTCAGGAAAATAACATATGATATGTGTAAATAATACTCTAAAAATAATAAATGATGATTTGAAATATATAATTAGGATAAATATGATGTTGGGATGATGATATATTAATTTTATAATTTTTGAAATTAAGAATTATGCTTAAGTGAATTTATGTTGATTTTAGTAGATGAAGAAAATGATTTATTTAGGCAAGTAAATGATGATAAATTCAAGATGTATGAAATTTCTCATGATATACTAAGCATAAGCTATGTCATGGTATTTTTTTATCTTTGGAACCCATGAACAGTAACCACTTTTCTGTGAATAATAACCTGAGGTAAACAGTGATTTGCTACAGTAATTTTGAACAATAAATAGCGAGATTTTGGAAAAAATTGAGATTAATTTTTATATATTTATGAGGATATATGGATGGATTTTTTAAATGATTGATGGATAAAAATCCATATAAGGAGGTAATAACCAAGTATATTTAAAAGGATAACATCTATAGAAATGAGATAATGAATAATTATAAAGCATGCATGGAAAGCAATCTAAGACATGGAATGATATAGATAAAATATCATTTTTCCATGTGTAGGAAAAGGAAAGAAAAAGGAGGAAGTTATGTAATGAGAAGGTAAGCAAGTTCTATTTTGAAATTGCTTTTCAAATATCTCAAATGATTGCAAATATGATTATGAAATGTATTTAAGGATGACCACTCCTATAATGTTTGAAACGATAAATGTTTGTTTGCTTCTCAAATGATTTTTATCAAGTTTATGAACATGTCATGCCGACATATATATGTATGAACATGGTGTACAAGGAAGAGGCTTTGGTAGAGGTGGTAAGCGGATTGAGGATCCCCCTTCACTATTGACGAGTCGCAAGGGCTGTGTGCCAGTGGCGTCCTCCCAGAGGTTGGAGGCACAAGGAAAGTCATGAATGAATGAATGCATTGCATTCTCATGAAATGCATGAAAATGTTTGCATGATGTTTTATCGAAACAATGTTTCAAAAAGGGATGGTGTAAATAATTATCTACTTGAGAATGACAAGTCACCTCATGTAAGAGGTATATAATGCTGGGAAAATCAAAAGTTATGCATGTAGAAACTATGTAGGCGTCAAGAAGAAGAGAGGTTCCCCTTGATAAGGCCAAGCCGGAGACAGCCGGCGTATTGGACCATGCTATGTGAGATGTTTCCTAGGCTAGCGTACCCATACACGAAGGCCTATGTCAGGAATGGAAAGAAAGCATTTGCACGTCCAATGTTTATGAAATAATTTTTATGAAAAGGTTTTTATCCCATTGGTAATTGATCACTTGGTAAGTGTCTCCTACCAAATGAGAAGAAATGTATTTGAATTAAAGGAGAATGTTTACTTGCAAAAAGCTTACTTACTGAGTATTATTACTCATATGTGATTTCAAAATGACAAACAGGCTATGGAGTTGACTCATAAAGGATGCCGGGTAGAAATAAACTGTAAATTTAATTGCAGTTCTATGTATGTGTCCAAAGGGACAAATGTATGATAATCATGTTGAGAACATGTTTTATAGATATTACAAACATGATTGTCCTTATGTGAATTATCTCAATAAAAAGAAGATATGAATGGTTTTATGATGATATAGATGAGTCTATTATGAATAAAATGTAAGTTTATGTGATGAAAGAAAAACAAAGAAATGAAAAAAATTTTAGATGAGATCCAATTAAGAACCCGTTGTGTGATTAGGGCAACAATCTTGAGTCACGTTTATCAATCAATAAGATCTTGGAGTAAGGACTATGTGGACGCCTCGGTTCGGGAGCCACAACCTATGATTGAACTTTATGAATTATATGGTTGTATGTCTGATGACATTAATAGTGATTTAATGTTGTATAAGGATTATATTATGTTTATGACTATGAAAGGTGATGTTGACTATAATTAGTGAAAAAAATTTGTGGTTGAAAGTTAAGAATAATTTATCATGATATGACTAAGAATGAAAATTATGAGATCATATGCACATATTTCAAATGGAATGAATAAAATGATATAAACTCCTAAGGAGTTAAGATAGAGGGGATAAATATCCAATAAGCCCGCCGAGTGACAGAGCAACAATTTTGATCACATTTATGAATTGATAAATCTTAGAGTAAGGTTGTGACACTCGAGCTGGGGCACCACATATGACAACTTATCTTGTGAAGAGATGAAAGTTGTCAGCAATATTGTGTAGTAAAAAGCATACCAAAGTTTATGCTTTGAACTAAAATTTTGTGGAGAGATAGTATTTGAAGTTACGAATTCAACGCTAAAAGAATAATCTCAATCGAAGTTTTTTGTGAAAGTTATAGGTAAAATGATACAACATAGTCGAAAACAAGTCATTTATGGGCCCACACGGCCCAAACCATGTGATATCCATAACCACATGGCCCAGGCCTATGCCATGCTATTTTAAACATGGGAGGGATCCAACCTCTCCCAATTTCATACCATTTCTTTCCCTTCTTCCTTCCCATGACCCTAGCTCTATAACTCTATGAAAAACCACTCAAAAGTGCTTGGGTTCACATCATTTTTAAATCAAGGAAGCTTCTTCGATAAATGAGAAAGCTTGGAGCTTAGGAGGTCTTGGAGATATTTGGATAAAATAGAATTTCAGTAGGTTTTTTTTTTTGAATCAAAGCATGGATTTGAGCTAGAATCATGATGTTTTTGTGATGATTGTAAGCGACGTGTTTGTTTTTATGATTTGCATGGATTTTTGAGATATAGCGTTGTGTAGAGATTGTAGAGAAGTTAGAAATTGAGGGTTTTGATGGAGATGCATGTAAAGGATTAAGTGGAAGTGTTTTAAAGTAATTTTGTATTACATTATGATGTGTTAGACGAAATCTCATAGATTTTGAGTGAGCTTGGCTTGGTTTTCATATAATGCCTATAATGTGTTCGATAAGATGCCTAAGTGAGTCTAAAGGTGAGAAATTGATGCATAAATGCGTGGGTGAACTAACTTCATTACTTGCATCAATCATCGTCACCGTTGACATGCATGGAATGGCTCAAAAGTATTGTTTGGACCACCAGAGTTTCTAATTTGGATACTGTTGACATCTCACTTAAATGTGAAAATTAAATTATTAAATGGGCTTGCTACCATTTGGCACACCCATTTAAGGTTTTTTGAGGATTTACATTTGAATTTTTAACCCATATATTTGCAAGCCCAAATTTGTGTAGGATTTATGAGCCCCTAATGATTTAAGCCCACTCTGAAAGTAACAACCAATAATCCATACGGTTGGTCAAGAGTAATTTAAATTCAAGATGAAGTGAAGAATTTTCTCAAGTTAATTAGAGTAGAGTTGACATGATGAGCAGTTTGGATTAAATGAATAACTAATATATTATGAAATTTTTAACGGTCAAAATAGATTTGACTAAGAAAGGAGGTGGATTTGCAACATTTCAAATTATGGATAAAAACTACTTGATCTAACCTACTAAATGAAAATCCGATAAGTGTGGGCCCCATCTAAGATTAAGAAAAATAGGTGACAATCAAGACATAAATGAAGGACGAAAAATGCATAAAATCAATGGCTAAAAAAGAGTTGACTTACTAGTCAAGCAAAACAATGGACTCATTGGTGGTTTTTAAAAACTACCCATAAATTTACTAAGGAGTCCATTTTGGGATAGAATTTTGCAAAAAAGGAAAAGTGGAGTTGTACAAAATATTACTAATATATACCAATATGCAATTTTTCAAACTTAAAAGGCTATAAAAGAACCTCCTCTCCCCCCATTTTTGGCCACGCCTAACATACCCTAAATCCTCCTCTCATCCATTTTTCATCTCCCAAGATTTTCCCATCCGACCTCTCTTTTAATTGGACTTTTTTTAATTTTTTTTTTCATCCAACATACTCCAGCTCTCCTCTCCATTCATGTAAAAAAAAAAGAAAAAAAATATAACATACGCATGGCCCTATTCTGTGCATCATCTTCTCTTTCCTTTCTTTTTTTTTAAAAAAAAATAAATAAAAAGAGAATCCAACACTACCACATCCCATCTTTCTTGTTTCTTTTTTTTAGATTTTTTTTTATCCTCCAGCTGGACGTTCAGTGCTCTGTTTGGGCGTGCATAAGAATGAATTTTCACTAATATTGCTTTATCATTGAAAGTCATTGTTGTTTACCATTTTGTTTTAAAAAAAAAACGCTGCTACATCTTGTTCTCTCATTTTTTTATATAATTTTTTTATCAATCGTATATTTAGTCCGTTTAATGCCTATTACATGTTTACCAAAAATTATTTTTAATTAAGGCAGTTTTATTATTTCATTTCACACTTTTTTTAAAAAAAGAAAGAAAAAATAATATAACAGAATGTCAATATTTAACTATATTTACATCCTGTTATAACATGGCATGTCCCTTTTAATGTAATCATTTGCATCTATGTATTTTTTATATAAAAAATGAATGAATTATAATTAAAATCTGATAGTTAATTTCCATTCATAGACTTTTAAAGAAACCTTTCTTGTTTCTTAACCATAAAAAAGAGTAAACTTTATTTATGGAAATTAAATTTTTATACTGCCTTTTAGGTTGAGTTGGGCCTCATAAAAAGCCTAAGGATTAACTTTTCTCCTCCACCCTCCTAAGCTTTTACAGAAAAATATATTTTAATTTTTTACACTCCTAGGATCAATATAATAGAAAAATAAAGTTGTATTTTTTTAGTTGTGAGTTCACTTAGAAAATCTCTGTATTGCAGTGCCTTATTGTTCATGGAATAACCACCGTTATATAGTTAGTGGCGACTTGAAAATTTAATATATTAGATTTTATCAGCATTTGTATGCATTAGTTAAGCACCCGTAACCGAGACGTCACTTCCTTACCTCAAGATCTATCGATTGGTAAATGTGAATTAGGATTGTTGCCCTGATCACACGG
>JAXCLR010000001.1:29363114-29374672 GCA_035584095.1 Annona squamosa
CAAGCTAGTACACATTTCAACATTAAAATTGAGTCATAATTTTATATTTTCAAGAATGTTGCAAAATGACCCGTTTTTATATCAAAATTAAAGATTTTATGAAAAATGTAATTTTTACAAAATTCCACTTAAAACTTGCATTTAATTAATGTTTTAATATTTAATTATGCGGATTTAACATGGAATTAACTGAAAATTTTTAGACTTATCACATGTCCAACCCAGCAAAGAAGAGGAGAAAAGAAGAAGAAAAAGAAGAAGGCAAGGATTGGTAGCAGCTGGAGAAGCTCAAGACAAAGAATTGATGAAATCAGGTAAGTACCTGTTGAGTTAAGCCTTACAATTTCCAAGTTTTCTTCTTGATATTGAAATCCTAGTTTTGAATCCTAATAAACCTCTAAATAAAGATTAATAACATTCTAGAATTAAGTATTGATTAAGAGTTTTGAATATGTATTGAAAAGAGATGAAAATATGGGAGCAAAACCTAGAAGAAATGAGGCAGAAATCTAAAATATGGAAGAAATAGTTAATGAACAAATTTTAGCATCAACATTTTGGGGAAGACTCATGATGGGTGATTAACGAACGACCCAATTTTCAGCTTAGAAGGATAAGAACATTGCAAATTAAAAATCCGGAAAAATCAACCCTAGACAGGATTGAATAGGTGGCAGGATCAGCTGCACCAAATAATTTTTAATAATTTTTATACAAAGAATTTTAGGCTGAAAATTTTACAGGATATATAAGACATATTGACTATCACATGAAAAATAAAAATTAGGTTGTGATGGGTATAAATATACCCAATAATTTACGTGATTAAGGTTGTCTGAAAAGGGGTGTTTCTGTCTAGCAGAGTAAAAATACCAAAATAAATATAAATATGAAATATTTCATGCTAAAAATATTTATTTTGGTTAATTTATATAGTTATTAAGGTATGGTAGAAATTTCACATCAAAACTACTTGATTTGATATTAATTAAAGAATTTAAGAATTCAGTGTGCCTAAATTCAGCATTATGGATAACTTAAGTAATAAGTCAAGATAAATGTTAAATTCTAGGTTTTTGAGATGGAATTTAACTTATAATGGGATATAAATAAGTGATTATGAGGGTTTAACCTATTATAGGCAAACAAGATAACTCTAAATATAATTTTTTGAAGATATGTAAAGGGATGTTCAAAGAGAGGTGTAGAGGGTACCAAAATGTATATGGAAGTTACTGTTTTGGAAGCAACCAATATCTAGGTTTTAAATATGTATTAATACCCTAAAGCATGATTAATTGCTAAATTTAGGGATTAAAAATTTGTTTCGATTTAAGTATCCCAAGAGACGTTAAAATGGGTAAAACAGGTCCGACTGTTGTTGTTTTGGAACCCTATGATAAATGGATTATAAAGCCAAAATTAAACCATAAATTATGTGTTAATTAAGGAGTTTAATCATGCTGGAATTAGAGACAAGTTTCTGTGTTGAAAAATTTTAAGAAATACATGATTTATGTGTTGAGAAATGGATGTATATGAAGAGATAAGTATGAATAAATGATATATGAATTATGTAAGTTGTTAAAATGCAAAAATGCATAACAACATGATGAAAAATATGGATTAGGTTACTGTTTAAGTAAATAATGATAATCTCAAATTTTGAGATTATTATATGATGTATAGGTTATGATACGTATGAACACCTGTCTTGAAAGACAAATGGGCTAAGCTAGTGTAATGTAAGTCCAAATGGATTTATATAGGTTAAAAAACCTAAGAAATATAAGTATTTAAAGATGATGCAAATAAATAAAATATTATTTTCATTTATCTAGGCAAAGGCAAGGAAAAGAATGGAAAGAAAGGGATTATGAGGATCTCAGGTAAGCAAGTGAACTTTCTAAAATGTTATTTTCTTTCTATGTGATTGATATAATTGAAATGTTTATGCTTATGTTTTGACGAATGGGCAAGCATAAGTTTTGAAAATAAAGGTTTTATTGCAAAGCCACAAGTTTTGAAAAATGATGGTTTTAAGGAAAAGTCGTAAGGTTTGCTTCATGGGAAGCAAGCAATATGTTTTCGGATAAGAATTTTATCATCAGTGTTGCCAAAGATTGGCAATGCTTTATGTTGATGGAATTGAGAATTTTACTTATGAGTAAGCAAGTTTTCCATGATAATGTGTTCAAATGATTTCATGTGTGATGCCGATGTTTTTAAGATTTTGCTCATAAGCGAGCAAGTTCTTTATGATGTTGTTTCAAAATAATTTTATAAGAAAAAGAAAATTTTTCCCTTTTTCACAAGGCAACAAATGTAAATAAGTTTTGAAATTCTCTTATGATGTTTAATGATAAATAATCATGTTATAACAGAAAAAAAGAAAAGAAAAAGGAGATTTGATTTATGAAAAAAATTTATTTTGCTAGGTTATGATAATTAAATAATAAATGCTAATTTGGGCGTAGTTCATATGTTTTGAAATGATATTTGAAAAGTTTTTATTTCCGTTAGATAAAGAAATTTATGTTGAAAATATCTTGAAAAATGTTTATACGAATGTGTTGAAGGAGATTTAAGGATGACCAACCTCCTATGTTGATTTCATAAAATGGTTTGATTTTGGGTTGCTAAATGATATGCAAAAGATTATGCAAGCCCTTTATGTAAAAATGACAAAATTGATATGTGGATAAGAAATTGATTTTAAGGTGATTGAGGAAGGGTTAGCACAATTGTATAACTTTTGTGAGCAAAAGGCCCTGAAATGGAAACCAAGAAAATGCTAGGAAAAATGTATGATTTATTCTTAAAAATCTAAAAGTTTTGAAATTCTTTCATTAAAAGGGTTTTAAGATGTAGTGTTTTCAAATATTTGTCAAAATATTTTACTCAAAATGTTTCTAAAATAATTTAAGGAAGGTCATCCTAAAATTAGATTTCAAATGACAACTTATTTAAAGTGGGTGCGCTCGCTTTACGAGTTGACATGGACTGCGGTCTGTGATGTATTTTTTTAAAAAATGATTTGTTTTAAAAAGACACAGACTTCAGTCTTTGATGTTTTTAAATTATGGATGCAGACAAAGGTCTGTGATCTCAGTTTAAAAGGACATAGGCTGCGGTTTGTGGTTCTTCAAACCAAACGGACTGCAGTCCATCATAATAATGTACGGTGCACTAGTACAAGAAATAGGCAGGTTATAGAGCACGGTTGGGATGATTGAGACCCACTTTACGTATGGCCAAGTCGCTAAGGGATGGTAAGAGTGCCAGCAGCGCCCTCCTTAATATGGGAGTAGGATAAAAAAAACAGTCGCCTGACTAGTGTGCTATTAAGAATTCTCTTCCAAAAAGTAGCATGATCACTTGTTAAATGTCACTACTAGATAGGGAGAAATGTGTTTACATACATTTTTCTTTTCAAAAGTCAAAAGATTGAGATATAAAAGCATTTATATGAAAAATTATCCTAAATTGGATTTTTTATGAGCCATTATGCATAAGTTATCCTAAAAGCTGAGTGTTTTACACAAAATATGTAAATATTAAGAATAAAAAGAAATGATTCTTATGCAAAAGTTTTCATGAAAAGGATGTATGACTTGTTTGCTATAAACAAGCACCAAGATGGGGATTATAAAAAAGGGTTTATGTTGAAAAAATGTTTTGGACATAAGAATGTCCATTTCCTAAAGGGATTTATGTTGGAACATGTATGAACATAAAAATATCCATTTCTAAAAGAGTTTAAGGGATAAAAGTGTTTTTGGACATATGAATGTCCATTGCCAAAAAGGTTTACGTGAAATATATTTTAGGCATAAAAATGTTCATTAAAAAGTGTTTATGTGACAAATATTTTAGGACATATAAACGTCCATTTCCAACAAGGTTTACGTGGAAAAACATTTTAGGACGTATGAACATCCGGTGCCAAAATTATTTATGTGGAAAAGCATCTTTTCGTGGACATGAGAATGTCCATTGCCAAATATGGTTTATGTCAAGATGTTTTGGACATAAAATGTCCCCTGGCCAAAATGATTTATGAGAAAAATGTTTTAGGAAATGATTTTCAAGGAAGTCTTGCCCTAAAAGTTAAAATGCTTGCTTACTAAGTTATCACTCACATTTTGTTTTTCCAAACCTTAGACAAGTACCAAGAAACTCAAGAGAATGCACATTTAAGCTATAAAGGAAAGGTACATTATGGTAGCCATGTGGACTATAAGGAATGAAATGTGATTACCTGGTTAAAGATTCAAGGTATGTAGATGTATATGTGAACTTATGTAAAGTTCTGAGTTCTAGGTGAACTAATGATTGAATAGATGTATGTATGCAATGAAAATGTCATGATTGGGTCAAGAGGACCTTTAATATATAAGTTTTGAAAAATAAGTAAAAAATAGCTTAAGGAAGGTAATGAGCCATTAAATAATAATTATTTGATGATTATTAAGTGATTGACTAATTACCCTATTTATGGGATTAAATGTGGTGTGCAATAGCCCATGTAATGCAAAAGCATATGCAATACGGGATAACGACTTGAGAAATTAAAAGAATTATGTATATTAATGAAAATGGGTTGGAAAACTGAGTTGAATGCTAGCAAAAGAAAGTATATAAATGTTGTATCATTCTTATATGTATAGGCAAAGGCAAAGGAATAAGCGAAACGGAAGGCTAAGCAAGCAGCTTTCTAAATGAGTTTTGTTTTAAATGCTTTCTAAGTTGTTTAAGGATGGTCATTCCTTGTTTATATGCATATTGAAATGTTATTTCTATTGAATAAATGATTGCTTCCTGTTTCGCAATTGTGCATGAAATGTGATGAAACATGAATTTATACGATGTTTCATTGAAATGATGATTAAAGAGGGTTGACGCAAAGTATTCTCTTCGTGAGAATGACAAGTTCCATGTGTAAGAGGTATATAATGTCGGGGTAACTAAGAGACATGCATAAAATGGAAATTAAGTAGGCTAGTTGAGGTAGGAAGTGGACAAGGAGTTCCCCTTGACGTTATAAAGTCGGAAGGTCCGGCGCTAAGGATGAAAAGGGCCATGTCATGAAAAAATATTCCCCGTGCTAGCATACCCTCACATGAAGGATAATGTCATCAATGGAAATGATGTTGTGAAACCCCGACCATATGCGCGTCATTTCGAATGTATACACGTCATTTTGATATTTGTAATTTTATAATTATTTTATGAATAAATAAAAATTCATGAATTATATTGATGGATATGCGTATTGGAGATTGAAATAATGTAATTAGCAATTTAACTTCGTGAATAGTGCACATGAATAATAACTGGGGATTAAGACACATGATTAAGAGTTAATTACTTAGATTAACTTAATCACAAAAAGACAAAATAGAGATTTAATCACTACAAGACAAAATAGCAATTCTTTTGGATATCTTAATCCAAATTTGATTTTTTGTAAAAAAATAAAAAAATTCATAAATTGTAATCTAGGCATCGGAATTCGATGAAATTTGTTATGGATAGTTAAAAATACATGATGGACATGATGAATGGATTAAGATGTGGTAAAAATCATAAATCAAAGGTCAAGATGAAGCATCAAATACAAAGTGAAAAAGTGAATCAACTTTACATTAATTAAGCATTTGACTTTTAATTAAAATAAGTAAATAAATAATAAAAAATTAAAAGCAAAGCAGCTACATGTTAGGTCGTGCAGGGGGGTATTTTGACCAAAATCAATAGTCAAAATTCATCCTAATCAAAGATCAATGACTAGGATTAATTTAGCTTAATTTAATTAATTTTAAAAATAAAAAAGGTAAAAAATTAGGGCTGCTATAGGAGGGCTGCAGTAGGCCTAGGGTGGCTGCTCTTGGCTCAAGGCATCTTTGGAAATTAGAAAAAAACACATTTGCAATTTTACACCTTGAGCTAGAGGGGGTAAAATGCAAATTCATGAAATTTGAAGCACTATAAATAGGGGATTAACTTCAAAAATCACTCGAGCAACTTCATTTTTCATCCCCACACATTTTAGCCTTGGAGAATAGAAGGTTGGAGAGAGAAAGTGTGAGAAAAAGAGGCGTATCTCCACTTCGGGTAAGTGATTTCTACCCAAAATTCATTTGGATGTTAAGTAGGGTAAAACCATGCTTAGATAATTCCTAAGCATGAGAAAATAAGTATAGATATAATGTTTAAATAGAATTATGCCAAAACATCAAAACTTTGAAGCGAAGATAGGGTATTCGAGAAGATAACATATGATATGTGAAAATAATGCTCCAAAATTGATAAATGATGATTTAGAATGTATAATTATGATAAATACAATGTTGGAATGATGATATATTAATTTCATAATTTTAAAAATTAAAGATTATGCTTAAGTGACTTTATGTTGATTTTCAGTATATGGAGAAAACAATTTTTTTTTCGCCAAGTAAATGATGATAAATTCAAAATGTATGAAATGTCCTATGATATACTAGACATAAGGTATGTCATGGTATTTGTTTTTGGAAAAAATATCAATTTTTGGAACCAATGAACAGTAACCACGTCTCTGTGAACACTAACTCGGATGAACAGTAACTGCTACAGTATTTTGCTATAGTAATTTGCTACAGTAAACAACATGATTTTGAAGAAAATTTGAGATTAATATTTAAATAAAATGATGAAAATTTTGAAGAACCTATGGATAAAAATATCCATATAAAGAAATAATGCCCAAATATTATAAAGCATGCATGGGAAGCAGCTTTAATAAAAGAAATGAAAATATCCTTTCACCTTGAATAGGAAAAGGGAAAGAGAAGGTTGAAGACACCCATTAAGAAGGTAAGCGAGTTATATGTTTTCCAAATTATTTCTAAAATGCTTAAAATTGTTTGTGAATTGCTTTATGAAATTTATTTAAGGTTGGCTATACCTATAACTGCTTTACATGAACTGAAATTTGTTTTGTTAAATTATTTATTAAATGTTTTTATGAAAGTGTTTATAATTTACAAATATCATGCCGACATGTGTATGAGAATGAGCATATGCACGAGGAATAAGCCTTAGTCGAGATAGTAAGCAGATCGGATGTCCTCCTCGCTATTGCCAAATCGCTTGATAGGCCAGGCTGGCGGTAACCTCCCTGAAATGGGAGCATGTATGGGATGGGTTCCTAGCTAGCGTCGCATCTAAAGAAATGTCATGAATGTTATTTATGCATTACATTTGCATTTTATGAAATACATGAAAATGATTGAAAAATTATGTATAGCTTACTTACTGAGTATTATTACTCATCCTTGCTTTTTCAACAACAGATAGGAAATGATGATGAAGGCATCATGCTAAGTGTTATGTAGTTTTTGATATAAATGATGTATATGTAAACTTTATGTAAAGACAACGATGATAATTTTGAGATGGAAAGGAATATTTTTATGAAAATGTTCATGGAACAATTTTTTATCATAACAGTGTTATGTGAAATATATTTCAAATTGGATGAATAATGAGAATCTTCCATGTATTGATAATAAAAAAAATCCTGCCGTATGATCAGGGCAACAATCCTAAGTCACATTTACCAATCAAAATGATCCCGGAGTAAGGCTTCTAGGTACCTCAATTCGGGGCGCCACAGATGCATTTGCACATCCAATGTTTATGAAAGATTTATGAAAGAGTTTTTGTTCCACAATTAGTTGATCACTTGATAAGTGTTTCTACTAAAATGAGAAAAATGCATTTAGATAAATATGCCTTCAAAATGAATTGCCTGTAAAATATACAGCTTTCTTATTAAGTTTCGACTCACATTTTCATTTTCCAAACCCATAGACAGGTGAAAGAAGAGACTTGGCAAAGGAGCAGGAGCTATCCATTGAAAAAATGAGAAAAACATTATAAGTTTCATGTTTATGAAAAACTTATGTTGAATGATTGTAAATTTACCTTGATGTTTTATGTTGACATCTATAAAGATACATGCGGTGACATTTGATTTATGAGGTAGTTTGAAGTATGTTATGAAAATCATGTCTAGTTAGGACATTATTGGATGAAAATGACTCAGTTATGCATGAAATGAACATATGAGGAATTAAACTTCTATGAAAAGATATTTAATTGGATAAATATCCGTTAAAACCCATCATGTGACAGGGCAACAATCCTGATCATGTTTACCAGTCGAACGATTTTGAGGTAAGATTATGACGCTCGGGCTGGGGCACCACACTCTCCCTTTGCACTTCTTCTGCACTCATCATCCTTTTTCCCCTATCCGCCATCTGTGCAAACATAGCAATTTCATTGCATTGCAAAAATAATTTATCATCATATATCATGCATTTTATTATGTTATAAACATATCTAATCATCATATAGTCATATCTTTTTCATCACATAATCAGGTATAATCATGCACATCTCATCATATTCTTTCAATTTTCTATGCTTAAAATTTTTCCATGCCTATTTATCAATCTATGCTCTGATTCCAAGCTTTGTGGTACCTCAAAACCGAGCATCAAATCCTGAGCCTTTCCTCAGGATAGTTATTGATTGGTAAACATGATCAAGATTGTTGCCCTGTCACATGGCATGTTTTAACGGATATTTATCCAATTAAATATATTCTCATAGGAGTTTAATTCCTCATATTTTTATCTCATACATATCTAGGTCATTTCCAACCAATCATCAAATAGCAAAGCATGATGTTCAAAAGACTTTGCTAACTTTTACATAAATAAGATGTCACTGCATGTATCATTCATAATTATCAACATAAAACTTTAAAGTAATTTACAATCATTCAACATAAGTTTTTCATAATATAAAGGTACTAATGTTTGTCCATTGCTTTAATGATCTTGCACTTGCTCCTTTGCCAAGTCTTTTCTTTCACTTGTCTTTGGATTTGAAAAACAAAAATGTGAGTCGAAACTCAATAAGAAAGCTATATTTGTTTCACAGGCAAATTATTTTAAGCAACACTTTGCATTTAAAATATCTTCGAAAGAAAATTATACCTTTTCAAAAAGTATATCTTGAAAAGATAATTCCTATACCCATCATGGGTATGACATACATAATGCAATGTAAAACCGTAAACATATCCTTCATAGGATGGATGCTAGCTAGGCAACCATCCGTCCTTGTTTTCTCCCATCTTAGAGAGGGCGCCACTAGCCTTGGGCTTATTTTAGCAACTTAGCCATGCCAAAGGGAGACAATCGGTCTGCTTATACCCTTCGGGTGGACCTAGTACTTTGTGTACATAAACTTTCATAAAATCATCTTTAACATGCTAACATGATTTTTCATTTAGAAACTTAGAATCACATCATTTTTCATAACATTTATCAAAGAAAATTTCGTAATATCATATTGAAATAAAAATATCATTTCAACACATTCAACTAAAGAATGGACATCCTTAAATACTTCTAAAACAATTTGAATTTTCACATCAAATAGTTAGAACAAAAATCGCATTTATTTAAAGCAGTTTAGAAAAATCAAAATTATTTAGAAAATTTGCTTGCTTATCTGTGTTTCTTTAGCCTTCCAAATCTGCTTTTTCTTTATCTTTGCTTACATGAGAATAATATAACATTTCATATATTCCTTTTTCTTGCATCCCACTTAGTTTTCCAACCCTTCTTTATTAGCATATATCATCCATTTGACTTCTCAAGTCGTTAGGCATAAATAACACATATTTGCACATTTCAATGGCTATTACATAACATATTCAATCCCATAAGTAGGGTAACCATTCAATTACATAATAGTCATCCAATAATTATCATTTAAAGGTTCATTACCTTCCATACATCATTTTTCCACCTATTTTCTAAAATTTACACATAGGTATTCATTTTAAGCACATGTTGTCACCTTAAGTCTCTTTAATTAATTCCAAAATTTGAATTGAACATCATGCAATATAAACAATTATATAATCATGAAATTCACTTCATGCATTTTTGCATAAAATTAAATTACAAAAGTCATTTATCACCTATGCATGTCTATCCTTTCAATACGCCCATTTGGCAACATATATATAATGCATTTCATAAAATTTTCCAAGTGAGCAACTTTGTCCATTTTTTAGCATGATAATTATCCTTAATTACTACTTTATTTAGGGTATTTTTACAAAATTTTAGTCCACTAATTATAGGTTTCCAAAATAGCAACTTTGAAACCCATTTTCACACGTTTAACGGTTCTTTTGACACTTAACCCTAAACAATTCCATAATTCTGAATTTCCAAAAATTAATTGAAGTTTTACTAATCCAAATCTGGGGTATTAACACATATTTAGCATCCATAAATAAGCACTTCACAAAATAGCAACTTATTTCCCTATTTCGGGTACCATTTTCATGTTTGGACATCGTTTCTTAAAATTCAAAAAATCAGATTTGGGGCTTATCTTCCCAAATCCTTTTGGCCATCCATAGTACCTTAACCCTAGGGTATTTTACCCCACATAACTTTTATATATCATTTAATCTCATTTCCATAGCATTTTTAGCATAAAAATGAAAAAAATCGAGTCATATACATTACTTTGCATTCCATTCTTTCTAAAATTCATATCTTAAGATTAAATCCACATAAATAATTCATTAAAACATAATTCATAGCCTAAACATAACATCAATCCAATACAACAACTTATCACTTGAATTTAGGTTTTATCATGTTGAGTTTTCAATTCATAATCCATTCTATTCTCCATTTCAGGGGATAATGATTGGATTTTTGCATTTTATAATAATGCATAAAACAACTTGAAATTAAGCTGCATTTGACACATATTTTTCCATTATTAGTTTGCATTTAATCCATGTACTCTAGCCATTAATGCATGGTACTATTGAGGTGTAAAAGTTAACTATACACACCTTTTCTAATTTTGGTATTTTTCTAACATAATATATTTAATCTAAACCTTCCAAAATTTTAATCTTATGATTTCATTCAACCATGTCAAATTTCATCTCAATTCAATTTTCCTAGCTCAAGTTATGACCGTTTGAAGTTAATAGTTGGATTTGAGATATGATCAATAAATTATTATACTAATTTCATCAAGGATTTTCATAATTCAATAATTCCATAATATCAAGCCCAACATCATCAACTTTCCTTTCAAATTTGTGATACCCGGACTCGAGTAACGCTTATGTATATGCATTTGGCATATACATATGAATCTTGTATGATTTAGGTAAATTATGAATGATTTTTCTAAATAATATTGATGATTTATTGCAATTAGGGCAAGTGATTATGAATGATCAATATAAGCTGATATGGGCAATGTGATTAAAGAGGCTAAATGAGGATTAAGGAATGTTTATATATTGAAGATAATTACATCATATATTATGACTTAATTTATGGAGATTGAGTTGATAATTATGTGTTTAAGGTAGCAAATGCCAGAAAATGCGTAACTTGACGCCGGGAAGGCGGATTAAGATGAAAATTGAAAGGTAAGCACATAATTTT
>JAXCLR010000001.1:29413830-29432552 GCA_035584095.1 Annona squamosa
TGAAAAGTAGGGTTGTTGTATGGGAAAATGTGAAAAAATGATTAAAAAATATGATAATTATAAAGAGTGAAAAGTTTCAGATTGAAAAGTTTTAACTTGACATGTTTTTCTCATTGCTAAACACACCCTACATAAGTAATTATGTAGAAGTGATTTAAAAGTAGAATAGTTTATTAGGAAAATATGAAGAAATAATTTTAAAAATATTGTAGTTGTAGAGATTAAAAAATTTTATACTAAAAAATTCTACTTATTGTCAAACACCTCATAGATTAAAAATTTTTTAGTTTGAAATGTTTTAGGTATAAACAAATACCACCTATCATATTCTTTAATTATTTGTTCACTTCTTCCTATATAACTATCCTTTTTTTAAATCATTTTTACATAATTACTCATACATCTAATGTATCTATTTTAACTTTATTTTCTTTCATATCTATGAAACTCATGTTATGTGAAACTTAGTGAATGTAATCTATACTGAAAGCTTGTACAGTGTATATATTATTAGTGTAAAGTTATAGAAAAGTGAGTATGTTTACAAGAAAAGATTAAATTGTAATTTTAGAAAAGTGATATTAAATTGAAAATTTAGAGGATTTATTTAGAATTCACAAAAGTTATATTTGAGATTTATAAGAAAAATAGAGGTTAATTTACGATTTCATAAAAATTAGATATGAAAATGAATTTTTATAAATTTTCCGAAAAAAAATTCAAAATTCTGAATTTTACCATTTGAAACTGTTTAAATTCACGGATCTTATAGAAAAATAAAAATAAATAGAAAAATTTATGTCAATTAGGGGTCTTAATTAAGAGCTTATATTCATCTATGCTATTTTTATTATATCTCAAAATGTATAACTCAGATCGACAAGAGAATTTAATAGGAAATATTAAATTATGTGCTCTTTAATCTAGATGAATTAGATTATGAAAAATAATTGATTAAAGTGTTTAACTTAAGTGCATCAAAAAACATGCCCAGAAGTCAAACCCATGCAAGCTTCTATGTATAGAAACCTCTCATTCATAAATTTTTTTTTAGTTAATTGTTCATTAAATTAATGTTTTGGTATATTTAAGGCGATTTGAGATGAAATTTTATGAACAAGCCTATTTTAACATACCCTACATAATAAATGGACTAAATCATGAAAATTCTATTTCAAAAATTTTTAAACAACCAGAATTATATGAGATTTTATTAATTAATTTTAAATATCAATATCTTAAACCATACAAATTATTTTGATATGAAAAGTGAGATGGATGGTTGAATTTTTATACTCTATAATATGGATGAACTAGATTATGGAAAAGGATTAAATAATGCATTTACATAATTTTAAATTTTTTATTGAAAAATGTGCATGAATTCCATCAATGCATGGTACATACCTATCCCTTGAAACATACATATGTAACATTTTCACTATATATTTCATATTTCATTAATTGAAATAATTATATATATACAACTCCATTCGAGATAAAATTCCATGGATAATCCTAAATTAATGCACCTTACTTAATGAATGGATTAGATTATATAAAATATGATTAGAAATGGGTAGAAAATTTAAAATTTCAATGAATTGCATTAGTTAATTTCAAATTCATATATCTTAACCAATTTGGATCATTTTGACATGAACGGCTAATTTTGTATGCTTTAAAACACAGATGGAATAGATTATAAATAATCTCTTTACAAAAATTAAACAGAATTTCATTCACTAATAACTTAGATGCTAGCTACGCTTTTTATGTATATGAAATAATTATTTTTAAAAGGGAGTGAAGGTCGGTCTTAATAGGCATCATTTTAGCCATTGAATCATACTTTCCCATCTATCAATTAACGTGGCTAGTTTTTTTTTAAAAAAAAAAGGGAAAGAAAATACAATGAATGAAATAAAAATCACTGGCAACAGGCAGCTGGCAATATTTCATGAAATACATTTTAAACCACCGAATGAGAAATGATGAAAAAGGTAGCACAATGAAAGGCATATAAATAAGATGGACGAGGGAAACTTGGGCATCCGGTAGCCTTGAGCAGAAGGGAAACTACAAAAAAAAAAAGAAAACAGTGAAGGCAGCTGGGAGCCGGACTTGAAATAGGTATAAGATTTTTTTTTCTACAAGCAGCAAAGGACGAACTATGAGGGAGATAATTGGGTAGAAAAGTACTGGACATTTATACTAAAAAAAATTCCTTGCTTGATATGCAAACGATTGTGGGGATGTCTAATTAATGCTAGATTTTCAGTAAATGTAGGTTGATTTGAATGGATTTTTTATTTTTTAAAAATGCCAAAATCACATGTAAATGGTCTATATGACGAGGGTGTTAAATGAATATCAAATTGGGATGGATTCTATGGCATAAAATGCCAAAATGAGAAGCTACGTGGGACGCGCTCAACATGGACAGCAAGATGGCCTCAATTGAGCTGATTTTTTATGATTAAAAATTATGTAAAAATATTATTTTACTAGGGTGAAATGGTGCCAACACATCAAGGGATAAGTGAGCCTTAAATCACCCTCAAATGAGGTAGAAAAAGTGGGCTCCAAAAATTTAGAAACATACATTAGGAGAGAGAGAGCATGGACGTCCACTCTTTGAAAGAAAATCAAGCGAAATGAATCTCTCTAAGGGACCAACAACAAGGGTGTCTAAAGAGTAAGGGAAGAAAGGAAAAAGAGAAGAGAAAAAAGTAAGAAAAGAGGAGAAGAAAGGAAGGAAACCAAGTTGGGAAAGGCTTGAGCCAAGGGTTCATAGATTCAAGTAAGTATGAATCAAGTTTTAGTTCATTAAATCTTATGATTTTTACCTTCATTTATAAGTCATAAATTTGATCCATAACTTAAATGATGAGTTATGATGCCCTTAATTGGGGTATTAAATAAGAAATGAATGAAGGGAATGAATTCAAGGATTCAAAGGAGCTAAGTGTGATGCTAAGGTCGATCATGACTTAAGAACCTAGCTGGAATTTTTTAAATTCCATTTGATGTTGCTATTTCAATCATATTTCATGTTTGGTTTATGATTTATGATGCCATGATTTACATATGTTGATTTGGACAAGATTTAAGAACCTTGGGAAGGGTTAAACCTAGGGTTAATAATATGGACAAATTTTCACTTTTTTGAGATGATTATGATGCATGAATTAACCCAACTAATACATGGGTGAATTAAGGAGTAAAATACCCTAAAGTTAGGGTACGTGGGACATCCAACATAGGGTGGAAAAAATTTGTAAAAAATCTGATTTTTTGGACTCATGTTGTGGACATCCAAAGGGTGGCCAAACGTGCATGGAAAGTTGCTGTTTTGGGGCAACTAAATTATCAACTTTAAATATGCAAAAATACCCTAAATATAGGACAAGAAAGCATTAGAAAAGGCTGGCATCTAAGAGTTAAAAATCTGTTATGGATCATGTGTCAAGTTAGACGTTGAAAGTGGGAAAGAAGACTGCCAAAGTTGCTATTTTGGAACCCTACAATTAATAGATTAAAATTCCACAAATATAACCTAAATTATGTGCTAATTAAGTGGTTTAATTATGCCAAAATAAAGGATAAATTGTTATTTTGAAAAAGGTTAAGAAACACATAACATATGTGTGGTAAGAAGGGTGCACATAAAAGGGTATGTATAGATAAATGAGAAATGGCTTATCTGATTTGCTAAAATGAAAAAATGAATGGAAATATAATGAAATGTGTAATTAAGGTGATGACTTGATAATAAATTGTAATATTAAATTTTGAGATTAATATATGAGGTCTAATCTATTCGATTTGTGCCTAAAGTGAGCACGGATATGTGAAATGTAAAAAATATATGATAAATAATGAATGAGAGTAATGAACTTCCATATGATGAGTAAATGAAGGGTTATGTTGTATTTGAATGTTTACCCTACATAAGGGTATTAAAAATGAAATTGAATGAATGGATAGTAGAATGCACAAGTAAGTTGCTATATGTGTGAATTCCTGACTTGGAATACAAGTGGGTCATGTATGTTAATAAATGAGATGTGGGTTAGAAAACTAAGTGTATGCAAGCATATGAGGATTATATGAATGCAATGTCATTCTTATGTGTATAGACAAAGAAAAAGTTGATATGAAAAGCTAAAATGAATCAAGTAAGAAAGCAATTTTCTAAAAGATTTGCTTCCTCTAACTACAATAAAATGATTGCAAATGCTAATTAAATGCTTTATATTGATTTAGCAAATGAATGTTTAAATTATTTCTAAGAATGTTTAAGGATGGTCATTCTTTTATCTCAACATGTGTTGAAATGTTATTTTAATTGTGATAAATGATTCACACAATGTTTTATCAAATGATGATGAGAAATTCATGATTCGAGGATTTATATATGAAAATTATGCAAGCATGTCCAAGTTCATGATATGACAAGCTCATCGTGCATAAGGTATTAGGTCTATTCTAAAGGTGTAAGTGGACTGATTGTCCTCCTTTGGTGTGACCAAGTCGCTAAAATAGGTCAAAGGCCGAAGGCGCCCTCCCTAAGATAAGAGAAGACAAAGACAAGTGGTCATCTAGCTAGCGCCCATCCTATAAATACATTGCATTATTCATGATGTACCCATGATGGATATAATATTCATGTTTTCTTATGATATACCCACTAGTGGGTATAATGTACTTTTGAAGATGATATTTAAATGAAAAAGGTTTGTCTGCAAAATGAATTGCTTAAAGACTATACGGCTTGCTTATTGAGTTTCGAATTACGTTTTGTTTTCCAAATCCTAAGACAAGTGAAAGGATGGACATGGAAAGGAGCACAGGTTAATCGACAAAGGTTGATAATTCTATGAATGTTTGTGCATGATATTATGTATGAAAGAATGTATGATGGTTTATATGATTGTTATTGATGAGTTTATGTGATTTACACAATGGTGAATGATGAATTGATAAAAAAAAATTAAGGACAAATGATGGTTGTATGCTTTGTCATGATATGAATAACGTAGAATTCTTAATATGCAAATGAATATATCAAGACTTAATCATAGCCTAGGTAGGCAAAATGATAAAAATTGAATAAGTATGATGATATTAACTCTTATGGAGTTGAATGCAAATGGATAAATATCTGATAAATTCTGCTAAGTGACAGGGTAACAATCCTGATCACGTTTACGAATCAATAACAGTCCTGGAGTAAGGCTCAGGATGTGATGCTCAGTTCAGAGAGCCACAGAGCTTATTATCAAAGCATGGATTGGAAAATAGGCGTCAAAAACTTACTAAGTATGAAGGTTGATTGAATATGATGAGATATGTATGATTTTATGATGATAAATATATGATCATATGATGATTTTGAAACATAGCTAACTTGCTATGTTTGAATTGTAGATGGTAGATAAGCATAAAGCAGTGATGAGTGTGGAAGAGTTGAAAAGAGGGATGGAGGAGGAGGAACATAGATGAAGAGTAGAGGAGAATATACATAGGTGGTGGATGTCACAGCAAAAGGTGATGCATTTCCCACTCGTTCCTCCAGACTGTTAACCAATACACCCTACACCACAACCCCAGGGAAATAATTATGTCCATCCCTTATAGTATGGGTATGGATAGAATGTTGGAATTAAAGGCAAATTAAGCACAATCCATATTTTGATGATTAACAACTCAATTTGAGAATGTTTTGGATACTAATGTGGTTTGCTAAACTTTGTTAAAGGATAAAAACTCAAGTTCAAAACATAGCAGACCAAGTCGCAATCCCAAGTCGACTTAGCCATCAACTTAGGTATAGTTAATTCCCAAGTCGACCCCAAGATAGACTTCAGATGATAAAAATCTTCCGGCGCTGATTTTGGGCATAAGGATAGATGAAGTTGCATTCGAAGTTGACTCTACCTGCAACTTAGGAGAAGTTGCAGAACCAATTCGACTTCACAATCCACTTCAGAAGATCAAAACCTTCCAACGCTGAATTTGGGCTCGGAGACAGGTGAAGTCGCAGATGAAGTTGACTCCACCTGTGACTTGGGTGAAGTCGCATTCTCAAGTCGACTCCGCAATGCGACTTGAGTGAAGTTGAACCTCAAGTCGACCCAAGCATGTGACCTGAGTCAAGCTGAAGACCAAGACAACCCAAGCAAGCAAATGGCCATGAAAAGAATCATTCAAAATGGAATATTATTAAAGGGAAAACTATAAACTATATCTTTGGACCTTAATTCAAAAAAGGCAAATCATTTTAGATCAAGGCCACAAGGATAAACTACTCAAGAGGAGAAGTAGATGCTAAGTCGCAAGACCAAACATTGAAAATCAAGAATATAAATTGAAGAACAAGATATGAGAGGAAAATGAAGCATCAATGATCACTTTCAAAATATCCAAGTTCCAAGATATGCACATAGTCGGTGAAGCCGTACCCAAAGTTGACTCCACCTATAACTTGGGTCAGGTCCAAGACCTAGTCGACCTAAGATGAAAGTTGAAGTGAATGCTGAAGATTGAAGTTGCACCTGAAGTCGGCTCCAGCCTACGACTTGGGTGAAGTCTCATCCGAAGTTGACTCCACAAGTGACTTGGTTGGCGATGGTTGAAAAAATTTGAACATTGGCACATTAAATGTGCGCCACATGCCACAAAATGTTCGAATTTACTCCACCATTATAAAAGAGCATTAAAGAGGATGAGCTAGAGGTTAGAGAAACATTCATTAAGCTCACCTTCCACTCTCTCTAGCATTAAAGTGATATACACCAACTTCAAGTGAAGAACTTTGCTCCAACTTGCTGAAAGCGTCATTGCTGATTATACCATTCTCTCAACAAGTTCTTCCATAAGTTGAAAACTGCCTACACAAACTTGAAAGTGTAGTTTATTCTGTGTGATTCATTATTTGTATTTAACACTTGGTTTGATATTGGAAATCAAAACCAAGTGAAGGCAAACCAGTGTTGTGACTCAAGTGTGGCTCGTCACCTACTTGTACTGTATTTGTACAAGCCTCCCAGAGCTGGAATCTAGAAGAGAGTTGCTGCTCTAGTTATATTTGACAATCCAATAGTGGAACCCAAGTCACAATAGGTGTGAGCTTAGAAGATTGGAGTAGAAAAGGTTGCCCGAATTACTATAAACTCTTGTCTATTACTGTGGCTTGCTTAACTGCTTTATTTCTCTCCATATTCTTTGCTTGTTTCATTAAGGGGATTAAATTAAATAGGAGAAAAGTTTGTTTAAGTAAAAATTTTAAAATACCCAATTCACCCTTTCCCTCTTGGGTTGTTGCCATGAACTCGGGACTAACAAGTGGTATCAGAGCAAGTCTTTGAGTTCAAACCAAAGAGATCTTATAAATGGTATCCCAAAAAACTTCCACCCCTACATTCGCCGAAGGTCAATCATTTACAAGGTCACCTCTTTTTTATAGGAGTAACTTCGGTTACTGGAAATTAAGAATGAAACAACTTATCATGGTCACGAATATAGACTCTTGGATTGCTATCCAAGATGGTATTGTTTTACCCATTGATGAAAGAGCCTCCACATGGTCTGAGGAGGAGGTTAGGGCTGTTAAAAGCAACACCAAAGCCATGAATTTTCTCTTTTGTGCTTTAACGGCATATGAATATGATAGGGTATCATCTTGCTAAACCACCAAAGAAATATGGGATACACTAACATCTATTTATGATGGAACTTCTCAAGTCTAAGGGACGAGAAGAAATTTTTTGATTGGAGAGCTAGAAAGCTTTAAAATGCTTGAGACCAAGAATATTTTTGAAATGTATGCTAGATTCTAAAAAATCACTAATGCTCTAAAAGGTCTCAGGACAGCTCTTGCTGAATTTGAGTAGGTTATGAATATTCTAAGAGCGCTACCTGAATCATAGACTCCCAAGCTCACGACCAAAGGACCTCAACAGGCTAAGGTTTGAAAATCTTTTAGGCATTTTTAGTCTATTTACTTAGTTTTTCCATCTTTTGCAGGAAGGACGGGATATATAAAGGCAATACGGGCAAGTGAAATGCAGATCGAGACAAGTCATGGGGCAAGTGGATGGCGCCTAAGCGCCCACCAGGGGCGCCCAAGCGCCACCTTATGTGCCTTTGCCATGACACCAGCACAATTCAGCACACAAAGTGTTTCCTGTGAGTTGGCACCTAGGCACCACTTCATCAACATGCAGTCACGTTCAAAAAGGTTCTGAAGTCAACAAACACAACTGCTTCCAGGGAGTTAGCTCCTAGGCACCAAACAGGGGTGCCCAGGCGCCAGGCATGATCACTCCAGGTGTCCAGGAAAAGCTCCAAGTCATGAAATCTCTAAGGAGTTGGTGCCTAGGCGCCAAAGCATGAATTCCTAGGGTTTGCAAAGAAGTTCCAAGTTGCCTAGCACACAGAGAGTTGGCTCATAGGCGCCAATACGCATCCGTACGAGCAAATTTCAAGGGGGTTCGCGCGCAAATGAAGAGAAGAGGAGAGCCCAAAAACGAACTACACATCCAGAGAAAGAGAAAATCGTGATCAAAGCATGGATTGAATAGAGGATTCAATCCCGTTAGTGGAAGCTGCCAGAAAATAGTGTTTTCTATTTCTTTCTAATCTTCTTTCTCTTCTTTCATGGATACTTTTAATATGGACGTAATGGATATTGAGATCATGTCTTTGAACTAAACCTCCATTAGATGGATAGTTAGGATGAATTGAATTCTAAACTATATTGATTTTGGTTCTTTGAATTTCAGGAATGAATATTTGATTTTATATATGATTATGTATGATTTACCTTTGCATGTGCGGATTTAATGCTTCTTATAAGATTAGCTACCTTGTAAGATAATTTAATTGCTTGATTTATCCTTGGAAGAAGAAAATCACTGCTAGATCCATGTGCAAGGCATAGGCTTTCTCTTTATTAAGGGGAGTTGTTTAACGGATATGAATATACCGTTAAATCCTATGTAGTCATTAAACAGGTTATGAACTTATCAATTTTACTTTATTTAATGGCATGGGAACATAGCAATTAAATAGGGTGTAATTAGCTTTATATAATGTTAGAAGACATATACAGAGATTAATGAACTTGGGCTAGTAAATTCATACACAATACAATTAAAAAGAACCAATGCGATATAGTTTAGATTCAAGGATTCCGAGCTATCCATCTATCATTCTCAATTATTAAACCCGTTCTTAGTATCTAGTAGTTTCATAACTCTACTCTGATTTCTCATTGCAATCGTTAGTTTTAGTTAAATCATAAACTCAGAATTCTCTAACCATTGGAAGCAACTAAACTAATTAATAATTTCGGTTAGCTATTCCTCATGGGAATGATAATTTACTCACTCTTTTTTACTTGACACGGAACGTATACTTGCATAAATAGCAAACATTTTAATTGACATATACGCAGCTCATCAGGTACCAAAGAGCATTGGATTTATGCCTTCGAGGATAGAGCAACGTAGATTCCAATTGCTAACCTAAATGGACCTATAAAATAGGTACCAAAAAGATATGCTCTACTTGACCTTATTTTTACAGGTATATTTTAAAGCAAAAGCCAACAACATGTGATATATGGATAGTAGCTGCTCAAGACATGACGGGAGAAAGAGATTTGTTCCACAAGATCAAACTGTGTAGTGAAGAGACGATTGCATTTGGGAACAATGAAAAAGTTATAATAAAAAGTAAAGGAAATGTTTATGAAAATTCAAATGCATTTATTGAGGATATACTATTTATTGAAGGACTCAAACACAGCTTAATGAGTATTAGTCAATTATGTGATAAAGGTTACAAACTTGTATTTGAATCTTCTATATGCAATATATTTGATGATGATCATATAGTCTTTAATGGAAAAAGACATGGAAATGTGTATTTGGTTTGTCTTGATGAACTTGATTGTAACGCCCCAATTCTAAATATTCATAATAACTAGTAAAAATGGTACTATATGACTTACAAAAATTTCAGCAGCATCTCCTCATAATATATAAAAGGTGGTATGTAATACACAACCTATTATGCATAAGCAATTCAAATTCATTACAATAAGTGACATTCAACTCTATAATTATATATTTGTATCTTCATATGATAAGAGAGTTTATATGGAAGGAAATCATTCAAACTTATCCATACTCAATAAGCAAACCGAATGATCATAACTACATGCATCCACATAAATCATAATTCAATTCAAAATACTGAATACAATCTGTTTATCAAGGTTAAATCTAGCTTCATAACCGTTTACATAATGCTAATGTCAAAAGAGCATAACATTAAAATAACTTTAATTAGAGATGCTATAATGGTTTCCAAGATTTGGTCTTCCACTTGCCCCATCTTGAGGTTCCCCACCTGACCGAGATCTAAAGAACAAAAAAAAAAAACAAATCATGTGAGTCTAAATAGACTCAGTAAGTAGATAATGGTTAGTACAAAGTGAAATAAGCAAAGTTTTGGATGCGCATGTCATGATCAAAATAAAATATATGGGTCCGATACCCACTCTCAATATCGTATGCATATAACCACATATAAATAGAAGAACGTGTACAATCCTCCACTCATGTCAATCAAGGGTCATAAACAACCCTCTCCTCATGTCAATCAAGGGTCATGAACAACCCTCTCCTCATGTCAATCAGGGGCCATGAACAACCCTTTTACAACCAATCATTTTAAATAATACCTCATATATAACATAGAAGAATACATGTCACAAACTACACATACAACATCAACAAGGTTTACTTTCAATTCAATATATAAAACTGCCACACGAGCATTTTAATAAATACATAGTAGGCACAGAATGAGGAAACTCTAGTTCGTACCCTCGTTTAATCCGAATCAACTAACATCACATTTTAAGAATACAAAAGCTACTAACGAGTCCTCTACTTCATAAATTCACTCATTCACAACAAATTCCTCTCAAACCTTACTTACCCTAGCTGATACAAACACTATGCCCCAAACCATGGATTTGTTTGGGTGTCACGTACCCTCCCAGTTGCACATCATGTTTAATACAAGATTTTATCATTCAATCAAAGAAGAGTAGCATCTACTTACTTTAATCGTGATTTTCCTCAAAAATAGCAACCTTAGGCTTAGATTGCAGAAATTCAAAGCTTCCTTGACTGGAATCAATGACTTCTAAGGCAGTTATTAAAGATTTCTTGAAGAAATCCACAGTTGGATCGTACTAAATAGGAGGAAAGAAAAGAAGAGGCAGAGAACGGAAAGAGAAGAAGAGGGAAACGGAGTTGGGCGCAAAATGGAAGATGAACCTTAACTAGCGGGCTCCTCCTTATAACTTAACCTCCATCGAGTCGGGCCGGGCCGGAGCCTGGGTCGAGTCTAATTGCAATTTGTAATTTACTTTCCCACTTTTATAACTTAATAGTAAATAATTTCTCCAGGGGCGCTGCCCCCTTGACCCCCACGACCTGACTGGGCAGGTCGAACCCCGTACCTACCCTGCAAGGTGGAAAATAGTGTAGTGCTCAACAATGTCCGTGTAAGTTATTAATTCATTAACATCTTAAATTCCCAGTAGTATGTTCATAAATTACCTCATAATAAAGAAAAGTTATAATGAAAATAAAATAAAATACTTGGTTCTCATATTGATGAAAAATGTCTAATAGCCATAGAAAATGATCCATAGATATGACATAAAAGGCTTGGACATGTAAACATGTCAAATATTAAAATCTTATGGAAAAAGAGCCTAATAGAAGAGTTACCAAAGCTTAAATATGACAAAGACAAAATTTGTAAAGCTTGTTAATTATCCGAGCAACCCAAGATGCCATTTTCCACCAAAAAGAAAATTTCAACAACTAGGCCACTTGAACTATTACATATGGATCTTTATGGGTTATCAGACATTTTAACTGTTTGTGGGAAAAAGTGTGTATTTGTTATAGTTGATGACTTTTCAAAATTTACATGGATAATACTCTTAGCTAGCAAAGATGAAGCATTTTCTACGTTTGTCACATTTTCAAATTTGGTGCAAAATGAAAAATAAAATATAATTATTTTCATTGAAAATAAACAATTTATAGAATTTTGTAATGAAAAAGGAATTCACTATACATTTTATGCACCAAGAACTCCCCAACAAAATGGGTTAGTTAAAAGGAGAAATAGGACAATATAAGAAATGGCTAGAACTATATCAACTGAGAGTAAATTATTCAAAAAATTTTGGAGTGAAGTTGTAAGTACAGCATGTCATGTATTAAACTGTGTTACCATAAGAGTCATCTTGAAAAAGACCTCATATGAACTCTGGAAAAGAAGGAGACCAAACATATCATATTTTTATGCTTTTGGATGTACTTGCTATATATTGAATAATGGAAAAACCAACTTGGAAAAATTAAATGCCAAAAGTGATGAGGCGATATTCATTGGATATTCATCAAATAATAAAGCATATAGAGTCTTTCACGAGAGAAATAGAATAGTAGAAGAATCAATACATGTTGTATTTGATGAATTTAACCCAAATTTGAAAATGGAGGATGAGTTGAGTGATGCAGATGAGGCGTCAAGGAATCCAAAGGCAGAACGACTAGAACAACAAGGAGAAATCGAAGCAAAGCAAGAAAATTTCACGGAGGAAAGGAGTGAATTTGAAATGAGCATGATGGGAGAATTGAACTTCTTCCTTAAACTAAAAATTAAGCAACTAGTGGAAGAGATCTTCATAAACCAATCCAAGTGCGTCAAAGAGATGTTGAAGAAGTTCGGAATGCAAAACAGCATGGAGCAAACACGCTAATGAGTTCAACCATCAAGATTGATAATGATGAAAAAGGTAAATTTGTTGAACAAAAAATATATAAAATCATGGTAGATTCTTTATTGTACTTAACTGCTTTTAGACCGGATATCTTGTTTAGTGTTTGCATGTATTCAAGATTCCAAGCATGTCCAAAAGAATCACATCTAATAACTGTAAAAAGAATATTTAGATATTTGATCAAAACCACCAATCTAGGATTATAGTATCCAAAGGGGTTAACATTAGATCTAATCAGCTACTCGGATGTGGATTTTGCCAGTTATAAAGTAGACAGAAAAAGCATTAGTGGAACATGTCAATTTCTTGGAAATATGTTAGTTTCATGGTTTTCAAGAAAACAAACTAGTGTTGCTTTATCTACCACAGAAGCCGAATACATAGTCGTCAAGAGCTGTTATGCCTAATTATTTTAGATGAAACAACAACTTAAAGACTATAGTGTTGATTACCATGACATTCCAATTAGATGTGATAACACAAGCGCTATTTGTCTGACCAAAAATCCTGTGCTGCATTCTAGAACAAAGCATATAGATGTAAGACATCATTTTATTCATGAACATATTGAAAATCATGATATTTGTTTAGAATATGTCAAAATTGATGACCAAATTGCTGACATTTTCACTAAACCATTAACAAAGGAACTATTTTACAAGATTAGAAATGATATGAGTATGATTGAGTTTGATTATGAGTGAAATATGATCGAGGGAGCAAATTAGAAAGGACAATGAAAACCAAGTCTATAAAAATTAGAAAGGACAATGAAACCAAGTCTGTAAAGCCAAGTCGACTCTAATTCGCCCAAGTCGACTTCACTAAAGTCGAATCCACAAAATCCAAGTCGACTTCAGATAGGGCAAAGTCGGCTACGGTTAGGGCAAGTCGACTCCAACGCGCGGCCCTTTCCCTTCTTCTTCTTCTTCTTCATTTCTCTCGTGCTGTTAATTCTCTCCTGCAACGGATTTCCTCAGCTCCCGATTTCTTCCCTTTTTTTAGCATCTCAGCTTCTTTCTGATCCCTCTCGGTCAATCCCTCTCACCATTTTGCCGTCTTCTTCTTCATATCTGTCTCTCTAGGTCAGTCCCTACCTCTCCCTCTCTTGTTGCCAATTTTCTGTCTGTCTGCCGGCCATTGCCATTTTCTAGCATCAATTTCTCTTGCTTTCTTCCCACTACCACAGCAGCTCTGTTTCTCTTTCTCTCTTCGACTCTAGCTCTATTTCTATTTCTCTCTCTCTCTCTCTCTCTTATCCCTATTTTTTCCTCTCCATCTTGCCCACTGTTATCCATTGATTCTTTATCCAGCTCCCAAGCTACTAGCTTCTCTCTCATTCCTTTTCAAGTTTTCCTTTTCTCACAGCTCTCACCAAAATCCTGTTTCACTTAGAGATCAATGGTGCCAAGAGCTGTCTCCAAACCCTCTAAATTACTCATCTCAAGACAGTTTAGATCTAATACTGGCGAGGGGGTGCCACGTTAGCAATGAACACCATCTAAATCGGTTTGGGAAGAAGCCACTCCATCTACGGGACATCGGGTGTGATTCTGAGAAGGAAACCCATCTTCATCTTCACCCCGACAGGAGACTTCAAATTCAGGTTTAAGCAATGACACAGAACAACAAGAAATCGGTAAGGAACACTAACATAGAAGGGACAAGTTATGAAAATGCCCACTACATATTTTGGAATCGAAAAGAAACACAGCCGGTTCTATCGACACTTCTATGAGCATAAAATTTTTGTCCCTAAGATTATAGATTTCAAGTTTCTCAGTGATTTCGAATTTTAGATTGAAGAATTGCTAAATTTTCAAGGTTGGACTAGCCTATTGAAGGCGGATGATAGGATATTTCCTGATCTAACAAGAATCTTCTATTACCTATAGGATCAAGAGTACTATATCACCTTTATAGAGGGGACTAAGATAAATTTGGACATAGGAAATTTTACCTGTAGAAATAATGCAATACATCGAATTGCAAACATTTTGGAAGTCCCCAAAGAAATTGAGAGGATTCCAGAGGGGTATCACTCACACAGATGTACAACCAATTGACCAACAGCAATAAGTACCATACGGGGTTTAAGTTTCTTCATTACATAGATTTATCTCCCAGACTTTGGGTTTTCAGGCTTCTAATTGCACTGTATTTATCTCAAAGGAGGAGGCCGAAATCGATTGAATCCACAAGAGGCAAAGATTCTATGGAAAGTTGCAAATAGGGTTAAGGTTAGCCTACCCCGCTTATTGTTGGAAGCTCTGGCATCCAAGAAAGAGAATCCAAGAACAGTATTATCTTATGGGACATGGATTACCAAAATCATGAGTTTCCTCGGTATCGATCTGGATGGAGAGCCATTCGAGGTCCTAAAGCTCACTAATGCCATCAACTGGGCTCTTTTGACCTAAATGAAGATCAATCTTGAAGAATTCCGGGCCAAGAGACTGTGGAAAATGATGGGCCATGCAGATCAGCCTGAAGCAATGGGTGGTCACCCTGAGGGGGAGCAGCCACCTCAGTTACCATAGCAGGAGGCAATTCCATCTCCACCGCCTACACCGGTTGAGCCTGCATGAGGTTCCCAAATCCCCATTCCTCATCCACATTCACCGAACTGGTTTGCCTGTGTTAATGCTATCCAAGATCATCTCGAGCAGATGGAAGACCAACTTATGCAACAGTTGGCGGGCATTCACATGGTGATGATGAAGATGCATACTCGCCAAGACAAAATGGATCAAGAACTATGCACCATCAAGTATAGACTTGCGTCGGGAAGCAGTCATGGTCGCCCAATTCTGAGTATACCTAATTTTGATCCTTATTTTGGAGAGTCTGTGAGAGTCGAACCCACTGTTTAGGCTTTCTCATCCTTCTAGTCATCTACCATATCAGACCTATCCTTCCTACCCTATCACTGCATTTCAATTTTCCAAATCCAGATTTCCTTCTCTCCTTTTTTATTCTTTGACAAAAAAAAGGAGAGAGAGATTTGAGTAGTTTAGGACTTAATTTGTTTTTTTGGGTTGGGTAGCATGTACATTTAGGTCATTTGCATTTTCTATTTGATTTACATTATATACACACGATTGGATATATATAACATGTTTTGTGTTTTGAAATTGCAATGATTGAATGTTTGGAATGCATGATTGTTTGGTTGAACCATTTAAATATGAAATACAATGACAATGGAATATGTATGCTCTAAATACTAAAATAAGTATAATATGTTATTTTTGAAAGAAAATGAAAGGTATATCTCAAATTGATTTTGTCAATCATCAAAAAGGGAGAGATTGTTGGAATTAAAGGAAAATTAAGCACAATCCATATTTTGATGATTAACAACTCAATTTGAGAATATTTTGGGTACTAATGTGGTTTGCTAAGCTTTGTTAAAAGATAAAAACTCAAGTTTCAAAACATAGCAGACCAAGTCGCAATCCCAAGTCAACCCCAAGATTGACTTCAGATGATAAAAACCTTCCAATGTTGATTTGGGGCACAAGGACAAATGAAGTCATATTCGAAGTTGGCTCCACCTATGACTTAGGTGAAGTTGTTGACCCAAGTCGACTCCATAATCAACTTCAGTAGATCAAAACCTTATAGCACTGAATTTGGTCTCGAAGACAGGTGAAGTCGCAGACGAAATTGACTCCACCTGCGACTTGGGTGAAGTCGCATTCTCAAGTCGACTCTGCAATTCGACTTGAGTGAAGTTGAACTTCAAGTCAACCCAAACATGCAACTTGAGTCAATCTGAAGACCAAGACAACCCAAGCAAGCAAATGGCCATGAAAAGAATCATTCAAAATGGAATATTATTAAATGGAAAACTATGAACTATATCTTTAAACCTTAAATTCAAAGAAGGCAAATCATTTTAGATCAAGGCCATAATGATAAACTACTCAAGAGGAGAAGTAGATGCTAAGTTTCAAGACCAAACATTGAAAATCAAGGATATAACTTGAAGAAAAAGATATAAGAGAAAAATGAAGTATCAAGGATCACTTTCAAAATATTCAAGTTCCAAGACATGCACATAGCCGGTAAAGTCGCACCCGAAGTCGACTTCACCTATGACTTGGGTCAGGTCCAAGACCAAGTCAACATGAGATGGAACTTGAAGTGAATGCTAAAGACCGAATTCGCACCCAAAGTCGACTCCAGCCTGCGACTTGGGTGAAGTCGCATCCAAAGTCGACTCCACATGTGACTTGGTTCGCGACGGTTGAAAAATTCGAACATTGGCACATTAAATGTGCGCCACATGCCACAAAATGTTCGAATTTACTCCACCATTATAAAAGAGCATTAAAGAGGATGAGCTAGAGGTTAGAGAAACATTCATTAAGCTCACATTCCACTCTCTCTAGCATTAAAGTGATCTACACCAACTTTAAGTGAAGAACTTTGCTCCAACTTTCTGAAAGCGTCATTGCTGATTATATCATTCTCTCAACAAGTTCTTCCACGAGCTAAAAACTGCCTACACTAACCTGTAAAGTGTAGTTTATTCTATTTGATTCATTATCTGTATTTAACACTTAGATTGATATTGGAAATTGAAACCAAGTGAAGGCAAAGTAGTGTTGTGACTCGTCACCTACTTGTGCTATATTTGTGCAAGCCTCCTAGAGCTAAAATCTAGAAGAGAGCTGCTGCTCTAGTTGTATTTAACAATCCAATAGTAGAACCCAAATCACAGTGGGTGTGAACTTAAAAGAGTGGAGTAGGGAAGGTTGCCCAAACCATTATTAAAATTGTGTCTATTGTTGTGGCTTGCTCCACTACTTGTATTGTTTTATTTCTCTCCATATTCTCTGCTTGTTTCATTAAGGGGATTAAATTAAATAGGGAAAAAGTTTTTGTTTAAGTAAAAATTTTAAAATATCCAATTCACCCCTCCTCTCTTGGGTTGTTGTCATAAACTCGGGACCATCATAAAGGAGTCTACGAGCAGGGCTCCTAAAGCCTAGGTATTGTTAGCCCCTTGCCATGACTCACAGTCAATCCCAGAGGTACCTACCGACCACATTAGCGCACGGGATCTCCAAAACTTTTGGGACTAAATTCCCGCTCCCACACATCCCGACCAAAGTCCATGGTATCGGTTTGCCGATGGATGTATTCAATTCCGACATAAAGTGAGTTGGGAATGCATCTGCTAGAGGGAGAAGGAAGTTGCCATAGCTATGGAGCAATGACGTGCTCTATGTGTATTAGAAAGGCCTTCCACACTTGGCCTCGATGAGGTTATACTAAGGGTAGTGGAAAGTGATGGTGAGCCCATGAACACGGATAGTGATAGCAATGATGAGGACTCTGAGGAAGAGTACCTCGAATCAGAAGAGGAGGAGAGTGATGATGAGATTAGCGAGGAAGAAAACCTTCCCGACTGGTCCGACACTAGCACCATCATCGAAGAACCTACACAGGTGCTGCCTAACCTAGGCTTGACCATAGGGGAAGAGGTCTTGGTAGGCGATGAAGGTTTTTCTTTGTTCATGAATATGTATAAATTATGGTTGACGATACTTTTTTGCTAAGATGGTTTGACATGTATATCATGTTGGTCCCGAGTTAATGGCAATTACCTAAGAGGGGAGGGGTGAATTAGATATTAAAAAATTTACCACTTAAACAGAGACTTTATTCTGGATTAATCTAATCCCCTTTATGAAGAAACAAAATGGAAAACAATATAATGTAGAGAGTGGAAATATAAATCAAAACACAAGATTTTATAGTGGTTCAGGCAACCTCCCTACTCTA
Organism: Annona squamosa; assembly: GCA_035584095.1. Classification (NCBI taxonomy): domain Eukaryota; kingdom Viridiplantae; phylum Streptophyta; class Magnoliopsida; order Magnoliales; family Annonaceae; genus Annona; species Annona squamosa. The sequence continues at coordinate 29,432,513 of JAXCLR010000001.1, forward strand.
CTCTTCCAAGCTCACACCCCTTGTGACTTGGGTTCCACTA
>JAXCLR010000001.1:29432652-29455286 GCA_035584095.1 Annona squamosa
GAAGTGCAAACAAGAGCTTTCATTTGCTTCTCTCAAATTTGAGTGATCTATACACATTCAAAGGAAGAAAAGAGCTTGAAGTTGCAAGTAGCTTCAATGACATTCATTCGGTTGCTTCTACAAGTTCTTCCTCAAGCTCAAAACTGCCTACACAACTCTGTAAAGTGTAGATTCTTCTTAGTTTCATTATTCTTTGTTATTGGTCTTGGTTTGAGATTGTCCATTCTCCTTAGATTCTCCTTAGTTTCATTAATCTTTATAGGATCATAAATTACCCTTCATTTTCTTATAAATTTCAAATATAACTTTTGTAAATTCCCATTAAGTCCCCTTTTTGTCTCCACTCTTGTCAGAATTACCAATCAATCATCTTTTCTAAATTTATAATTTAATCTTATTTTTCTAAAATTGAAATTTGGCCTTTTTGTAAACATACACATTTTTTTATAATCTTATTGAAATAACATATGCACTATATATTACACGAAGTTTTCAAATAATACGGGTTTCACAGTTACTGTAAAAAATAAGTACCTGTTGCCAAGAATTGATGATCTATTCGATCTATTGAAAGGAGCAACGACCTTCTCCAAAATAGACTTACAATCAAGGTACCATCAGTTGAGGATAAGTCGTACTGATGTTCACAAAATGACTTTTTGAACTAGGTATGGACATTATGAATTTTTTATGATGCCTTTTGGGCTCACTAATGCCCATGCTGTATTTATGGATATGATGAACAAAGTATTTCTGGACTACTTAGATCAATTTGTTGTGGTATTCATCGACGACATCCTGATTTACTCAAGGTCAAAGAAGGAATATGAGGTTCATCTTCGAAGGGTACTAGAAAGGTTAAGAAAGGAAAAGTTATATGCAAATTAAAGAAATGCAAGTTTTGGTTAAAGTAGCATTTCTAGGGCATATAATATCAGAAAAAGGAATCCAAGTCGACCCTCAAAAGATTGAAGTAATACTGAAGTGGTCAAAGTCAACAACCATTACGAAAATCATGAGTTTTCTAGGGTTACCTGGCTACTACCGAAGATTTGTCAAGAGTTTCTCACAGTTATCAGCTCCATTAACAAGGTTGACCCGAAAAGGATTCAAGTATGTATGGTCTGAGGAATGTAAATGTAGTTTTCAGGAATTAAAGCAATGGTTGATAGAAGCATCTATCCTAACCCTACTTGAAGAACTCGAAGGATTTGTGATTTATAGCAATGCTTCAAGGAAGGCATTGGGATGAGTATTGATGTAAAGAGGAAAGTTGATAACTTATGCATCTCGACAATTAAAGCCCAATGAGGTAAGCTATCCCACTTATGACTTAGAGTTAGCAGCAATGGTATTTGTCTTGAAAATTCGGATACACTATCTATATGGTGCTAGGTGCAAGATTTACACAGATCACAAGAGTCTTAAGTATATTTTCACTCAAAAGGAGTTGAATATGAGATAGATGAGATGGCTTGAATTATTAAAGGATTACGATCTAGAGATATTATACCATCTAGGTAAGGCAAATGTGGTAGCTGTGCATTAAGTAGAAATGTCAGCAAGCACACCTTATCACAAAGGAAGAAGAGTTGCTTCTAGAAATGAGACAATTGGAATTGATTATATCTCCACCTGGAATTCAAACATGGTTATCGCAATGCATACACAATCTTTCCTATTTGAACAGATTAAAACTGCACAGCAAAACGATTTAGACCTACATACACATGTAGGAAAGATGAGGAAAAAGGGATTGAACGAATTTGCCACTGATGAACAGGGTACGTATCGGTACAGGGGTCACGTTTGCATACCTAATTTAGTTGAATTAAAAGAATAAATACTCAAGGAAGCGCATTTTTCATCATTCTCTATGCATCTAAGGGGCACTAAGATGTATCAAGATCTCAAGAAAAGATATTGGTGTAGTATAAAAAGAGAGACCATTGAATACGTAGCTAAGTGCTTAACATGTCAAAGGGTGAAGGCAGATCACCAACGAATGCTCGAAAAACTACGGTCCTTGGAAGTTCCTAAGCGAAAATGGGATGATGTCAAGATGGACTTTATTGAAGGACTGTTTAAAACGCAGATAGGAAATGACTCTATATGGGTAATAATGGATCGATTGTCAAAAGTTGCACATTTTATATTCATAAAGAGAACCTTTTCGGTAGAAAGGCTAGCCAAGGTGTATTACAAGGAGATAATATAACTTCATGGAGTGCCTAAGTCGATAGTATCCGATCGAGATGCAATATTTATGTCTCGATTTTGGAAGAGTTTGCACAAAGACCCTAGGCACCCAGCTTAAGTTCAGTACAACATTTCATCCTCAAACAGACAGACAAAAGGAGCGAGTAAACCAAATTATCAAAGACATGCTTCGAATGTGTACATTGGAATTTAGAGGATCATGGGATGAATACGTATCGATAGCGGAGTTTGCATACAACAATAGCTATTAGCTAGTATTCAAATGACTACATTTGAAGTGTTATACGAAAGGCAATGTCAAACTCCATTAAATTGGGACAAAGTTGCAGAGAAAAAGCTAGCCCCAGACTTGTCTTGACAAATGACAGACAAGGTACAAGTTATTCGCCAGTGTATCCTCACAGTCCAAAGTCGGCAAAAGAGTTACACAAATTGTAAGAGAAAGGATTTGAACATTTAAGTTGGCGAACATGTGTTTATAAAAGTCACATCATTTAAACGAGTTATAAGGTTCGAGAAAAGAAGCAAACTAAATCCCAGGTATATTGGGTCATTTAAAATACTAAAAAAGATTGGGAAGTTGGCATACAAGATAGCCTTACCCCCAGCTCTAGTCTTAGTATATAATGTTTTTCATATTTCCATGCTTAGAAAATATATCCCTACCCATGTATTGATAGCAGAGAACCTACCAATTCAAGATCACTTGAACTATGAGAAAAGACCCACTAGGATCTTGGATCATAAGGTACAAAGCTTTGGAATCGAGAAATAGAGTATCTTAAGGTTCAATGGAACTGATATTTCGAAAGTGAGGTTACATGGGAGTTAAGAAAAAAGGTTGAAAAGAAGTACTCCTAATTATTTGAAAAGTAAACGGTTTCGGGACGAAACCTTTTATAAGAGGGATGATTATGATACTCAGACTTAAGTAGGACCCATACATGTGCATTTGACATGTAAATGTGACTTAATTATGATTTAATTGATTTATTGATTTTAGGGCTATTGATTAAGTATGGTGATGAAATTAATCGTCATAGCCCAATGTGAGTCATTGTGACTAAAGTGGCCTAATGAGGATTAGAAAATGTGAATGTGCTATAAGTAATTATTTCATTTATTATGATTCAATTAATAGATATTATGATGATAATTATGAGTTTAAGGTGATAAATATTAGAAAACTTATAACTTGACGCCCATAAGGCAGAATGAGGTGAAATTTGAAGGTAAGCACATAATTGTGTGCCCAACATTATGAATGGATTGAATTCTGAAAATTATGATGATATTAAGATGATAAATATTTATTTTCATCCAAATCCAAAAGTTTATTCTAAATGATCATAACTTATGATAGAAATGTCATTTTGAGATAAAATTTGTCATGAACGATTAAAATGATATGATGAATCTTATGAATGGGTTTAATTAATCTAATTACTATGAAAAAATGCTTAATCACAAAAGGACGAAACCCATTGACTTTTGTCATGAAAAATCAACTTGTAATTAATGAAAAGTCAACATCTTTAATAAGGTAATTAGTGGACAAATTGAGGTGTCCAAAGAGGGTAATTTTGAGCAAATGTTATGATTTATTAAAAATTCAAAAATCCATAAAATATCAAGGAGTATAAATGCATGAGATAAAGGCTAAGTGATGTAGTCATAGGAGGCCACATATGTGGCCATGTAAGGGACGTCCAAGGCTGATTTGAAGGGATTTTTTTAATTTTTAAAAAATACCAAAATCATATGTAAATGGTCTATATGACTAGGGTGTTAAATGAATATCAAATTGGGATGTACTTTGTAGCATAAAATGCCCAAATGAAAAGCCACATGGGACATGCTCAACATGGACAACAAGATGGCCTAAATTGATCTGATTTTTATGATTAAAAATTATGCAAAAATATGATTTTACTAGGGTGAAATGGTGCCAACACATCAAGGGATGCGTGAGCCTTAAATCACCCTCAAATGAGGTGGAAAAAGTGGGCTCCAAAAATTCAAAAATATGCATTAGGAAAGAGAGAGCATGGATGTCCACTCTTTGGAAGAAAATTAAGAGAAAAGAATCTCTCAAAGGGACCAGAAGCAAGGGCATCCAAGGAGGAAGGGAAGAAAGGAAAAAGAGAAGAGAAAAAAAGGAAGAAAAGAGGAGAAGAAAGGAAGGAAACCAAGTTGGGAAAGACTTGAGCCAAGGGTTCATAGATTCAAGTAAGTATGAAACAAGTTTTGGTTCATTAAATCTTATGATTTTACCTTCATTTATGGGTCATAAATTTTATCCATAACTTAAATGATGAGTTATGATGGCCTTAATTAGGATATTAAATAAGAAATGAACGAAGGGAATGGATTCTAGGATTCAAAGGAGCTAAGTGTGATGCTAGGGTTGATCATGACTTAGGAACCTAGCTGGAATTTTTTAAATTCCATTTCATGTTTCCATTTTAATCATATTTCATGTTTGGTTTATGATTTATAATGCCATGATTTACATATGTTGATTTGGGCAAGATTTAAGAACCTTGGGTAGGGTTAAACCTAGGGTTAACAATATGAATAAATTTTCACTCTTTTGAGATGATTATGATGCATGAATTAACCCAACTAATACATGGGTGAATTAAAGAGTAAAATACTCTAAAGTCAGGGTACATGGGACGTCCAACATAGGGTGGAAGAAATTTGTAAAAAATCTAATTTTTTGGACTCATGTTGTGGACCTCCAAAGGGTGGCCAAACATGCATGGAAAGTTGTTGTTTTTGGGGCAGCTAAATTATGGACTTTAAATATGTGAAAATACCCTAAATATAGGACAAGAAAAGCATGATTAAGGGTGTGTTTGGGAATGAATAAAACTTTTGATGAAAAGTTGTAGAGATAAGAAGTTGTCAAATGATATGATATGATAAAGGTAATGATGAGGAATAAATAGGATAAAGTTGAAATAAATAGGTTAGTTGTGTTGGTAGTTGTGTAGAAATAATCAAAAAGTAGGGTAGTTGTATAGAAAAAGTGTGAAGAAATTATTAAAAAATAGGGTAGTTGTGGAGAGTAAAACGTTTTAGATTGAAAAGTTTTAACTTGACAACTTTTTGTTGTTACCAAACACACCCTAAAGGCTGGAATTTAAGAGTTAAAAATCTGTTATGGATCATGTGTCAAGTTGGACGTTGAAAGTGAGAAAGAATGGTGCCAAAGTTGCTATTTTGGAACCCTACGATTAAGGGATTAAAATTCCATACATATACCCTAAATTATATGCTAATTAAGTGGTTTAATTATGACAAAATAGAGGATAAGTTTCTGTCTTGAAAAAGGTTAAGAAACACATAACATATGTGTGGAAAGAAGGGTGCACATAAAAGGATATGTATAGATAAATGAGAAATGACTTATGTGATTTGCTAAAATATAAAAATAAATGGAAATGTAATGAAATGTGTAATCAAGGTGTTGACTTGATAATAAATTGTAATCTCAAATTTTGAGATTAATACCTAAAGCCTAATCTATTTTTTATATGTGCCTAAAGTGGGCATTGATATGTGAAATGTAAAAAATATATGATAAATAATGAATGAGAGTAATGAAGTTCCATATGATGAGTTAATAAAGGGTTATGATGTATTTGAATGTTTACCCTACATAAAGGTATTAAAAATGAAATTAAATGAATGGATATGAGGATGCACAAGTATATTGCTATACGTGTGAATATCCAATTGGAATATAAGTGGGTCATGTATGTTAATCAATGAGATGTGGGTTGGAAAACTAAGTGTGTGCAAGCATATGGGGATTATATGAATGCAATGTTATTCTTATGTGTATAGGCAAAGACAAAGACAAAATCGATACGGAAAGCTGATGTGAATTAGGTAAGGAAGCAATTTTCTAAAAGATTTGCTTCCTCTAACTATGATAAAATGATTGTAAATGCTATTTAAATGTTTTTTTATTGATTTAGCAAATGAATGTTTAAATTATTTCTAAGAATGTTTAAGGATAGTCATTCCTTTATCTCAACATGTGTTGAAATGTTATTTTAATTGTGGAAAATGATTCGCACAATGTTTTATCAAATGCTGATGAGAAATTCATGATTCAAAGATTTATATATAAAAATCATGCTAGCATATCTAAGTTCATGTTTATGATAAACTCGTAGTGCACAAGGTATTAAGTCTATTCCAAATGTGTAAGCGGGCCGATTGTCCCCCCTTTAGTGTGACCAAGTTGCTAAGATAGGCCAAAAGCTGGCGGCGCCCTCACTGAGATGAGAGAAGACGGAGAAGGGTGGTCATTTAGCTAGCGCTCATCCTATGATATTCATGTTTTATAATAATGCATCGCATTATTCATGATGTACCCGTGATGGGTATAATGTTCACATTTTCTCATGATATACCCACGAGTGGGTATAATGCGCTTTCCAAGATGGTATTTAAATGAAAAAGGTTTGCCTGCAAAATGAATTGCCTGAAAACTATACAGCTTGTTTATTGAGTTTCGACTCACATTTTGTTTTCCAAATCGTAAGACAGTGAAAGGATGGACATGGCAAGGAGCACGGGTTAATCGACAAAGGATGATAATTTTATGAATGTCTATGTATAATATTATGTATGAAAGAAAGTACAATGGTTTATATGACTAATATTAATGAGCTTATGTGATTTACACCATGGTGAATGATGAATTGATAAAAAAAAAAAAAAAATTAAGGACAAATGATGGTTGTATGTTTTGCCATGCTATGAATAATGTAGAATTCATTACATGCAAATGAATATATCAAGACAAAATAATAGCCTAGATAGGAAAAATGATGAAAATTGAATAAGAATGATAATATTAACTTCTATAAAGTCAAATGTAAATGGATAAATATCCAATAAATCTCGCCGTGTGACAAGGCAACAATCCTGATTACGTTTATTAATCAATAACAGTCCCGGAGTAAGGCTCAGGATGTGATGCTCAGTTTGAGGTGTCACAAGTTCATTGTGCGTCTAAACGGGTGATTACTATTCACCTCTCGGGCAACATGCCAACATGGTAGCTACCTGATATTGTCTACCTGCCCTCTTGTGCTCATTGATGATTCATAGGGCGTTATAGCCCACATGTTTTGCCACACGAGGCATTGGTGGAGTGCTAGTGGATTGCTGGTACTTAGGTATCCTGCTAGTCCCCTTAATATGTGTCTACCAAGGTTTGTCGGCAAATATCAAGTATAGGGTATTGGAGTGATAGCGGGTGTAGTTATGTGGTCTATTAATCATTACAGTGTCAAAACGTGAGCTCAAATCCTCATTCAATTCACGTCCAACAAATTCAAATAATGATTAATGCATTTCAGGTTTTCTTTAGCATGGATTTGTTTGCGACCTTGTGAAATTCTAAAATTTGCAACGATCATATCGCTCTGTTTACAAACTCGTGAAACTTAAAATTTACAACGATCGTATCGCGAGCATTTCTGTTTTTCTCCCGTACGTGCAACGGACTTAACAGCAAATGCATGCACGCAAAGGAAGCTTGCTCTGGGAATAAAATTCATAAATCTGTTGGATGTCTGGGTGAGAGGCTTCCCGCCTTCTTAGGGGCTCTCTCTCTCTCTCTCTCTCTCTCTCTCACACACACACACACACAGACACACACAAAACCCAGATTCCTCTTCCGATTCTCCGATTATATCCAATTTCTGCCTCTCTCTCACACACACAGAGACACACACAAAACCCAGATTCCTCTTCCGATTCTCCGCTTATATCCAATTTCTGCCTTTTTTTTGTTCGAATTCATGAGATTGGTTTCGCCCAAGTCTCCGCTCCATCCATATCTCCTGTGAGTTTCTGCTGCCTTTTTCGTTCCAATTACCCACAATTATTACAAATTTTGGCATTGGAAACGCCCTTCATATATATTTTTTCTTTCTGATGTAATTTGAGAGGTCCTTATCTCCGATCTGTCGAATTTTTTTTTTGCTTTTTGCCCCTTTTACCTTGAATTGAGGTTGGAATATGAAATCATTGTTCAATCTTGTTTGGGAACGTGATAAAGGCATTTGATTCATTGATTCATCTCTTACGGTCGCACGCTTGGTTTCTGATAATTTAGCAAGTGGGTTGATTTGGATGATTCCAAGAGCCTTTCAAATTCTGATGAAGTAGATGGTAAAGCTTTGGAGGAACGGTTTTGGGGGTTTTTCTAGACTGTCTTAGAATACCGCCTTTGTCATGGTATTCGAATTAATCCATTAGATTGCGTATAACATTTGGGGTGTTGTCAATGATACAGATCAGAAACTCCACAGAGTTGTTTATAAAAATGAGAATCCTGGAATTTTTCACAAAACTTCTTCCATAATGGATTTACCTTTCTGTTTATTTCTCATGGAGCTGTCCGGTATGTCATGATGTTCGATGATCAAAAGAATTTGGAGCTACAGTTTTGGGAAATCAAGACTTCTGGATATGGTTCATGCCAAATCTGTTTGGAACCATGTTGAATCCGGGAGGAGCTGTAATTTTGTAGAATTGAAGGAATGGGCAACCAAGCTAGAGAACTGGATGACTTTTTGAGATGGAAGATTTGTGTGTGTCATAACCTCTTAGATTAGATCACCTCTAAAGGATGGCTAGCAATGTACCCAGCTCCTCATCTCAGACCAGCTCTTCATCTCAGAGGACAACTCCAAGGGGACCAACTTTTGAAAGATCCTTGTCCAACATCTCTGTAGAGACAGGTGAAGAATTTTCTCCGACATTCCTTCAAGCTCGTGCAGCTTTGAGGAATGCGCCTGTCAGGCCTGACTTGGAACATCAGCACCAATTACAGAGAAGCAGGTCGAATTTGAATATGAACTCTCATTTGGTTCAATTACAAAGAAGCAAATCAAATTTGAATAAAAATCCACGCATGTTCTGTGATGATCAGACAGGGAATGACACTGTTGGTTGTTTACAAAATGAATCTGAATTTGGGTATGTTGTTACCAATTCTCCCATAGGAGGAGGCAATGCTGTAGGGCTTGATGATTATTTTTGTAAAACACTGGAAGGAATCAAGGAGACAGATGAGTATTTCTATAGCAATTCTTCGGATGAAGCAAATTGTGATCAAGATGTTTCAGGTTGGCCAGCTGTTTCTGGGGGTTTTCTTACCGGTTACTCTCATGGGTATCATCCCCATGGCCTTAGAACTGGACAACAATTACTAAGCAGTCCTAGATCCAGAAAGCTCAAGTTCCTCTGTAGCTTTGGTGGAAGAATTTTGCCTCGGCCTTGTGATGGGAGGCTTAGATATGTGGGTGGTGAGACACGGATAATCTCCATCAGACAAAACCATTCTTGGCATGAGCTCATGCACAAAACATTTGGCATTTGCAACCAACCTCATACAATAAAGTATCAGCTGCCAGGAGAAGACCTTGATGCCCTCATATCCATTCTATCTGATGAAGATCTTCATAATATGATAGAGGAGTACCATGCACTTGAAAGAATTGATGGGTCTCCTAGGCTTCGTATATTCCTTGTCACTACAAATGAATCAGATGAAGGAAGAGTACTACAGCTAGATTCTGAATATAACTATGTTTTTGCTGTTAATGGTGCATTAGATCCAAGCCCTCGAAAGAATGCTAGCTGCCAGAGCTTGGCAAGCCCATTGTGGCATAACATAGACAACATCCCTGGTTTTCTTAGAGAATCACCCAGATTTCAACAATCAGAAATGAAAGATTACACCACACCTGCAACTCCAGCAAGGATGACATCACATCCCGCTTCTCAATTTCATCTGCCCAACCCAAAAACCGTCAGTTCCCCCACTCATTCGCCTCCCTATTCTCCTACCCCACTCCAAAGAAAAAACTCTAGAACTGCCTTGAAGCAGTTTTATGATGACCAGCTTTACCAAGGTAGCAATGAGAACTACCAAGTCTTCTTAGAACGGCAACACGATTACTCTTATGCCATGGATCCTAACTATCATCCTCATGGTGAAATTCCAAAGCAAATTCTGTATCAACAGGGCAATATTGACACTCCAGTTAAACACCATGGAACACATTTTCACAGCCGCACACTTAGCAGAGAACTAGTATTTCATGATAGTGACTTGGATGTTAGTTGTTCTTTTCGTGATGATTCATTGTATAGAAAAAGGACATCTCGTTCCATGAGTTTCCAGTGTGAGCCAGAAGATTTGAGGGGTGACATCCAACCTTCATGGTTGCTTGAGAAAAACAATGCAAATAATTCTGAGAGTTGGACGCGATATGATCTGATGATGGAGGAACATGGTGGGAGGTGTACGCACAGCACTCAAGGAGGATTTGCTTCTTGTTTTGGGCTTTCAGCAGCTGCATTGCCTTCACCCACGAATCTACACATCTTCCAGGAAGGTATGATGACACCACCAAGTGAAAAGTAATTGAGTGATTGAAAATTTAATGTAGATGAACCACAGATTATCTCTAAAGGATTCCAAGTAAGGGAAGACAAAGAAAGTTGTGCTAGTCATCCACTGTTTTTCATGCTCAATTGAATCAGTCTGCAAGAACATTAAAGACAGAGGGAGAACAGAAAGCAAAAGAAGAAACCAATGAGCCTGATTACAGTTTATCGAGGCACATTGTATTGCATGAAACTAAATATGAAAATACAACAAATCTGATTACAAGAGATCATTATACGAACACTGATAGAACTCTTCTTGACACTGATAACCACCCAACGTCTATGCTAGGTATTAATACAAAGCCTAAAAACCACTCACAAGACTCCCAAACAGACCATACAGTGCCTGATCTTCCTGACCCAAGTATGGAGACTAGAGAAGACCATCGAGAGGGTGATAATGATCAGAATGTGATAATAGTCCAAGAGCCAAGAATCATGAGTATGGTAAACTCGACACCATTTTTATGTTAAGAATTTATGAATCTAAGCTTAATATTGCAAACCAATAGCTTCATTTATGTATGCATTTAGCACCCACATGTAGTAAAAGCATACAAGGAAGAAGTGACTGCCATGCATGAGGCGACCATCAATCCTCCCATGAAGCCTGATAAAGTAAATAAGAGGGAGTTCCTATATCAATCATTGGAGGATGAGAATCCTATCTTTGTTGAGCAAGATACCAAAAATAGGAATCAAATTCAGCTTGAACCAGGAGGTGTTATTGTTGAAGATGTAACTAATGACATGCCTACGGATGTCCACACTGATCCAGAAGCTGTTCCTTATGTAATTTCAGAAAGCATAAAACAGGAATCTGACTCCGAGGTAATATTCTTTTGTTAAATGGCAAACCATTTTCCCTCATCATCTCTTTTAGAATCTTTAAGCTGCTACTGAATGTTCCAGGATGTGAAAGAAGATGACTGTAGAGATAAGGATTCTTCTGTAAGTGAAGCTGCAATTGCTGAGATGGAGGCTGGCATGTACGGATTGCAGGTTATGCTATGCCTTATGCCTAGTTATTTACAACATGCACAAAACTATCCTTACTACTGTTTACAATTCTTGGGTTATTAGGCATTGCCTCCAGTTTTCATGTTTTTAACTTGTTGTGTTATAATAGATTGGAAGAATTTGTACTGGCTTTAACTCTTGATGGTGAAAGCACTTATGATTTCTATAATCTGAGTCATATAAGTGTTTTTATCACTTATCAGATTCATAGGAAGCACAATTGTTTTATTTAGGTAATTAGAATAAAAATTAACATCAGAAATTTAAAATTTCTGGCATTTTTAAAAGGTCGATCTCGTGCAGTGGTTTCCCATGCATTGTCATTTGCATCATACATTAACCTTATAATTTTTTTTAGAGTTTTTCCTTTTCTTCTCATTGCAATCGGAAGGAAAACCTCTAATAGAAATTGATGTTTTTCGTTTAGTGATTTTATGTTTCACCTCTGTATTGAAAGTCAAAACATTTTCTCAACCCTTACGGAAATTAGAATGTTTTGTCAGTGTTCTACTTTTACTTCTGCTCCAATGGTTTTTATTAGAATTCAGAAATGATTCGGGATCAGCCTTTCCTTTTAATTCTAATACCTGCCCTCGTATTACTTTTAACTAAAAAACAGTATACACGACTGACACAGGATTGTTAATAACTACAATGCATAATGACTCATGATCAAAATCCTCTTTTGAGGATGGACCTTGGTGTAATGATAAAGGTTGCTGACTTAGCAAGTGGAAGTCCCTCGATAAATTGCGGGTTAGTATCATTGGTGCCCTTAGCTTTCGCCTCATTTCACCCATCATCGTATACCTTTGCCTATTTCATGTGGGATTATGATACCATGCATGGGTTGTTAGTTAGCTAAGGTACAACCTCATGTATTTATATTTTTAATAAATTTTTTTGTTTTTTTTTATTCACGTGTATTTAGTTCACTTCCACAAAAAAATTGTATTTAGTTCACATATCAAATTTTAATATTTTTGAATTCTTATATATATATTTATAAAATCTCAAAAATAAAAAAAATTTTCATTCATCTCACACTCATGCACATGAGAAATGACAAAATGTTTTATTTTTAAAATTTTGTAAAAAACTATATATAAGAATCCAAAATTGGTAAATTTTGGTATTTTAACTAAATGCACTTGGGCTCATATAAAAGTAAAGAAAAAATCAAGAAGTTACATTAAAAATAAAAAAAAAATGTATACGAGGTTGTTATTTAACTAAGTAACAGCCCATTGAATGATATGATGATTCTTTCATATGTATCTTTTTAGTTTTTCATCGTCTCCTCTATCTTTCACTCGTGCCCTCAAAAATCCCACGCGATCCCTTACCATTATCAAAAAGTGAAATAATAAGAAGCCCCTCATATTATTATCATTTGTGTTCTTGAATTTTGGCCGAAATAATTTATTTCGTGCATACCCCTATAGTTATTATGTTTTACCCATACCTCTAATGTTAGTTGTGATAGGAAATGGTTGCTAAGTAGCTAAAATGTTGTTATCCAGAAGAAATGATAAAAAAAAAACCCTTGAAATTTATATTTTTTACTTCACAAAAATAATTTTGTAATATAATAATAACGTAAAGATATAAGAAAACATTATAAATTTTAAAAAAAATTCTTTGATTAGTTATATTAAGTTTGCGTCTTTTAGCCAATAAAAAAACTGTCTTTTAGATTTCTTAGCATAAATAATATTTAAATTTTATTTCCTAACACAAAGAAAAATATAAGAAAATATCCTAAATATAAATGCCTAGTGATTGTTTCCGACACGTTTGAAATGGATTTTTTTAACTTTTTTTTGTTTTTTTTAATAAAAACTGTTATCCTAAATGTATATAATCTGTAGACCATGTTTAACCTTTTTTAAAATGTGTATGTTTTAAAAAAAATTTAAATATAGGGGAATTTGGTCATTTTTAACCTGTGAAAATGACCACAATACTCCTATTTTTAAAATTAAAAAAATACACACATATCCAAAAATGGTAAAACTTGATATACAAATTATATACATTTTTTTAGACAGCAAATTATATACATTTTAATTAATAGTTTAGTTTAAAATTTTTTTAAAAAAAAATTAAAAGGGTTTTTATGATCGGTTGGAGATGGTCGTATCTAATCACCATCGAATATAATTTTTTTGTAAAATATTGATTAAATTAAATTGTTAATTCCATGTCCTTCAAAATTTTCAAATTCGCAGCATAATAACAGAAAAACAAGAAAATAGTCCAAAATATTAATTTTTTTTTATTTTTAAAAATATTCATTGAAACTAAATAGATTAATTTTATATTTTTCAGATTTTGGAAATTTCTAGCATAAATAATACTAAAAATTAATTTTTAACTTTATAATGGAGATATGAATAACCTAAAGATGTAAAATTATGTTATTTCTAGAAGTATTTACTAAATTAAATTAAAATAGATTGTTTTTGTTTCTTCTAAGTTTTGTAAAACTTCCAGAAAAATATTATTAAATATTCTTTTTTAATATTTTAATCAAAAGCAAGGAAAATAACCTAAAAGTTGAAAATTTCTGTTTTATAAAAACATTCCGTAAATTAAATTGATAAATTTGATGTCTTTCAAAATATGTAAATTTCTACTATAAATGAAACGGCTAGGGGCATGGGTGAAATAAAGTAAGTTGCACAATGATAGTGAAATTTGACCAAAAGTCAACATTGAAAATGATATTAAAGCAAGGACTTTTTGGTCATTTTAATATTTAGAGATTTAACAAGATGTGTGTAGATGGACCTTAATTTAAAGTACATGGGAAGACCGAGGACAATGGACGCGAATTGCAACGCTAGGGCTCTTATTCCAAGCGGAATAGGTGGCGCCCCTACTCTCGCCGTATCACCATCTTATCCTACTCCTTGTAGGGGTGTTAATAGATCGGGTTGGACGAGTTGTAAAATAATCATAATCCGTTTATTAACTCATTTAAAAAACCTCAACCCTAACCTATTTAATAAATAAGTTGATGTTATATAGCAGATGATCTGAAAGCTTAAACTTTAGTGGACAATGATCTCGTAGGGTGATACAAGACGTTATTTTCGGTGTAAGAGAAATAGAAATAGGACAGTAACAGAAAAATAGAATTAAGGCACCAGCAGAAAAATAAAAATTAAGTGACAAAAGGAAAACTTAAAGAGAAAAAATAATTAAGGGGCTTACATTTATATATATAAATTTAATGAGTTAAACAAGTTAAATGAGTTAAACAGGTTACTAAATGAGTTGACAGGTTATAAAATCTCTACCTTAATCTATTTATTTAATTAAATAGTTAAACGAGCTGACGGATCATAACCCATTTATTTAAAAATTCCAACCCAAACCCATTTACAAACGGGTTGGACAAGCAGGTTGACAAGTTGACCATGATCATTAACACCCCTACCTCCATGTAATGGCTGCGACTCCTATGTGGCAAGAACAATGTGCGCTATTCTAATCTGTATCCGAGGAAAACAACATAGGTGCACATGAAATAGGAAAAGTTATATGGTGACGAGTGAAATTACGTCAAAATCTAAGGGCACCAATGATAATAACCTGTGAATTGCAATGTGTGGGGGCTCTATGAAGTTGGTTGGCCCTTGTCATGACGTTCTTATCTTGTTTTAATCAGGATCGGTTATATGAATCACCAACATCGTGCTCTGTTTAAGGACCTAAAAGTTTTAATGCCCAACACTGCACCCGCTGCCTTTTAAAGGGGTTCAGGACCAGCGTCCAGAATCATGAAATATATGTTTTCTCCCATTGGAAAAATAAGAATATTTTTGTTTAGGTTGCACATCAATATTGTAAGACCTCAATAAGTATAATTGTTCCTTTTCCCTTGCAATTTAAGCTATGATAGGTGGATTACTCCAATGTGGAAGTGAAAATGTACAAGATATGTAACTACTTTTTGCCTTTCATTGATGTTTTGGGAGATACTCCTACAGATTCTTTCATCTTCTGGAAAGTTAGATTTTAGATCTTCAACTAAATTATCTAGTGTTGATGCACAGATTATAAAGAATGCTGATCTTGAAGAACTACGAGAGTTAGGATCTGGAACATTTGGGACCGTTTATCATGGGAAATGGCGTGGAACAGATGTTGCCATTAAGCGGCTCAAAAGGAGTTGCTTTGCTGGGCGCTTATCTGAGCAAGAGCGGTTGGTGTGTGCTAATCTAGATTGCTACATTTTAATTTCTGTTGGAGCTGTTGCAGTGGAGGAAGACATGAATGAAATCATTTTTAGCTTATGAGAAATTTCCTAATTTTCAAATAGACTAGGGTTACGAATAGATTTCCATTCCCATACCATCCCCTGAAATGTTGTTGATTTGCTTCTCAAGGCACTGGTTAATGTAGATTCTCTTCAATACCTGTCTTAGATTAAAGTGTTCTGAATAAAATTTTCTTCTGGCCAAGTTGCTAACCAGTGTAGCGAAAGCTTGAGTTTTAGTGGAAGGGGACCTTCATCTCTTAAATCGGTCAGGCCATCCACTATGCTACTGGACCATGGGCAAGGCATAGGATCCAGTAATTCTCCAAACACATACACAGATTCCATGTTGGTTTCAACCTGGTCTGAAATTAATTTTTGTAACAAAGGCTTCAACTAGTCCAAATAAAACCTCGAGCTCTTGATCCAATTGGTTAGCACCTTGGAATTGAGTAAGCTTACCCGTTGAGATCATATTCCATAACCATCTGTATCCCATCTGAATCTTCACACCTGTCTTCTACTTATGACGTCAATCGGGACGTGACATAAAAAGTGTACATTTTTTATGTTATACTCACGGGGGTGTGGGAGTTTCTCTTTACTCAGGCCTGGGTATGGCATAACCGACAACTATAATTTTTAGCTCAGCACCTACAGATTTCAATATTGGGCTAAACATCCCTAGCCTCACCCCCCATGGGACTTTCACTATTGAACTTTGCCCACTACTCAGGTACTGTCCCTTGGCCCAATACCTCAGCGTTAAAGCATTTGTAGTTACCTCCACTTGATTCTAAGACCAAGGTTTTTGTTAGTTTCAAAAACCACACTCTTACCAATTGGGCTAAAGACCAACTAAACCTTGGTTCTAGATTTGAGTGCAGGTGACTACCAATGTGGTAATGTTTGAAAGTGTTTGGCCAAGATATAATACCAGCCCAATGGGTCAAGCTTAATACTTAAAGCCCATAAAGGGTTGGGTTAGGAAACCCTAGCCTAGTATTGAAATCCATAGCAGCTAAGGAAAAAGTATAACTATGGGTTATGTTATGGTTTCGCCTAAGTAGAGAGAAGTTCTTGTATCCTCAAGGGCATGACAAAAATATTCACTCTAAAGCGAACTTTGAATTGCCTAAAATGAGCACACGACTATGGATCTAACCAGTGTAGTCTTTGCTCACGAAGTAGAAATTTTGCCATGAAATAAACATTGACATATTCGTTGGTGGATACTCATTGAGGCAAAAATTTTAACAGATTGATCATGGTGTTAAAGGATTTTAATTTTATGATATAATATAATGATTACATGAAGAAAATGTTTTTATTTCCTAACCAAGCATGATATGTTAAACGTGGTTTAGATTTCATCAAATCACCTTGTGAAGTCCAAACAAAGCATTTACACTTAGGGATTAAAGTTGAAATGCTTCATAGAATTATTTGCTTATACAGTTTGAATTTTGGAGTGCAGCTTTTTTGTTCAATATTGTGATCACCATTAAGTCCCTGGGTTTTCTAACGCAATCTTCATTGTTGCAGGTCAAAGATTTCTGGAGGGAAGCCCGGATCCTCTCAAAGCTTCATCACCCAAACGTTGTGGCCTTTTATGGTGTGGTCCCAGATGGGGATGGTGGAACTTTGGCCACTGTGACTGAATTCATGGTGAATGGTTCACTCAAAGAAGTACTGTCAAAGAAGGAAAAGTATGTTGCCTGTATCGGTTTTCCTGTTTCCAACAACTACGATTTTTTTCTTTAATATTTTTTAAGCTGCTGTCTGATTCTTCCAGGCCTCTTGATCGTCGTAAGAGACTCATAATGGCAATGGATGCAGCATTTGGAATGGAATATTTGCACTCAAAGGACATCGTTCATTTCGACCTGAAGTGCGAAAACTTGCTTGTTAATATGAGGGATCCCCACCGACCCATATGCAAGGTCTGCCATATACTGGCCTTATACCTTCAGAGTATCTCATAGTACAACCAGATGGCAGCTTTTGGTTTACTCTTCAACTGATTCCTTAGTTCATTTTGAAAATCATTTCCATTGCTTGTTACATCTATGCTGTGAATACATTAATGGGAACTCTCTCAGGTTGGAGACTTTGGACTGTCAAGGATCAAACGCAACACTTTGGTTTCAGGAGGTGTAAGGGGAACCCTTCCGTGGATGGCACCGGAATTGCTGGATGGTAGCAGCAACCAAGTTTCAGAGAAGGTTAAGCCCATGTCTCAAGAATTAATCTACCATGTTTTTCACATACACTGGTCTATCGAATTACGAGGTTACTTCCAAGAGAGGAATTTGACAATTATTCTTTATCTGGCTGTCACTAAGTGAACACTGTAAAGCACCACTTGATGTTTTCCTTTCTCGATTCCAGTCAGTTGTGCATTCAAACACATCTTTAGGCATCTGGGGGGTTGTCAACCACATATCCAATGGTAACCTATTGAATGTCGCATTGAATATGGAAGAAAGATTAGCTCAGCTTGTCTGCAACCGCTAAATTGTCCTAGCTCATTTTGGTTATGCTGTCTTAGTTATTTAATGTAATGGAAACCAAACAGCACAGTATTGTCTTGTCACTTATTCTTTTGCCTTCTATTTTTGTTCTTTCATAGTGTTACTTAAAATTCTCCATGAACCCAACCAGAACTTAGATATTTCGTAAAAAATGTCTGCTGCAAAATCCAACTCTAAATTAAAGAAGTGTATCTGCAGGTTGATGTCTTCTCCTTTGGTATTGCATTGTGGGAGATCCTCACAGGAGAGGAACCTTATGCCAATATGCATTGTGGTGAAGTCATTGGTAAGTTTGCTCATTAATTTCGGAACATATAGCAAATTTCGGAACAGCTTTTCTGTTTGCTAATTACACAAATGAAATAGTTGTTATTCAAAATTCTGACTTATGCTTCAAATATAATCTTAACACTCAATTTTCATTATGGTTACTGACTGGATTTACTGGAAGGTGGTATTGTGAATAACAACCTCCGGCCATCCATTCCAAAGCGTTGTAATGCCAAGTGGAGAGAACTAATGGAAGACTGCTGGTCGTCTGAACCTGAGTCCCGCCCATCATTCACGGAGATAACAGACCGGTTGCGTATGATATTGATAGAACTAACAACCAAAAAACGAGATCCACCAAATGGATGAAGCTATTCTTTGTTCTCGCAATTTTGTATCGCCACAGTAAACGGATTTAGTGAGGGATGGATCGTAGCCATCTAGGGAGATGGAGTAGCAACAATCATCAAGAGGCTTGAGGAGTGTTTCCTAACAATGACAGGAGCATGAATAGGATTTCTACTTTTCTTGCTTATGCTTGTTAATAGGTATAATTCATTATTCTTCTTAGCAATGTTGTTATTCAAGTAAACAATTTCAAATTGCTTACGTACGTGAGAAAATAACCTAAGAATCCATCTGCTTCTTAAAACTTTTATTGCAGTCGAATGTGAAATTACAAGATCAAAAGGAAATCACACTTGTATCATAGTCTAAATATCAATAATTTTGAAGGAACGAGAATTTGAATGCTCAACCTTACAATTCGTGTGCACGCCAAGCGGGTTTTACCCAACTCGCGCTATTCCAACCCATAAAATATCCGGTTAGAAGAATAACCCGTTTACGAATTTTTGCTAAGAGTACAACTTTCGAGTTAAGTACGTCCAGTTCGAGGTTAACTCTACCCATATCCTATTCTCAAAAACTCCTGTCTATCATGTTCTAGGTTGAGTTTATTCCAACCCTACCTTACCCTATCTTTTAAAGTTGAGTTAGTTCTAATTTTAGTTCTATAATTAGTTCGTTAAAATAGTTTTTATATTACAGGGGTATTTATTTTCCTCAAAAACTTTTCATTATTTACAATTATTTTATTTTTTAATTATTTTTTTACTTTTTCCTATGCAACTACTCTACTTTTTAATCATTTCTATACAATTGTTAATACATCTGGCCTATCTATTTTAATTTTATTCTATTTACTCATCACATCACCCTCATTATATTTCATTATCTTCTATTTCAAAAACTTTTACATCAAAAATTTTATTACTTTTCAAACAGACTTTATATATAAAAACTACAATTTTGTTACCGAGTTTTACTTAAAAACCCACAATCAAGATGAAAATTATATAATTTTTAAAACATAATTATTGAATAATAGATAAAGAAGTTTTTATATATTTAAAGAATATATTTATTTTTTTCATTATAAAAGATATTTTGTAAAATATATATTACCGAAGCCTTGGAACTTACCTTACCTTAATTACACCCTATATTTTTTTTATCTTGGAACTTACCTTACCTTATGAATAGAAAAATAGAACCTACCGTAACCATTTTACCTATTATTTAAACATAGTCCGAACCCACTCTAACCTGGACTGGAATGGACGGCACAGGATATAGTACCAGCTTGAAACCAGACCTCAACAAATACAGGATCAGCATAGAAACCAGGTCCTAGTCAAGAAAAACCCGTCCAGTGTACACCTTTTTTTTTTTTTTGTAAGAAAGTACACCTCTATTTATTTATTTATTTTTGTAAGAATGTACACCTCTATTTTTATGCATGGATGTTATCGCGGACGGTCCGATCCATTGCAAACATTAGCAGGCTCCTTAGACTGAGACATTGTTTCACATATAAACAATTTTTTTCAATTGCTTCAAGACTAAGACATGTTTCACGTAGAAAAATATTCCACTGGAAACAACTTTCCATCCCATTTTAACCTGACGGCATTGTTTTCAATTTTTTCCCGAGCATTAAAAATTTTTTGACTGCTTAATCTCATTATCATTGCTAATCAAGCAGAATGATTCAAATTTGTCAAAAATTGAACTTGGACATTGAGAGAGCAGTAAAATTACCATAGATACAAATTTTCCCTAAAGACCATGCGAATTCACTGAACATAAAACCAAAAACAATTTACAAACATTCTCCATCTTGTGTGCGTGAGAGAGAGCGCAAAACAGATTTAAAAAAATAAAAATAAAAATTCACCGTACTTTATATCCCATCTCTTTACAAAATTTATATTAAAAAAAATTAAAAAAAGAGCAGCCTTACGGGGCTGAATCATGCCTCCTGCCTTACAAAGAATGCTTAACCACTATATAGACAAAAAATAAAACCAAAACAAAATAAAAATCGAGACCACACTTCGCAGGGCTTAGGCATACCCTGCCCCCTTTTTATCTCTAAGAGACTTTACAAATTTTAATGCAAAGAATAATTTCACAGCAATGGGCCCGAATAAAAAAATGAAACATGATGTGAAAATGGGGGGAATGATTTACATTTAAGGATATATTTTCCTCCTTCAGGGAATTTGGGTATTTGCTGACAAAAAGAAACAAATCCCATGAAAGCCTTACTCAAGTAAAAATTGGAAGGCTATGTTCTCGAGTAGCTCAGGTGCAGGTTTGACATCCGAGAAATCCTTCTCTTGAAGAGCATTGGAGAGTTCATCCACTGAGAAGGGTATACTGCAGATGCATAGAAATTCGCTAGATGCTTGAGATAAGACTCTTTTTTTTTATGGATTTTATATTAACTGAAGGTTGAAGTAAAATATTCCTCACCCGGAATTGTCATCAAGCAAAAAGGCATCACTGGCAGCATCACTAGAGTCTTCTGTCATAAGTATTCTCATGCTGCTAATGACCTGTTGGAATGTATCCAGACAATTAATTCAGAATTTAAGTTTTGCAACCAGGTTGAACCCTTACATTTGCGTTAATGCAGTAAAATGATGAGGAAAAAAAGCAATGCAAAATCAATAACATGAAAGAAACTATAACAATGTAAATAATTGACTGTTTCTCACGCCCCACATTAGCAGCATGATATCTGATACTGTAGAAATGTAAATTACTCATAAAACACAGGTACCATACAATGGGTGACAACTGCCAATATACATTTCTAACAAAAAGAGTACTCCACAATCTAATCACGTAACAAGGAGGGCAGCTATGACTGCAGAAAAGGAAAATAACCATTCACCCCTCCAATGAGCCCACATTAACTTAAAAAAAGGTCATTTGACCTATTTGATTTCTGGCTTCGCACATGCTCTCTAAAATTTCCCTCCTTTCACCATATACGCTATAGCATTGGCTTGGCCACCAAAATCCAGGCAATGCATTTTCAACTCTTCAGAGCTTGTTCTACAATAGAAGATAACTATGGGGAAATGTTTAATATCTTTAAGACGGCTAGTGAATCTCTTTTCATTCATACCACTAACATAATGGCCCATGCTAGAACTTAGTTCTCTTGTTCAATAGACTTACCTTTTAATTAAGGTTCCCCCAATATTAGAAAGAGACTAAATGCATGTGCAACAGGTTTATCCAATCATTTGGACTTACATCTGCATTTACACTTTTAGTGCCATATTTGTCATCCCAATAATTGGTGCAGATTCTGTAAAGCTGCTGGACGCTCAGGATCTGCATGTAAAATCAAAAATAAGTATGAAAGAAGATGTACAAACAAACACATGTACACATGGAAGAAGGTGTCAAAGTAGCCAAGCCAACACTCCACAGGAAGAGGAGAGGAGGAGGGGGGGGGGGGGGGGGGGGGAGGG
>JAXCLR010000001.1:29457011-29476529 GCA_035584095.1 Annona squamosa
TAATTATTTTTTCACATTTTTCTATACAAACTACCCTACTTTTCAATCATTTCTACAAAACTACCCATACAACTAACTTATCTATTTTAACTTTATTCTTTTTACTTCTCATCATTACTCCTATTATATCACATTACTTTCTATTGATTTGACAATTTCTACTCCAAAAACTTTTCATCAAAAGTTTTACCTCCAACCAAACACACCCATCATTTCTAGTTTCAACTACATGTCCTGAACAACTAAATATCATCTCTAGTTTCAACTACATGAGAGAACAGAATTCACCATTTTTGTGTTCACAATCCAAAACAATGAAACAGCATTCACTAGATCTGTTAGCCACATCAGCCATGAGTATCAGAGCTGCAACCACCATCAGTACCAAGAAGTATATAGTTTGCATTTAAATGCACACAAGCAGTTTAAAATTAATCAATGCATTGAAAAATTACATCAAGTTACTATACAGGAAGAATATGTAACTGATGTATAAATGTTACATACCAAGAATCCCACAGACTGTCGTATATGCTTTAATTCATCCCAAGATGAACCAGCAAACTGCAAGTTGACAAAATTTCAGATAATCTATGGAAGATTTTCCAATAATCGACGGATGAGAACATAACAGAAAAACTTCAGTAAGAACATGGAAATAAGAAAAAAAATGCAAAATAGAAACCTCCTCTTTTGCTACTTGGCAACACCAGAGCTCTAATTCAGCAAGGCCTGCTTTCACATATTCTCCATTACTGAAGGTACAGCACTCACGCCGTAGTAGAAGACTGTCGTGACATTAGACAATCCTCAATAAAATAAACAAATAAACCTTCTTATGAGGTTGTAATAAGATAAAGAGAATAACTTGCGTACCTGTTGAAAAGCTGCACATTCATATGTGAGAAAATCTGCATGAATATCTTCTGAATGAACATTGGAGGTACCTGGAAAGAAGAACTGTAAGAGTAGCACACTAATAAAATAATGAGGCCATGAGATTTGGTAAGAATAGCTACATACAAAGTTTTCTTGAAATGTTTTAAGAAGACCATTGAGACAGTCGATAATTCCCTGCCAGTGACTGCTCACACGGTTACCAAAAGACCTCCCAGACGACTTTAGCATAGCAGCCCTAGATGTTCTTGGTGCCTGAAATTTCAAGGTGGCATGTATTTACCCATCCAATGGCCAACATGTGCAACAGAGAACCACATATAAGAACTAGCACTAAACACTGCCACCATCGAATTTTAATATTTAGCAACACACGCTTCATAACAAGAAAAAAAAAAATCCATGCTTTGGAAATAAGAGAGAAGGATTTCTCAATAAAAAAAAAAAATTTCATTGAAGACGCGAAATAACTTTATTTTATGAAAGGTAGCCGAGCTGCCAAATTGAAATACTGACAAAGTAACATCCCTCATACCTGAATACAGTGAGGAAGCAATTTTGACAATTGCTTCTTCAAGTTGTCACGAACCATTCCATAGATCTTCTCCACGTATGCTGTTAGCTGCTGCTTGAAAAGCAAGGCAGGGTACTTTGCCTCAACTTGGCGCACAACATCCAAATTACCTAGTGAAAGATTGTTGGAAGAAGGGGAAGAACGGAATCCCTGTTGAAAAAAAAAAAAAAAAAGACAGATAAATAAAGGTTAGAAACTATAAGAGTGATTCGGTGGGGTCAACAGCATGCAGTTGCCACCTGGTCACCCCTTCCCATTTCTTTAAATTTCTTTTCTATAGAACTGTGGGCCCCACTTTACTAGGCTTATACAAAAAAATTTCAATTTTTTTTTACCTAATTTAAATACATGTTTTTGAATTTCTAAAACGAAGAAAAGAAAATTTGGTTTCTCATGCCCTAGTGCATTAGAAACCAAAATTCATTTGGGTTTTTAAAATTCAAAAATGTATTTAGATCTAAAAAACTTTTGTGAAAGCTTATGAAAGTGGGGCCAGCAGATTTGTAAGACAAAACTTGTGAAAAATAATCATGAATAAATAAATAAACAATGGGAGAGGTGATCAGAAAGCAACCACATGGCTGCCGCCAAATCACCACTCTAGCTACAAAAAGTCTCAAGGACTAATCATGTCCACAGCTAAGAATGGAGTTTCAAGATTCAACCACACTTTAAGGCATCCAAAATAAGTAATCATGTACATTCCCACAAACAAAGATTCAATGAAGGTTCAACCACAAACTTTACAAAAAAATCCAAAAACAGTAATCATGCCCATGCCTACAATCAAAGATTCAATGAAGGTACTACAAACTTTACAAAAAATATCCAAAAAACAGTAATCATGCCCATCCCTACAATCAAAGATTCACTGAAGGTTCAACCACAAACTTCACAAAAATATCCAAAATCATTAATCATACCCATGCATAAGAACAAAGTTTCAACCACGAATTCAAAAAATACACAATAGATCTAATCATGCCTAAGACAAAGAAGAATCAATCTCTTGAAATGACAGAAAATAGAGGTTATTTTTTCTCTTCTTTCATTCTTCTGTCCTTACCTGTGCCATCCTGCCAAATAATGATGTAGCAGCAGAAGGTTTCCGATTTGGAGTTGCTCCAGCTGCACCTCCCGCCTTCAGACTCTTTTGCAGTAGAAACAGTAATGCAGACGTATTTGATAGCCAGTATGCCAAATGCTCATTATTTTCACCCTCTTGACTCTGCACAACAGAACAGAACAACAGATTTGAAAAAAAAAAAAAAAGAAACAAACAAACAAAACAAAAACAAAAACAAAAACAAAAACAAAAACAAAACAAAACTGCCAACGCACTACATCAATGCGACTCAAAAGTATCAAAAGATGAAAGGAGCATAGATCTAGGGACAAAGAGAGTAAATCAACTCACTACATTTGAATCCAGAACCAGTATTTCCAAACAAAGCTAGTCTTCCAAATGTAGTGAACCCTAAGATTCAGCAATGCATTGAAGAATGCAGCATAATTTTCCCTTGGGGTTTATAGGGTTGCTTCACGTTGTAATTGCTTGTCGAGACTTTTATCTGTGATTATGAAACAAAGGGCGTGTTTGTTTACACCTAAAAATTTTCAATTTAAAACTTTCCACTCTACACAACTTTCTTATTTTTGAATTATTTCTTCACCTTCCTATACGACTACCCTACTTTTCAATAATTTCTACACAACCACCTATAAAACTAGCCTATCTATTTTAACATTAATCTCTTTACTCCCCATCATTACCTTTATCATTTCATAACATTTTCTCTCATTTCCAAAACTTTTACACAAAAAACTTTTCATTCGAAAGTTTTATCACTTCCCAAGCACAACCAAAGCTACAGGAGACCTGTATTCTTGATGGATCACTTCATCACTAAGGGAATGATAAAAGCATTTCTGAGGACCTGGAAAAGCCATCCACGGAGATGATCTAAAAGAGATCCAGGATTTATCCAAAATACTAATAGTCTGGAGGAGACATGCTACAGTCATACAGGCCAGAAGCAAACAGTTCAGTGACCTTCATGTACTAACAGACAAATGCCTTCAATGTGTTGTGCATGCTTTTCATCCTCAAACTAGAAAGTTCGTTATCAAAAAGCAGATCATATGCTTCTCCAATCTAAGCACAATTAAATAATAATTAGTACAGAATGTTATAATTTACCTCAATTTCAGAACCAATTACTTGAATAAGACGGTCAAAAACACTAGTCCTCTCAGCTTCAAATGACCTCCAATGGATGAGACATTTGTATATCGTAAATCCAGCAATTGGCTTTCCATGGCTGAACCCAATATTTTGACTCACACATTTTATGAGAGCATCGACACTCTCCTGAGCCAGAGAAGACATTTAAATTAGATGGAATCAATTCAGACACCAACAGGAGATAAAGAAAAGAAAAACAAATACAACTATGGGTGCATTTCAGGTAAAAGCATACATGCTGCCTTTCAATCTGGAATCTCTTAAGCTTGTTGTCAGAATCTGCATCTTCCTTATTAACAAATGGTGTGTTCAGAACCTCCTGCACCCACATTCATATATACCTCAATACCATAGCAGAAACATAACCTGCTCATTTTTTAAAACAAACAAGTACAAAACAATAACAAAAAAAATAGGTGGTTCGGCTCACATTTTTGGCTTTAATTTCATCAGTTTCATGGTGACCATTCTCCAATTTCTGCAAAGAAGCAAGCTTTTAAACACAAAGGTTCCAATTTCCAAAAGAATAATTATTAAGAAAAAGTGCATTTTCTATAGGAATGTATGGATACCTTATATCTTGGAATAGCTAAATGCTCTGACATGGGCTTTATTGGAGAACTGAATAATGTTTGCTGCTGAAGACCATTATCTTCACATTCCATGTCAGAGAGTTTCTCTTCCAGCCTGAAAAAAATTTTGAATAATTTTTTTGACATAAAGTCAAAGTTTAACGAAATAAATAGCTTGGGAATTGTGGACAAAGAAAAGGAATAAATAAGAAGAAGACAGTTTGAACTGTGAACTAGTACAGGTAATCTAATTTGAAGAAATAATGGCCTTTGAAAGCAAAAGCAGGAAGCGGCTACAAAAACCTCTGCATTGCAGTTTTCAACTGAATTATCTTCGATTCTGCATCCATAGCTTGCTTCAGTCTTTCTTCACTAACTTTGTGTGTCTCTTCATACTTTCTTTCTGCTTGGTCAATCTTCTCTTCCAGTGAACTCACCATGGCCTATGATCGATGAACAGTCAAGTTCAAACAAATCTAAATCAAGAATTTTTCCCATTACGGATGTACAATATATTTTTTTATTTCCTTTTTACTTACCTTGAGTTTTTCATTTTCAGCAGTAAGCTTCTCCACCATTGCAGAATCAATAACAGGAACCTCTTGTATAACAGGAACTATCTCTGCTGCCTTTCTTGCAGCCTCTTGCTCCTTTACCAACATTTCTGTTGCTTCTTTGAACTGTTGCTCCATCTCATATAAAGCAGATTGCAGTTTCGCATTTTCTTGATTTTTGGCTTCCTCCAAGTCCGCCTGAGACATTAAGAGTCATGCACTCTTACTAATGTACAAGTTCACAAGAAATACCTGGGAAATGGCAATATGACAGAGGTGTCTGTAATCATGAGCACACTTATTCACAGGATGATAAAGTCTTGTCTCGATGAAAAAGCAGGATTGTCGAGTAATGGCCACTACCAGTTGATCCCTTTTCCTCCCCAAAACAAAGAACTCAATAGCAACTACTATGGCAAAGGTAACTAAACCACGATGGTGAGGCAGTTGTCCTCAATTCTTATAGTTTTTTTTTGGGGGGGGTTCAATAGAGAGATTAACAATTCCCCTGTATTTTAAAAAACGGCCATATATTGCATCATAAATGTGTTTGTAGAAATTCACTATATAATAATTTGCTCTGAGTTGTTGCTTGTCAAGAGACGAACATGGGCAGGGAAACTGCTTCATGTAAATTCTTATTTAGCCAGAAGTTACAAGCATTTGGTTAAATACAGTGTAGATGTAAATGCTGATATGTTGACGTTGGAAAATTTACTGTGCATATATAAGTTATACGAAGATGAAAACTTAGTAAATGCATTGATGGATACAGCTAAAACCAACATAGAGCACAACGCTTCTGTTATGTATACAGTTGAGAAGAGATTTTTGAAGACTTCTTTTGTGTAGCTTCCCAAAGAGAAACCCTCAACAGGAAAAATACTATTAAGCAAGAAAGACATTCCATGAGAATTTGATGAAAAGGAATCATTCGGTAGATGCACACATACTTTTGGGCAGAATATTATACTCAAATAGCAGTATCTGGTTTAAATCACCAGAAATAAGGACAGGAAAGATAACAAAGAGAAATATGCTGAACGTTAAAATATTAATACCCTCATGCGTTTCTCTAATTGTAGTCTCCATGTAAGCTCTTCAACTTGCTTTTCCAACTTATTTTTGGCTGCCTGAAGAGCACCTGTTTCCCTTGCAGCCTACACATATAGACAAAATAATATAAACAGCTTTAGGTCAAATCCTGGGAATAAAACAAAGAAAAAACATTACAAAAAAATTGGAAAAAAAAAACCTATGACTTAAGACAGAGCAATACAAATAGACATACGTCAGTCCAAAACATAAAAGAAAAGGGGAAAAAAAAAAAAAAAGGTTATGACTTCCTTTAGTCCTAGAACAGTACGACCAATTAACAGAAACTGCATAAACCAACATAGCAAGCAGTTTGGGATTGATTGTGTGCTTGTAATTTGGAGACGGAAGCAAAACCTCAAAGTTCAATGAGCTGGATCCTTCCACTCAACTAGTAATGAAAATTTGCAGTTGATGAAAAAAGCCCAATTTAAGCAAAATGTACAAAACAAAAGCTTCCTAGAGAAGGAAACTGCTGCCTAAAAATAGGAAGCCTGTTTAGATTAACAGTTGAGCTTGGAAATGTATTTTGGCTTTTTGTTCAACCCACAGTCCCACAGAAAGCAACTTCCATAAAAGCTAGATTTCATGGCATTCAGGAAGCCAAAAGAGGGGACTTCCAAGACATGCTTATCTCAGAACTGTTAGGCGAATTTAGCAGATTGCAGTTTTTTTATAATAATTAGTTTTAAACCCTTGAAATAAATTCCCAACTGTTTGCATTTTATTTTTTTCTCATTCAAAGAAAACCAAAGGCCTTTGAATTTACAAAAAGATGCATAACAAATCTGATAGAAAGCCCTTTCTATGAAGAGAAGCCATATCCATTATACCAAGTTATGATAAAAGGCCCAGAGAAAAGCCTTGACAGGCAAGATTGAAATAGGACATGTAATAAGTGGAAATTACAGGTTCATGACTACGAACTGTTGAGATGATTCTTAATATGTAAGCTTGACAGAATTCATATCACAAACATCACAAACATCACAAACACCAGGCACCATTCTATAAGAAACTTTAGTATTAAAGGAAAAGATGTCAAAAAAATAAAAAGCTCTAATCTAGCCAAATATGAAGATCAAGAGTAGTGAATTGGTTAAAATATACAAAAGGTATGTGGACAACTTGATAAGCATAGAAAATGTCAAATGGTTCACCATCTTAAGTTTCCGAAGTTCTCTCCGAGCAACCCGTCCTCTCCAAGCACATTGTGCAGTAATTGCTGCCTTCTTTGTCCTCTGGTAATGGACACGTGCAACGTATTGGCGGCACTTAGTCTGGAATTAAGAACTAATATCATCAGTTGCCCAGAATTGAATAAACAGGCTAAAATCACCACTCAAGCATAGTACTAGCATGTTGCAGTCTTTAGCATGTTCTGGCTTGGTGTCAAGGAATTCTAATGAAAGATCTTTGACAACAAATTTCATCAAAATTGACTTCACCTGGATGATAATTGCAGCTCTTGTCTGCCTTCGGAATTTAAGCTCATTACGAGCAGCCATACCACGCAAACTGGATTGAATAGTGACAGCTGAGAAAAGCAAGTTTTTGTAAGTTCTCCTTGCAAGATGCATCCGTAGATCTTTTTGAATTCTCAGGCACGCTGCTTCTCGTCGCATGGTTTCATACAGTTGCAGTGTAAGTTGTGCTGACATGAGAATACATAAAGTCAAAGATATTACAAACCTCCAATGTCCACTTCACAAGATTATAATGTGAAATTCTACCTTTCAATAGGCATTAACAATTAGTGTATTTACTAAGGAACTACCTCTACATATTGATTGAATTTGTATTGCTGCCTGTCGCAGTTGGACATATGTCTTACGAGCCAGATGGGAACGAACTTTCCTTTGGATAATTGCAGCAGATCGTCCCAGAACTTCACTTCTACGAGCATCCAGTTCTGCCATTTGACCAGCCCGAAGAAATACCTTGGTTTTGCCAATCTGCAAGTTTAAAACAGAACAAGTGAGAGGTTTCTCCTACACTATCAGGATTCAGAAAAGTTCAATTCAGGCACATGAAGATCCACGTACAACGGAAAAAGGTAATCAGACATCAACCAAGAACACCAGAGATAAAGACACAGCTTTGATGCTTTTATATAAAGCACATGTTACTCAAAGGAGTAAAACAGAATTAGCATTATTCCTTTTTTGTCAATGGGTCCAGCAGAGAACATAACTAAAGGTTCTAAGTGATTCTATAAACTGAGAATGTCCGCATGCATTGTCACAAATCAATTGCAAACATTACATATCAAAACATTAGAAATTAAGAGAACTCCACTAGGAGCAGTATCATCATTTGTTATCCTAGTGTTTTTCCTCTTCACTTCCTTTTTAATGCTATTATTACAGTGCTCCAGTATTCAAGCATGCAATTGCATTTGATGAAGATACCAGAGCTGGATTCTGGAGAAAACAGATCACAAGACTTCGTATATTGCCAAATGATCCCACATACCTGATAGCCCTTAAGATCAACCTTCTCAAGCAATCTCTGGCAAGCAGCAACCTCGTCACAGCTGACATAAATTGTCAGTGTAGTAGTAAGTTAGTACCTTCAACTAAACGACAGAAAATTTGGCGTCTGTTTGGCAACATTAAAAACATTTTGACATGTTTTTTAGCTGAAAAAATGTCATCCATCCTGCATTGTCAGAGCCATTTGCAACAGTTGCTTGTGTATGCATTAATGCGGCCTAGTCAACATGGGCTGGAAATGGCCATTAATAAGAGGGATTCAAATGTACTCTTGCCAGCTCGTTTTGTCCGCATAAAGGAAAATTTCCCATGGCAGATTGTACGAGCTGCAGGTGCACAATTTACGAGCTGCAGACACAGCCGTTTGATGAACGACATGGCAATGCTGAAAAGACAAGTTTTTTTGCACACACCCCTGCTTTGAAAAGTTTTTGCAGTTTATATGAGTTTTCAATAATGCCAAACAGACCCCTGGTTTGCATATCCAAGACAATCAAGTTACCTCCCATCCAAAACCTCAGGAGCAAGAATGCTAAAACGGTCTAAGAATTCACAGAAAGTTCTTCTAGTAGGATATCCAGCACAACTTATGCGTATTGCTTCCATAACACCCTGGCATAGATAAAATGATCAGTTATGAGTAAATTAGTATGAAGTAGGGATTTACAGGCAATAACCATATCCCAAATGATTAACAAACAAGAAGTAATTCTTACCCCACAACGAAGCTGCTGAAGAACATTAACATTCTCAAAAATTGCTGGTTTAAGAAGATTATTGGGTTTTACACAGCGGATATAGTGCGGCTCTGTGGAACTAAGAGTTTCTAACAGGGCTTGCAATTGTTGCTGTAAAAATTAGGTAAAAAAATAAAGTTAGAACCAATGAGAAATAGCTCAATGGTTGCCACAAAAAATGCAAATCCAATACAGTTAACCCCCATATACCTTGAATCTTGAGCCTATTGATGAGAACTTTGAAGACTTGGATGAATCTTCAGCTAGAGGAGGAAACAGACCTGACACAAAGGGGCATTTTGAAGCACACAAAAGTGCCTGATGCTCTGCAACCACATAATCCTTATTCTTGTCAAGGAACAAATCGGTCTGATAAGTGACCTGAAAAATTAAAGAAATTTTTCTATTAACGCAATGCGCATACTGCAGCATTCTGTGATCTCTCACAAAGAAACAATCAAGAATGATGACAACTCACATCACCAGCGTAGTGAGATATAGTGAAGTCAGTACGTGATAATTTTGGCTTGCTGAACCGTTTGTGGTTTTTAAATGTCTGGTACAGCTTCTGTGCAAATGTTTCATGTGTTGATCTTGGAAACATACTACAAAACAAAACTCTCGACTATTAACTCTCAGTGCCTCGAAATAGAAGTGTGTATTAACAAATAGATTCCCAGATAGAATTCAATAACATATTTGAAGAAACCCAAAAAACTTAGGATCTGAGTGCATAGCATGCCATATCACGTACCAAGCCTCATCCAGAAGTGCGACAATCCCTCCAGGCTTCTGGAAGTTAGAAATCAAAGCGTCAGAAAGAGGGGAAAAAAGACTCAATCAATATGGAAGATGACTTAATGGATATGGAAAACAATGAAGTCATCAATTCCTCAATTCAATAATCTAGTACACTAACAACAAATGCAAAACTAAGAGCTCTGTCATAATGATCATACAAGGGTACATGAAAACGAGTACAAAACTAAAAGATGTTTATCATCATCATCATCAACAATAACAACAACAACGATGATGAAGCTTAATCCTGAACTAATTGAGGTTAAGCGCTATGAACCCCACCATGCCATTTAACACACATGATATTCACTTTTCCATTCGAGCTATAGAATTAATGTCATCACCACCTCTTAATTGCTTCAGCCTCATCAAAATATGCACTTCTAGGCCTGTACTCATACAGCCAACCAGCTAATCAATTTAAACTCCCATCACCACCAAAGTATGTATTTCTAGACCTGCACTCATACAGTCAAAGCCAGCTAATCAATTTTGACTCATATCACCACAAGCGTATGTTCTTGTAGGCCTACACATACAGTCAAACCAGCTAATCAGCTTTGACTCACATCACTACTGACTGTTCCCCACCTCTTTGAGTGCAACTCTGTTCCCATAAAGCCATTGATCTCACTCAAAAAGTTGAACCAGCTTATCAATTTTGATTCACAAGTTCATATTATCAAAGGCCTGCACCCATCTTCCTCGAATGCAATTCTCTTCCTTTACAGCTACTGACTTCTCTAAACATCAATATTTCCATTTTTCATCCCATGAATGTTTGCTATCCCTAAACTGCCCAACAACGCTACCCAATAAAGAAAACTATGATAAAAAGCACAGAATATTCCCATTGATATAAGGTCTGATCCTATAAGGCCAAGTTCGTTGTGCCAGCAATCTGGGCCAAAAAAAAAAAAAAAAAAAAATTACTTTTATTTATTTCTTTTTTACACATGCATGCCCTACCTATATCTTCCTCCCTATGGAACTTAGCAATTTTTAAAATTTCTTTACTTGTTTATTTTGATTTTTGAAAAACAAAAAAACAGCATGGATTCAAGCATCCATGCCCATTTTTTTGACTTTGATAAATCAAAATAAGTGCTAAACAAGTTCAAAAAATTGTCGAATTTTACAAGAAGGAAAATATAGGTTGGGTGCACATGTATGAAAAGAAATCAAAAAATTTTTAAAATAAAATGGTCTGGGTGCATTGCATAGCCGCACAGAATCAGTGGCATTGACATGATTGATATTCAGTATTTGCTTTAAAATAAATGTCATTAATAATTAACAACAATGATAAAACAGTGACAGCAATACAAGATGTATGGACAAAAGCACAATGAAAGAACTGACCTTTTCAATCAGATCAAGAACATCCTGGTTATCAATGAATTCAATATAACTCCAATTAATTTCTTCTTTAGTATATTCCTCTTGCTCCATTTTAAAAACATGCTGTAAACAAAAAGAGCAACATAAGAGAAGTTTTTCAAAAAATATGGGCACTTCAATAATCTTAATATCCATGTACAACAATTTGACATGATAGAGAACAAACCTGATTAAAATGTTGCTGGAGTTTCTCATTCGTCAAATTGATACAGAATTGCTCAAAGCTGCAAAAACAGCTCAATTTATTTTTTTTTTCTTTTTGGATATGCAATTTATTAAAACATTGATATCTTCACTTTGACATCATTTGTCAAATTGATACAGAATTGCTCAAAGCTGCGAAAACAGCTCAATTTAGCATTTTTTTTTTTTTTGGATATGCAATTTATTAAAACATTGATATCTTCACTTTGACATTTGGATGTCACATGCCACTGGCAAAGTAAGCATCCAGACCTCAATGAATTGGAGGAAAACAGCGTTATCTCATATGAATGAGATCAAAAGTTCAAGATGCTTGCTAGATCATTAAAGAATGAAAAAAAGAAAAGAAATAGATATAGTGAAAAGAAAGATTCAGTTATAAACACTGTGAGCATGCAAGCAAGCTGAGTGCTCAGGCACTGGCTATCTAATACAAGGATCTTCTATCAAAAGAAAGAAAAAAATTGAGCAAAGGAAAAGAAAACTAAGGATTTGCAGATTTTGGTTTTCCATAGAAAATACAGTACAAATGGTTTGACCTTCAATTCCAAAGCATGACAAAATTTGTCATAATTACAACTCAAATAAAACATGTTGAGACAAATGATTAAGAAAGAATTTAAATACAGAAAAAGAGGGCCATAGCGGTTGATAACGTTAGAAGATCATATAATGAGACCCTTGCATCAACTTAAGAGCCAAAAAAGCCTTTTGCAACCAATTTTAACTTGCTTCTCTGACACGCATTTTTCAGGATTGGGCCTGACAGGATCCAACAATATGTCCTCACCCAAGTTTCAGATACATTACCGTATTTTTCACTATCTACGCCAGCCAACTTTACTTAAAATAAAAATCCACAAGTTTTAATTTCCAAATAAAGCTGTACTCTGATACAAATACACCTATTGAGAAAGCAAACCATTTCTTTATCCATCACATAATAAT
Source organism: Annona squamosa (assembly GCA_035584095.1). Classification (NCBI taxonomy): domain Eukaryota; kingdom Viridiplantae; phylum Streptophyta; class Magnoliopsida; order Magnoliales; family Annonaceae; genus Annona; species Annona squamosa. The sequence continues at coordinate 29,469,535 of JAXCLR010000001.1, forward strand.
GGCACTTCACTTTCGAAGTATGATGAAGATGCAAATGTAAGACTTGCTGCCATACACATTTTCAAACATCAGCAATCTATAGTGTCAGGTGACGGAACATGGAAAAAACGCCTAGACCACGTTTATCAAGGCAAATGCACTGCCAGACAAACATTAAGTCCCTCCATCCAGTTTGTAGCAAGGACTTGACCTATTGAATTACAACTACAGAAGGGCATACCAGTCAAGCACCTGTTTGTCTTGAAACTCTCGAATCCGTAAATGTCCAGCACTCCAATCAAGAACTTTGAATTAGGATCTTGACCAATCGAACTATTGATCTTATTCACAAGCCTGTAGCAAAAGTAGTTTTGTCATATAATACATGTACTTGTTCGAAATACTATATGGACTCAAAAAGTTCTGCAATGTACACAAGAATATAAATTGGACTCAAAATCCTTGTTAAGCCCATGTAGATATAAATTGCGCTCAAACATGTCATAAAACCAGCCAGCGAGGCAACTGATTGGAAAATCCAAGCAATCCACTGGAATCTCACTTCAAAGATTACATAATGCCCTCACAAGACATCGGGTAACATCATCAGGTACACTGCAACATATGAAATAGGAGACCTCCCTAATTCTTGTAAAGGAAATCTACAAAGCTGAAATTTTCTTGATGAATGCACTGGATAAAGTTGATATGTTCCTTGCTGTCACACATGATGGCACTCTTTTACGTTATTTGTGTAGTAAATGTAGTTATGGAGAAAGGAATAACAATGGGCCCATCTGCTCAGTCGGAACCAAAATGTCAAGGACAAATTCTGGAAATTCCCTTTGCACTTTCAATTTATATATAGCTATGAGTATAGGAGTGCCGGCAAACAAATCACTTAGTCCTGGTACAATAATCCACATTCACAGTTCCAAGATTTCTTGGATCCATAAATTGATGTTCCCTATCTGAAGCTTAAATATCGTGAGTTATTTAAACTATTTAATTTCATGAGTCCAAAACCATTTTACCCAAATTCCTGAAGTTTTTGAGTCCCATCATTTTTTCACTTCTACCAAAGGCCCCAGGCCCCCTACAGCACCAACCAACCAAATTTTACCAATCCCCAATATCCCAGTTTGCTTTAAGTACGTCCAAGTGTCTTAATAAAAGGCTAGAAATACATTTTTGAATTATACAATGACCTTAACAAATGATCATTCAACTAGAAAAAGAGGAAATGGTCTGGGAAAAAGTGTCTAAATTAGGGACAGACGGTCCACAAACTTCAATTTTAAAAGAAATGAAAGGAATGCAAAGAAAAACCAGTAGGTCTAGTAGCCATCCATAGGACACCCACGCATTCAGCACACAGCAGGTTTATATGACAGATGAATGCGCATCTGAGGTCCAGGTGACAAAATAAACCCAAAAATAACAGCAGTTTCACCTGCGTCACCTTTGACGCTCAATATAAGTTCTGATTCAAAATATTTAACAAATAAATATCTTCATAAAGGAAAAAAGAAATCCTCAAAAAATTCATAAAGAGAGACATTGAAGGTTACCAGTCAAATAACCGTGAATAAACAATTTTTGCCAATGAATCTCTGCTGAGAGCAGCAGATTCAGAATCAAGACTCTTTGTTATTGTCTCATCCCGAGTTACTATCACACGTTTGCATAGGGAGTCTTCAAGTGCCTTCTCATCACACCTGAACAGAATCCAAGAAAAAAAATTATTTTACTTCTTCATTAACATACCATATGGTATTGTTTGAACTCAAACAAGAAGAAACTCAAGGAATCATAAAATGAAATTTTACATGAAAAGCTCAGCTGCTGTTTTCAGATGGAATCGAGACTTTTCATCCTTGGGTTGTGAGGAATCCATCTCCTTTCCCTTCGAGAACTCAATGTTTCCTAAGTGGAGAATGGCAGCAACAACTCGAAATATAGCCTCCTGAAAGAAGAATGACAAACAAAGCACATTGGAGCAAAGAACCATCTTGATGTCATAAAATCCTCGGTTATTATTGAAATGATCCCGGGAAAAGTACCTGCTCATCATTGCTGATTCCCACCACATTCATTGCTCTTCTCGTCGCAAGGTATTCTTTAGAATCATCAACTCCATCCAACTCATAACAATTTGATTGATTTAGATAATGAAATGTTCTTGGATTTCCCAACTTATATCGCTTAGCTTCCTATCCACCAAACAAATAAGATGAAAGAAGTCCAGTTGCTATACAAAGAAATATTAAAGAGAGCTTAGTTCCATAACATTCTTAGAAACTTATTAGAACGAGCTCCAACACCCAGACAGATGCAACATGGAAGTATAACATCCAAGTACTATTAGCACAAAAAAGTTCCAAGAACATGTCAAGAAACCTGTTTTTCAGATTCAACTGCAAAATACAAACCTATTTCCATTGCCATTCAACTAAGAATTTAAATTTTTGTCCAACTCTGTTTACAGAACGTTACGTATGGCAAAGTCAGAGGTCACCATGTCATGCATAGGGGAAAATGTTGTTTATTGAAATGTCTTTTTCATGATCACAAGACCAAATTACATGTTATCATAGAAGCGGCCATGGGAAAATTGTTCTCCTACCAGCCACTTGTACCAGGAGAGTATTGCTGATAGTCCATTTGAGAAAAAAAAAATTCCAGTTCTATGGCTGAATGAAAGAATGTGGAATACAAATATGTCATCAACAGGATCATTGACACTATTTTGTGGCCATGTAATGAATGCCAAAATGGAGAATGGCATAAAACACGGCTTTTAGCACCTTTTGAACAAATGGCAGCCACAAGCTTCTCCAATATTTTTTCTTTTTTTTTTCTTTTTTCCTTTTTCCATTTTTTTTCAGCCACAAGTATTGCATTTTCGCATGCCACACGTCCCTCCAGTTTTCATTGTGATAAACAGTACAGAAAAGGAATATCTTTTCTGCTACAATCCAAAAAAGCAGAATAATGAAACAACATCTCCTTAATGAAACCTTTGGTAATAGAAAGACGGCATAAAGCATGAGTTTTAGCACCTTTTGCACAAGTGACGGCCACCATATTTTTCCCTTTTTCTTTTTTTCAACATAAGTTTTATTGGATTTTGGTATTTCACATCTTGTTCAGGTTCTCATCCAGATAAATAGTTCACAACAGAAATACATTTTCTACCACAGTCCAAAAAAAAAAAAAAGAACAAATGACAACATATTATCTGAACATAGTAGGACATAATGAAACAGCATTGCCTCAACGAAACATTTGGTAAACAGCAACTCAACCACATACCTCAGGAGGTGCAGAACACAACATGTAGAAACAGTGGTAGTTTCTCTCAGGATTAGATATTTGACAAACACGGGACCTTTCCAGCAAGTACGTTCTAATTGCAGCACCTGATATTCTCCCCATTTGGTCAAACTGAATCTCCACAAACTTACCAAAGCGACTGTACGTCATATGGAATGAGCCAAGATGGACTTCAGGGCAGTTGCACAAACAGCTTAAAGGAAAAGAAACAAGACTAACTCAATTTTGAGAAAAATTAATATCCACACCTTGAATTATTGTTTCTCACAGTTTTTGCGTTGCCAAAAGCTTCGAGAACAGGATTCGACTGCACCAGCCAAGAAAACTCATTGAAAACAAAAATGAAATGATCCAACTTCAGGAGCAATTAATTATCTTGAAATAAGCAGGATACTCATACACTTCAATGACAGATTAATAAGCCAGTCCCATTTTTCAAAAACATGTGAATACAATGGTTCTCAGTTTCTCACCTCTAGCACCTGCTGCTCCACACTCCGCCCCTCAGCCACACCTCTTCCTCCCATATATGCAAGGTAACGCATCAGCAACTTTGTGCTTTCTGTTTTACCTGCTCCACTTTCTCCACTTACCAGAATTGATTGGCTTATCCCCTCATTCATCATTTGCCTGGATTCAGATATTAATTTACTCACTATTACAAAGAAGAAAATAACTCGAGGACTTAAATATTACACAACACAAGAGGCAGCTTGTACCTGTAAGAAGCATCAGCAACAGCAAAAGGATGAGGGCTTAGTTCACCAAATGAAGCCCCTTTATATTGTCCCATCATGTGAGTGTCATATAGATGAGGTAGTTTTCTAAACGGGTTCACAGCGATCAATATATTTCCAGTATAAGTCTGAAAGCAGAATCAAGAACATCAGCAAAAAAGACAGAAAAAAATTGTCACAAGAAAAGAACAACTATGTCAGTCAATCAAATGGGTAAGTGGGGCATCATCATGCTCGTATACAAAGCTAGAAAACAGGTATAATATCCCAACAAAAATGAATAGTCAGCTTTATCATGCCTGCACTAGATAATATGACATTGAAAACTTACATAAATTTCATTCAAGTCATATCTTGTTCTTAAATTCTGTAAAACCCCAGGTTCATGCAAATAAGCCAGCTTTGTCATGTCATCCACACCACAAGGCGGAGCTTCAGGATCTTTCGGGTACACATTGTATACATTAGCTGTTTCCTGTAATAAGAATAACAAGCACAGTTACATGGAGCTAAGAATGAAACATCTCCATTCTTCATGGCTGTGGGGGAAAAGGATGAGAATTGTGAAAATAAGGACAGAAAAAAGGCGTTGTCAAAGAAATGCTCTGTATTTCATTGATAAACAACCGCTGGAAACTTCAATATCCAGCAAAACACACATGAACACACACATTACCTTACCAAACATTCATTTGAAGAGGAACATGAAACATACAGAAAAGAAACAGGTAGACCAACCAACCAAACTCTGAATCAGGCAGATTAATAGTCCCAGCAGGAGCAAAGAAAGTATGCTCAAATCTTAAAATTGCTCTCCAGAAAGCAGTTGATGAAATGCAAAAGGAAAAATAGAACTACATACCATCTTCCCATTTGTACAGCTGATTTTTATTTCTTCACCTTTAATATCTAAAACCTCCCCATCCATCCAAGCAGCCTCATCATCCTCCATCCAGACCAGTGAACCCACACATATGTTCATGGGTGTAGCCTGCAGCATCAATAAAATCACCAATGTGTCACTAACCAATAAATTGCCCAGTGTTTTAATGCTCAAAATGCAACTAACCAGAGACCTGCCATTAAAAATCCTCTTGAAGTCTAACCTGAATCCAGGACATGAATACCAAAATATTATGCAGTGTTTATAGTACTATATCAATTACCATATATGTGTATATATATACATATATATATATATATATATTATCAATCAACCAGTATTGAAGCATCAGTGCCGAGCACAAGAATCCCCTAGACATGAAACATAAGCAGCTAGAAGCCAGTTAAAGCCATTGGTTATATTTGCACTGCTTATAGACATTGTGTCAACCCTATGGCAGAATATTGCAAAGTAAGGCAGTAATCACCGAGGCAGCATGTGACTCAGATAATCATCAGGTCAACAGATCCACTGCCAAAGGCCTCGTACATGACGTGGGTGGTGATGGCTCATTCGTTTGAGATGATTGGTTTCAAGATGGAAAAAAAGGATCATAATCCACGACTATAATGAACCGATAACTGAGATATTTTACCCAATTATGACGATCTCCAGTGAACTCACTTTACACAATAACAATGCTAGGATAACTTCCGAAAATCGTAAATTGAAAATAATGCCACGTGAAGTTTGGCAAATAGGAAAAAGAAGGAAATGCAGAAAAGAAATTACCAGAGCAGGAAAACAGGATACAGATGGTGGAAAAATTTTGACAGTAAAACAAGAATATCAACTCTGCAGGCGGAACGACAATCGGCGGACGGGTGGGGGGAAAGCTTTTGTTCCGTGCATAACCATAGCCAACAACGGAAAAGCGAGCTCTTCTAAGATGCTAAAAAGCATTTTTAACGTCGAGGAACAGCTTGCTTAGCAGACATTCGGACAGAGATGCATTCAGGGAAGTGCATGAATCAGAGAAGGCAGTGCAAAGATCTCTTCTTCTTTTTTTTCTTTTTTTTGCCCAATAATCCAAATGTGCCCAGGCCAACAGAAACTCGTCATAAAAAATATATATTCCCATAATAGCTATCATAAGCAAAATCTTGAAAACTGCATTTTTCGCAATCAATCAAAATCGCCATTGAGTAACAGCCGCAAGAACGTAAACCAACCAAGGAAATCAGCTCATCGGCCGCAAAAGAACTCACACAAAGTCATCCCAAAACGCAACCAAAAGTTTCTAGCAGCATCGAATTCGTGCACATACCATATCCGAGATCGATCTGATCAGAAACTCGACTGCTTCTCGATCTGCCGCCTTCGGCCTCGAAGATGCAAGCGAGGCCACAGAAAACAATCGAAAATTAAAAAAAAAATTAAAAAAAAAACGAATCCCGGGGCAGCAACCAACTGCAGACCCCTTGCGGCTGCTAGCGAAGAAGAGTGTGGGAAAATGACAGCTTTCAGATCTTATTGAAATGAAAGCAGAGATTTTGCCCCGCTGAATGCAGATTTTGAAACTTCTTTGCTGAGTCTTTTGGCGGCGCTCGGGCTTCTTTTACCCTCTTTCTCGCGCCAGCTCTGACCGCCGAAATCGGGCCTCTTTTGTGTGGAAGAACAAGAAAGGGGAGGAGAAGGAGAAGAGGAGGTGAGTCCTGCCAGCTCCAGGCCGTGTCCCTCCCAGCTTTTCATCCGCAGTAATTAATTGCTGCAGAGGTGCGAAACCCCGAAAATGCCATCGTCCACCTCTTAAAATTGTGGCGGACGCCACAGCGAAGACCGCGTTGGACGACTGGGTGTTGTTGACTCCGTCGTGACTCCGAGCGATTCTGTCCCCGTCAGCTGGCCCTGCTGCGGCGGGTGGGTTTTGCATGTCTTCTTTGGTTGGTTAAATTACACCACTTACCCTTGACAGCGCTTGGCAAGTTTAAAAAAATATTAACGAGAGAAAAAAAATTTGATGGAAAATTTTTAAAATAAATTTAGAATGATTAGTAATA
>JAXCLR010000001.1:29486065-29511460 GCA_035584095.1 Annona squamosa
TCTCCTATTCTTCTAATTTTTCTCCGATTTCTTTCTCTCTCTTCTCTCTCAGCTATCTAAGTTCTTCTTCTTTTCTCTCCCCAACGCCTCTTTCTCTCTCTTCTCTGTCACCTATCTAATTTTTTCTTCTTTCTCTCTCTAACGTCTCCTTCTCTCTCTTCTTTCCTTTCTCTCTAATTTCTTTTTCTCTAATCTCCCTAATTTCTTCCCTTCTCTCTCTTCTTCTCTCTCTAAACTCTCTTTCTCTCTCTTCTTCTTTTTCTTTCTAATTCTCCTTTCTCTCTAATTTCTTTCTTTTTTATTTCTCTCTCTCTTCTCTAAACATTTTATTCCTCTTAAAAACAATTTAAAAACTAAATCGCCTCTCTGTGGATTCGACCCGACTCACTGTTATTGTACATTATCACCCGCGTAGTAGTAGCTTTAATGTGTTTCGGTTAATTTTAATTAAACTAGTGATCACAGTGCTCTTAACGACAAGCACTTGGCGCGCATCATTAACCTAACATATGAAAGTTTAATACCTCCCATTTATCAATTAACACCCACACTTTGTATGTTTTCGCATTAGTGCTAATTCAAGACATCTATTTATGAGTTAGAGCTACTAATTTCAATATCAAAATTTTGAAAATTTCACAAATTAGCCATATCTTTTCACATTTTTCCATATTTCCCTTTTATTTTTACACTTAAACCAATTATATATGTTCATTCCTTTTTTTTGCCATCCATACCCTTCATGTGCACCTTCTAACTACACATTCATTATGTGTTAATCAAGTTCATAAAACAGAAATTTTTTTCTTCATTTGGCTTAGTTTAAGCACTTATTTGTATATTAATTAGGGTATAATCATGTAATCAAAGTTCCCCAATTAATTTGTCCAAAATAGCAACTTTTCTTCCTCTTTTCTCCACCTTGGAAGTCCCCATTATATGTGCCCCATAAAATAGATTTTTAAATTTTCATTTCCATCCATTTGGACATCCATAATACTCCATTAATGGGGCATTTTGCCCATATAATTTTTCATATCTCTTGTTATTTAGGTCATGCCTCGTTTTCACCCTAATTGAATGAAAATTTCACCTAATTGTTAAACCAAAGCTTCGCCCAACTAAGGTTCATTAAACAAGCTTGGTTTAACATAAATTAAACATGAAAATAATTCACCTAATCCATACATGATAAATGATTAAAACAATAACATTAAATCTGAAATTAATAAAATTTCAGCATGATTATCATGTTGGAAACAACTCTAGGTCATGTATATCATTTCCTTGATGTTTGAATTAAATCTCTCATCTCATTTAACAGTTAATAACCCTATCAAGAGCTTCTTCAATCATTAATTAATATTCATAATTACGTCAAGTTTATGAAACCCTACTTGAGCTAGCAAACTTGGAAATTTTTTAACCAAACTTGGTTTAAACACTTACTTGGAGTTAGATTTCATTTGTTCCTTGCCTAGCTTGAAACCTCCTTTTCTTCTCTTCTTTTCCTCTTTTTCTTCCTCTTTTTTTCTTCTTGCTTGGGACGTCACCTTGTTGGATTTTTTTTCCAGATTTATGCTTTTTTCCAGATTTATGCCATGCCCCAAAAAAGTCCCAAGTTATCCATGTTGCTCCTCTTTGCTTTTCTCTTTTTTTCTTCCTTTCTTGCTGGATTTTTTTTCTTCTCTAATTACTGCCAAACACGTCCAAGGGCTACCTCAATTCGCTTTTATTTGTTGTTGAAATTTTAAGCCACTCATTCCCTTTTGATAATGCTAATCTTGCCACATCATATTTAGGTTTAAAATAAATAAGTTATCCACTAACTTGCTGCCCAAGTATACTTGTTGGGAATGTCCTTTTTTAGCCTTATTTTCATGTTAATTTCATGTGTTTTTATTAATTAAAAATCTTTCCAATCACTAGCCTTGCTACACGTTGAGTGGAGGTTGCTGAAGTCAAAATTGGCACCTTTTTGCTCAACTTTAATTTCTCTCAATAAATTCTTGTTGACATATATCTTATTTGCTTTTCATAAGTCAACTTTTCATTTATTTGGTTGACCTTAATCTTGCTCAACTAATTCTACATTGACATGTGTCAATTATCACTTTTGTTTCATTGATTACACGTCACTTTTCCTGAGCAAAAAGTCAAATGGTTTTAACCATAAGTGATTAAGCATTTTTATGTAATTTAGCTTAATTAAATCCTTTCATATGACATGCCATTTTATTTTAGTTATCCATAAAAAATTTCATTTGAAAATGACCTTCCTAGTTCAAGATATGATCATTTAAAAATATCTTATGAAATTTGATAGAATTAAATTATTATCATAATAATTTAATCATGATTAACATAATCCACACCATTCATGAGGTAGAGCATGTCTACATGTGCTTACCTTTCAAATTTTATGTCAATCCACCTTATGTGCTTCAAGTTATAAAATTTTCAAGCAATAACTTCATTAATCTCATAATTATCATCAATTTAACATAATTAATGGAATAATTAACCATGCCAAATCATCATTTCTTACACCTCATTTTGTCATTATATGCACATTAATCCACATTGGGTAAAGGTCATTAACTTAACCACCTCACTTAGTCATTTGCCCTAATTTCATTCATCTAATTGAAACGCACATTAATAAATTTTAAATACCTAAATTATATTTATTGAACTCAAAATATTTTAGGTATCCCAGATACCAACAATGACGATATTGGAGAAGAAGAACGCTCCATTGAGAATGTTGTTGAGGCCAAAGTTACAGGCGGAACTACGACCCACAAAGGAGACAATGGCTGCAAAGGCATCCAACGACACTATTGCCCAACAAAAGCATCATCAGCTGGTGATGGTTGGTGAGAGATTGAGGAAGGTTTAAATTGATTGGATAAGGGGCTTTAAGGACTAGTAGAAATTTTGAGATTCTAGCAGCAATGGGTTAGATTAAGTAGAAATTATAGATCCAATTTTTGCTTAAGAAAAATCAATGGAAAATGAGCTATGGCTCACGATTGATGGTGATGTCATCATCGTGGGACAGGAGAAAAAATTAGAGCAGTCAACTTTGATGATGCTCGGATTTTTTCATTATTACAAATTATTTAGCGAGACAACAAGGGTTGATTCATTGGCAGAAATGGGTTCAACTTTATGGTTGCTTGCTGATGGATTGAAGTGGTTGTTGACTTTTGCAAATATCATCGGCCTTGTATGTTGCTACTTGCAAATCAGTTGGCCAATGTGTGGGTTTCATTCGAAATGAATTGAGGTTACCAACTTTATTAGAGGCAATTATCGGATCTTAAAATTGGGTGCATCGATTGCTAAGAAGGTGTGTGCGGACAATCATGTGTTGCTAGATTGCTAGCCATGGGAGAAGAATAGGGTCGGTATAATTTGATGTGGGCAAAGAAGACCAGATTAATAGTTGATTTTTTTAATCCAATCTAGCTTCGAGAAGATGCTACTGGTTTGGGAAAGGGAAGATGATCTTAGCACAAGTCTACCATTGGTCTTGAGTTTATGGCGAAGTCTAAGAGAGAAGAGGTGAATTGGGTTCTCAAACATATTTCAGTGTGTTAATTGTAACCCCCTTTGTAAACTAAATCCCCTTAAATGAAAAATGTGGAGAATGAGATAACAAGTAGAGCAAGCAAAATAAATACAAGAGATTATAGTGGTTCGGGACAACCCTCCCTACTTCACTCTTCCAAGAACACACCCTTATGCCTTGAGTTTTACTGTGCCAATGGAAATACAATTAGAGCACTGACTTTCTTCTAGATTCCAATTATAGAAGACCTTTGCAAATTTTGCACAAGTAGGTGGCGAGTTACACTCCAACCACACACTACTTTACATTCACTTGGTCTTGGTCTCTAATACTAAACCAAGTGGAATCATAAACAAAAAAAATAAAAATAGGGGTCTACACTTTACAAATGTGTAAGCAAATTTTCAGCTCGTAGAAGAACTTGTAGAGTGAATAAATAGATGTATACTTGAGCACTAGAAAATTAGAAGGTGAAGCGTACTCAATGCACTAGCTGACTTTCTTCCTTTCATTTGACGTGTATTAGATAGAAGAGGAGTAAATTTAAACATTTAGTGGTAGGTGGCATGTGTTTAATGCACCAACGTTCAAATTTTCTAGCCATTGCAATCCAAGTCGCATCCAGGTTGATTTTGGGTAAGACTTCACTCAAGTTATAGACTGGAGTCGACTTAGGTTGCAACTTTGGTCTTCAACTCTTCAATCAGGTTTTATTTCAGGTCAACTTGATCTCAGACTTGACCTAAGTCCTTTATGAAGTCAACTTGGGTTGCAACTTCACTATCTACTTGGTTCATTAGAATCTTGACATAATGTAAACTTGATCTTTTAGTATAATTGCCTTTATTTCTTCATATTTTATCTTCATAAGTCTGCACCTGTACATGTAGGTTTTAGAACTTCTTGAATATTAAGCTTAGTCAAGTTCATTTGAGAATTCTTGGATGAACTTGTCTTAGATATTTAATCATATTAGAATGATGTTTCTTGAGTCAAACTTATCATCCTTGGGCTTGAAACTTCATGATTTGAGCTTTTTGTATCTAAGTCGAATGCTAGGGTTGACTTGGTTTGCAACTCCACTCAAGTCGTATGTCTGAGTCAACTTCATGTGCGAGTTCACCTAAGTGGTATGTCAGATTCGGCTTCGGTTGCAACTTGACTGTGTCAGATTTAGCTTTAGATCCCTGAAGATACTTCAAGTTGCTGACAAAGTCAACTTGGGTTGCGACTTCACCCAAGTTGCATGTGAAGTCGACTTCTGTTGCGACTTTGCTCACTCACCGTCCACATTTTCGGTGCTGTTGAAAAATGACCCTTTGAAGTCGATGCTGGAGTTGACTTCGATATCGACTTGACCTAAGTTGATGCCTCAGTCGACTTTATGTGCAACTTGACTCGCCAAGTTTTGAATCTTGAAGTATCTAATCCTTAAAATATCTCAACATACATGTTAGTACCTTAAAACTTTTCAAATTAAATTGTTAATCATCAAAATATAAATTGTGCTTGATTTGTCATTCATTTACAACACCTACATGATAGTCGATTGGCCTAGATTTGGGCTACTTAACTAGAACAAGGAGCAACCATGACCACTAATTTTGAATATGGTCGTTTGGTCCTTGGAGCTTGCCATGGTTGTGCATTGATAACTTCTACCCCTAGCCTTACTTATTTTCATGTTTGACTCAGTTATTGGTGTTTGTCAGAATCATCAAAGGTGATCACCAAATTTCATGGGAGGGTCATGGTGCCACCTATTGCTTAGGTTAGAAATAGAATGAGAATGACAAGAGGCAAAATCGTCATTTCAACATGTAGCTAAAGATTGTTTAGACTGTTTGTGATGGTAGGGCCATAGGAGAAATTAAGGGTCAAATGTTATGAGTATGTGAGGAATTATTGAAATGTTGTGGCTATAAGAAGAATAATAGTGAAAGGTTGCGGGTACATAGGATATTTTTCCTTTTACCAATGAGAAAAAGAGAATTTAGAGATGGTAAAGTTGACAAATAGGCTACCATGAAGAGAAATAATTTGTATTAATAAGAAAAAGATGATTGCTATCAATTAGGTGGATGATTTATATGTTTTAAATGCATAAGATAATCATCATCGCAGTCAAAATAGTTACAAATGCATTATCGCAAACAAAGTAATTAAAATAATTTGGTTGCGAAATTTGTTATTAACATTCAACTTCTTTTATAGGAGAATCAAATGAGGGAAATTTATCAAATTTAGGAGGAGAAAAAAGCATAATATATAGCATTTTTTTACTTTAACATTTGTTGGAAACAATTGATAAAATTGAATACAAAATATCTCAAGCATGTGTTTTGATGATTAACAACACAATTTGAGTAAGTTTTAAACAACTAATGTGCTTTATGTTTTGTTTAAGGATATAAAAATGAAAAATATGAAGTATGGTAGGTCAAGTCGATCTCCAAGTCGACTCAGACATCAACTTAGGCCAAGTTGATTCCCAAGTCGACTCCAGCAGCGACTTCAAGTGCCTATTTTTGTCCAGTATTGAAATTGGAAACCAAGAGGTGCCCAAGTCGCAAAGGAAGTCGACTCCACATGCCACTTGGGTAAAGTCGCAGGCTAAGTCGACTCCAGCATCGACTTTAGTTAGACAAGGCAAGATTTCAAAAGTCAAGTCAAAGGCCAAGTCGACTTAAGGTCAGACTTGAGTCAAGTTGAAGACCAAGTCTACTTAAATATTCGACTTAGACAATATGAAGATTAATCAAAGTCCAAAGCAAGCAAGATGCATGAATTTATATATTGGACTTGTTCATGTATACAAAGATTCAAGTTTTTCAAGCTCTCTAGACATAAAGCTAAAGAACTTCTATGCAAAATGAACTTCAAGTATTGAAAATCAAAAGAATAACACTTATGAAGAAGAAGTTAAGCAAGTAAAGGACATTTCAAGAAAGATTAAGCAGACTTAGCAAGAGAGAAAAGCCAAGTCACAAACGAAGTCGACTCTAGCATCAACTTGGGTCAAGTTCCAAACTAAGTTGACTTAAAAGATAGACTTGGAAGATGGAGCATAGCCAAAGTCGCACCCAAAGTCGACTCCAGCATACGACTTGGGCGAAGTTGCACACGAAGTCGACTCCACCTGCGACTTGGAGAAATAACATTCGAATTTTTGAACATTGGGACATTTAGTACACGCTGACCAACTCCATAACATTCAAAATTCTCCCTCCTCTATATATAGACACTCAAGCAAACGTAGAAACACACAAGATAGAGCTGAAAAAGAGGAAAAAATGCTACTAAGAGTTTCAATCCACTTTTCTCTACAATTGAGTAATCTATACAATTTCAAAGGAAGGACAAGCTTCAAAGTTGCTGTTTGCTTCAACACAAAACGATTCGTTGTTTCTATAAATTCTTTCTCGAGCTGAAAAGTGCTACACAAATCTGTAAAGTGTAGTTTCTTTCATTTTATTTTAATATTTAGTTTTTAGTACTTGGTTTGAGTTTGGTGTTTCAAACCAAGTTATAGCAAAGTAAGGCTGTGATTAGAGTGAAACTCATCACTTACTTGTGCTGCTTATTGTATACACCCCCTAGAGCTAGAATCTAGAAGAGAGTGGAAGCTCTAGTTGTATTCGCGGAATACATAGTGGAACCCAAGTCACGAGGGAGTGTGAGTTTAGAAGAGTGGAGTAGGGAAGGTTGCCCGAACCACTATAAATCTTGTCTGCTATTTTTCATTTCCGCTTTCAGTATCTTATTGCTTTCCATTTGTCTTATTAAAGGAGATTAAACTAAACCGAGGTAAAGTCTTTAATTGAAGTTTAAATTTTTAAATACCCAATTCACCCCTTCTCTATTGGGTAATTGCCATCAACTTGGGACTAACAATGTTTAACTACTTTATTCTTAAATCTTCATTTTCCAATCAATTACTCTCCTTTGTGGTCGAAAACATTATTCTATTTTTAAAAATTTTCATATTTTATAACTGATTAGGGTTGGGCAAGCAACTGCTCCATGGCCCAAAGAAGCCGCCAACAATGTTATAAGAAGCGGTGAAGTTCTGAAGATCGAGACCCTCAGGTTTGGTCGCTCTTTAGGCCTATGCTCGTTGAGTGCTAGAGCCAGGCTTTCTTTGAGAAAGTAGGGTTAGACTGATGCAATAAAATCACCTTAATATAAGTTTACTTTTTGCCTAATAAAGTTCATTAATGTTGTAGCCCTTAAGCGGAGATCACCACCCAACATTAAGGATAACCCTAACAGTGCATGGAGGCAAAGTTGGCTCGAGTCATCATAAACCATTTAATATAAGCCTCGTTTTGCACTTGACAAATCAGAGATGAACATATTAGCTTAAAGAAGATTGGGTGAGATGATTACAGATCTTCTTTAAATCATGTGTCGCAACTACCTAAGCAATATATATATATATATTCATATATATACATAAGATACATTGCACCTCCTACCTAATGGTTATTAAGCTTGCAAGGGTTTTAACCCCTAAAGTCATTTTGCGTTAAGGGCTTTTGGGGGCCCCCATGGGCATAAGTGTTGACAAATCAAGTTAAACAGGTTATAGACTAATCGTAGTCCTAATCCATTAAAAAATTTCAACTCTAATCCTTTTAGTATCTCATTTGAAAAACATTAACTGTAATATATTTACAACTCATTTAATAAATAAGTTAGTAGGTTCAAAGTTGAACTAATTTGTAGCTGAGTATGTGCTATTTGTAATTGTCATGGTAAATTGATCTACATAGGCAGGATAATGACATAGCCAAATTTCCATCGGGAGAATATTCTACATGCGACGTGCTAGCACAAAAAAAAGCTAACTTGACTAGAAAGAGAGGACAAAGAAGGAGGAAATAGTAATAGAGATGAAGAGGGAGAGACAGAGAAAGGGGAGAGAGAGAGAGAGGTGAAAACATGAAGAGACATGGAAAAGCGATGATCGAAGACGAAGAGGGGGAAATAGAGGTAGAGAGGAAAGAAAAGTCTCACAAGTGATATTCGTGGGCAATGACAATGCCACTGCATGATAGTAGAGAAGACACTATAGAGTTATAAACAAAGGTAGGAAAATAGAAAATCACAATGAGGAAAATAAATTTAGAGTTTAGGAAATATACATCACTTCTTGATAAGTTGAAAAGGAGTTGACATATTAATAGTTTAAATGAGTTACTAAAATGGATTGATGAGATGTCATAATCTCAACCCTGATTCATTCATTCATTTAAATAGTTAAATGATTTGGTGACCATAAACTATTTATTCAAAAATTTTAACCTAAATTCATTTATAAATGGGTTAAATAGGGGATCCCAGTTATATGCATCCAGGTGCACTTAGACTCGGTGCACCTGGGTACATATACCTATTTTTAAATTAAATTTTTTTTACACTATTGTTAATCTAAGTATATTTAATATGTGTATCAATATTAAAAATGCAACTAACTTTTAGAAATCTAAAAAAATAAAAAATAGTAAAAAAATATTTTTTAGATTTTTGAAAGTTAGCGGAATTTTTAGTATTGATACACATACTAAATACACTTAGATTAATTATTTTATGAAAAAAGTTTGAAAAAATAAAAGATAGGTTAAATGAACCCAAGTACATCGAGTTTAAATGCACCCAAGTGCATTCAACTAAAACTTTTGAATAGGCAAGTTAACAAGTTGACCATAACCATTAACACCCCGCCCATAGGTTTTCTTTGAGAAAAGAACTTTCTTGCCCCTAAAGGCTCTTTTCCCCCTAGAGGGTTCTAATGGAAAGGAGTTTGGTTTCAGAACACAACCTCAACCTCTTGATGAGGAAGTCAATTCCTTTGCCAAGGGAAAGTTGTAAGGGTTTCATGATTACATGATTAGAAGGGTTCAGGGTGAAGACAATAATTTACACCTATCATTGGATATTAAATCCTCCCACAGTAGTTCCAATTAGAGCTGGTGTTATCATGCGAATTCATTATCTAGAATGGTAACTAGAAGTTAGCCTCTCTTACTACCTAGAGCCCTTGTTAGCAATACTTAACAAGAGGTTGTTGTGTCAGTGATATACCATATAGTCTAAGCATTTTTGTACTTAGAATTCTTGATTACATCATGACTTTGAGAAACTTAATGTCAAACTCAATGTAATATAAGTTCTATACTCAGTTGTTACTTGTAAAATAAGGAGAATTGAGTGCATAATTGATGCAAAGAATTAAAATTTTGAAAGTTGAGAAGGAAAACATACTAAAAAAGTGAATTTAAAGTGCATAATGGAGTGAAAATAGTGAACAAAATAAGCTAAAACATGTAGGAGAAATTTCAATGCAGTTTGAAGTGCGTCAGACAAAGAACTTAGCAAAAAACAGATCAGCAACTCCACCTCTAAGGAAGAACATGGTTCAAACCATGTTTTTTGAGTGAAAAAATGATTTGAACCGTGTCCCGCCTAGAAAGCTAGCTTGTGCATTAATTTTTGATATTTTGTGCAATGTTTCGAGGATATACTATTTTAAGCACTTGTAAAAACATGAATTTAGAATCTTTCTAGGGCATCTTTTAAGCAACTTTTTGAAGAGAATTGGAGATTAGGGTTTGAGGAGAGAAGAGCCACAAAAGGAGAAAAGAAATGTGAATTAAAGGAAGAGATCCAAGACACCATTGGAGACTTAGTCAATAAGCTTTTAACTTCCCTTCTCCTTAGATTTTATTGCTTTGAATTTGATAGATTATGATAAAGATATTATTATATCTTTTGAATTTATTAGACTCATGTTTGACTAATTTTTCTATCCAGGTTTAAGAATGTATCATTAAATAATTTGTGTGAATGATGATTTACTTTAATTTGATATCTTATGCTATAAATGATTTTGTTGTTTAAGCTTACACTTTTATATAATTTGATATATTAAGCAAAAGAACTGAAAGATGAAATTTATTATGGAAAAATTAAGATATTAAACCTAAAAGTTTTGACTATGAAAGTAGGCTAAACACCTTTAAGAAATTCCATGAACTACCATTATCTTTTAACCAAACTTTTATAGCAGTATATTTAATATAGTTGTTTTATTCAACTATGAATGATAATTTAATTCAATTTAGCTACAAGTAATGTTAATTTATTTTACTGCAATTAAATTTCAAATTTCTTGAAACCATAAGAATTTTGTTGTAATAATGGTTAACAAACCATTTTAGGATTCTATATTTACCTTTTCTTAATCATTCTTATTTCATAATTCCACTGTGCCTATGACATAGCATTATATAATTATATTTATGTGGACAACCTTCGAAAATAATTATAATTATGTATACAACATTTGAAAATAATTAATTTTGCAAACAACATCATAAAATATCAAATACTTAGTGAGTTATTTGCAAATAACCTTCTAAATGTATTAACTTTAGGGCTTTTGCATTTATCTACCCTTTTAATAATGTTTTTGTTTGATTTTTAAAAAAAAACTTTTAAGTGAACATTTCACATTGAGAGAATTTATGATGGAGGAACTAATGAGGAAGATCAAGAAATGTAACTTGGAAATAATAAAATGGAATTAGAAGCGTAAAGGAAATCTGACACGGAGAATAAAGAAAAGTCAATCTACTCTTAGCGTTTGTCCTATTGCCAACCTTCAAATGTTATGGAAGATTAAATCACAAAAGTGTAATTGAAGATTAACCTACTACTCAAAGATGAAGAGACCATGTGAAGGCAAAGGTCCAAGTCACATTGGCTCAAATAAGGGGATAAAAGCATAACTTTTTCGCACAAAATAACATCAAATAAATGAAGGTATAATCTCATTGAAGCTCTATGGGAACTTTTAAGGGCAAATTTCACATATACTTGTGAATTTTAACCCTATTTTACTTATATCCACAAACTTTTAAAATTTTAAATATGCCCATATATTTTGTCCAAATTTCATCCACACCTAAAACCTTATGTGAAATAACAAATATGTCCAAACCTCGATTATAAGTATTAGCTAAAAATTCATAGTAAATTTAATTTTGGGCATATTCATTATTTGGCATAGGGGCATAGGTGTGAATGGGATTTTAAGCAAAATACACGAGTATATTTGGAATTTTTAAAAGTTCATGGATATAAACAAAATTATGGATAAAATTCGTCAGTATGTGTGAAATTTACCATTCTTTTATCTCATTTCAAAGAAATATTCACTTATGCTCCATTCGATATTGAGAGGACTACTAATATTGTAAAGCATAGATATAGAATGAAGAAAGAGAAGATTTCATTAGGCCACTTGCAATGGTGGAAGTGGTGAATGTCCTTAAAGCTATAAATCCATCAAAAGCTCCCAAGTTGGATGGTACGTCAGTAGACTTCTACCAGATACATTAGAACAATTAGTCATTAACAGTTCATGATATGCAATGCTTTCATGGAATTTAAATGATTAGACCAATATAGTTCATCGCTGCAGGAGCTTAACTTGACAACTATTGTACTATCCCAAAAAAAGTAGGAGTGAACAAAGCCATTGAACTTAGCTTGTTAGTTTGTGTAATGGGATACAAAGTGTTAGTAAAAGTCCTCACAAATATCCTAAAATATGCCTCCATAGGACATCTCTAATTAATAAAGCATGTTTGCTCCTAGTCATCTCATCACGAAAACATCACGAAAACATCACGAGTGCTTACAAGGTGATGCATCCTCTATTAAATAAGACAAAGGGAAAAAGTAAAGAGGTTGTAGCAAAATGGACGTGTTAATGGTGTATGATAGGATAGAGTGGGAGTATCTCAAGAAATGATGTTAGAAGTGAGAGCATCTAAGGAAAATGATGTTAAAAATGAATTTCAATTAGTCTGGATAAACTACATCATAAGATGCTTGAATTCGTTGAGGTTTAGAATTGATATAAATGGCTTCAAATTTGAGTACTTTAGTCTTAGTAGGGACCTTAGATAAGAGGATCCTTTCTTCCCTTATTTATGCTTATTTTGTGCAAAAGCATTATTCACTCTTATCTCAAAAGATAGTGAAAGAAGATTACTAAACGGCGTCAAATCTATCCTTGGGGTCCAGTGCTATCACACCTCTTCTTTGTGAATGATGTCTTGCTGTTTATTTTGGCAAACAAATAGGAATCAATCAATTGTTGAATGTGTTAAGAGTGTATAATGAATGTTCATATATAAAACTATTTTATTTTTTAGCTCCAACATAAGGGTACTTCAAAGAGATGAGATAGAAAGACGTTTAGCTTTTAGGAGGACAAGAAATTCAACATTATATAATTCTACCAACTTAGTTAAGAAAATCTAAGAAGAAAGTTTTCAATGGGTTGAAGAAAAGAATCTACAAAAAAAATCCAAATGCAGAAAGGGTGAATGCTATTTTAGGGTGGAAAGAAGACATTGATAAAAGTTGTTGTGTGGTAACTCTATGAAAATAGAATTAATAACGCTCATTTTATACTCATTTAAAATGCTAGTTTAAGAGAAACATGTAAATTTGCATAGGTTTTGCATTAGTTTTCATCATTTATGTAATTCTTGCATCTATTGTGGTTTTTATGCATTTTAGGTTTCATCTAGTTTAAATTCATCTCATGTTAGTTATTTTAATTTTATTTGATCATTTAGCAATACATTTACTTGTTTTTACTCTTTTGTTGTGGAAAAAGGAGAGCAATTCCTATGTAATTTTAAGCCAAAAAAAGATAAAATGAGAAAAATCACTTGAAGCTATCAAAAGAGCAATGCTGTCCCAGCCTGCCTAAGGCCACGGCTATAGGTTTGGACACCATTCCACCAACTTAAGAGCTGAGCTTCATTGCTGTTAAGGAGCACCGAGGTCGCAACCATGGATTTGGAGGCCACGAACATGAAGGTAACGCGTGTGAAATTTCACGTGTGAAGCTCCAAATATAAGAGGTATAAATATATCTCCTAGGGTTTCTTAAGGATAACTTCTAGGGTTGTGACTACTGTGTTTGGGAGAGAAAAACCAAAAGCTTAAAAGAAGAAGAGGAGCAAGTGAAGAACAAACTGATTCCTACAATTCTATTGAGTTCCATCTCCTCTTCTCATCTCTCTCTTCATTTTTGTTATTCTACTCCCTTGAGATGATTGTAAACTTTATTTTGCTGGGATTTGAAATAATGTTTTATGGTTAAATCCCCCTACGGTGGGAGATATAGATAGTTTGAACTCATATCTATGTTAACTTTAGTTTCCTTGTGCTTGAATGAGAAAACGATTATGTTGTAGCTTACGTTACTTGAGATTATCCTTATATATCATGCTTAATGTATTTACAAGCTTTGTAACCTTGTAAATTGATTAAATATTCAGATTCATGTTTGGAAATGTGGGATTTAAATGAGATTTATATATAAGGCACATGTTTTTTAGTTTTTGTTTGTGTTGGATGTTAATATGGATATTATATACTTATTAATCCTATGTAATCTTAATTAGTTTATGTGGTTATTAACCTTTTTTTACTTAGTTGTATAGGAAAATAGCAATTAACTAAAACTTGTTTAGGTTTGTATGTATTAGAAGACATATATGAATATAAATAAACCTAAATTAGTAATTCCTGCAAAACTAACTTAAATGGGACCAAAATGACATAATTATGTGTCAATAAATTTATATCCATACCTATCTTAATTATCTCAAAGCAATCTCAGCAGTATCTATTCCATTTTGGTTTTTTATTACTTTGCTTAGTTTAGTTTAGTTCTTTGAAAATAATTTTTCATTCAATTTACCAATTCACTTTAGACAATTGAAATTTAAGGTGCTAATTTGTTTAATACATTCTTCATGAAAACTTACTCACTCTTTATTATTTGATCGACATGTATACATGTGTTAAAATAAATATTTAATTAGACATATACACGCTCGTCATCGTGCAGTCTATTCCGTGTTACACAATGAGTATCTTCTTTGGAAGAGCTTTTCTATGTAGGATGCTAAGCATATTTTGGTAGGGAGAAACATAGAGGAAGAAAAAGATTAGTTGGGATATGTGCATCGTGAAGGTGAATGGAGATCAAGGTTTTATAGATACTCTAGATTTCAACTATGCTTTTTTTAGTAAAATAAGTATCTTACCTTCTTATAGATACTGTTTCTCTTTGTTATAAAATCTTGCGCCCAAATTATTTTCCCAATGATAACCTCCAATAATGTGTGGAGAGAGCTACAAATTTTTTTACTTGGAAGTATATTTTGAATGAAAAAGATATAATTTTTATTGGGTGTTGGTGGAGGATAAGGGAAGGAAATTGGGTAAGATTTTTAAATGATAGATGGATTAATGCAGAGTTACCAAAGGTAGAGGACCTATATCTATTTTTGATGAGGAGAAGGCAAGTAACTTTATCGATCAACAATTCAAAACGTGGAAGACTGACTTTAGAGGAACAACAATGGATGGATTTGGATGGAAGAAATTCAACAAGTGGATGGAAGAAATTCAACAAAATTCAAATCCTAACAATAAGTGAAGATGATAAGAGATATTAGGTGATGGAGCCTAATGGTATTTTCAATGTTACATTTACATATAAAATGTTAAATGCTCTCCAAAATTAAGAGACAAGTGCACAGTAGGAGGAGTTGGAGCTGGAAGGTCATTGAATGTAACAATTTTCAAAGCTTTATGAAAAATCAATTTTCCTAGCAAAGTTCTTGTGTTTAGGTGGAGGTTGTTTAAAAATGGTTTGCCCACAAAATTAGATCTGATAAGAAGGAGAATTATTATGACCTTATTTGTTTATTTGATATAAAAGAATTGAGGGACAATATCCATCTATTTTTAAACCGTAATAAAGTTGGAGAAGTAAGGTGAGAGTTTGTAACTAAATCAGTAATATCTTCCTCAAATTAAAATGGAATTTGATAATAAATAGTCAAATTGAGTAAAAAATGAGATCTACAACTTTCATATTGACAATGTTTTCAAATAATAATGTTTAAGATGTTGTTCGGAGGTTGCAGTACAACATTTGTTTTGCGTATCTTATTAGACAGCTTAATATGAATTTGAATTAATGAAATGTTATCGTAGTATTGATGATCAAATAAGTAAATGATGATCCTTATGACTAACTTATAAATTAAATATATATTTTGAATCTATATGGAATGGATCTTGAATTAATGTATAATTTTCAATTAATTTCTTAAGTATATGAAAATAAAGTCTTATTTACAAAGCTTTTTATAATTATTCACACACTAATAAAAGTAATATTAACAAAAATTAATAAATTGTTAATCCAAATTAATTTAAGTTACTATGTGAAAAATATTTCAAATAAATAAATAAATAAAATCATTAAGTAGTGAATGGAAAGAAAATGTTGGAGCAAAGAGGGAGGCATGAAGGCATTAAATGCTTTAATTGTAAAAATAGTTGAAACTAATGTTGTCAGAACCGAACCGGTAAAGGAACTGGTTTGGTTCGAACCGGTTCGACCGGTTCCAACTGGTGACGTCAGCATGACATATTTATGATGTCATAAATATTAAATTTTTTAAATTTTAAATAAATATATTGATAAAATTATATGTTCATAAATCCTAAATCCGAACTTGTGTTACGGTTAAATAACTCGTTGTTTTCAACGGTAACCTCTAGATATATTATTGAAAAGGATCCAAAGTAAAGCTCTTGAAAATTGACATATTCAATGGTGCAATTATGCCACATAAGCGCCCTTGCTTTTAATAAGATTTGATATGGTGATGCATTTTATTATTAGAACAAAGACGTGTATTCATCTACAAAGTATCGACAACTACTGATAATCATATAAAGTATTAATTTCATACAAAAGATCTGCTAATATCTGACAAAACTAGTCACCCATCAAAGTGAAAGGAAAGAAGAGGACGAAAAAAGAAAATATTTAGAATTTATCACATTTTCACGGAGTTACAGGGCTGAAATTCTTACAATCTGCTAGCGGCTTCTGCTGACCTCCCAGGCAGAAGAAGAAACTCCAGGGGCATCTCCAAAGGCAGTTATCCACAAGGCTCACGTTGACAGATTCAGGCTTCATGCCCAGCTTCAGGCACGGAATCGGCCCGAACAAGTAGTTCCCAGAAAGCAGCAATCATTGGAATGCCTCTGCTGCAATGCCTCCACCCCTTCCCCTGGAAAAGCTGCCTTCACCGCATACAGCGCTGAAATCATCCCCGTAAACTAGTTGTTTTCCAGCGACAGAGCCGACAACGCCAACATCATCCCCAGGAATTCCGGCAGCATCCCCACCTTAATACGTTGTAGCTCAGATCCAAAGTGATGAACTGACTCCTAGCGCCGGAATCCGCTGGCTCCTCAATACACATCCCTACACATGAGAAGGGACAGAAGCCCGCCATGAAAACCTGTGCGGAGGAAATGCAGATCTATAAATCTGAAAGCGAGGGAGTGAGAAGGAGAATGGGCGATGCATTGCTTCCGTTTTTGCCCTGTAGATTCTTTTGTTTTTTATTTTTTTTATATAAAACCGTCCAACCGCATATTTCGGTTCGATCGCCGGTTCACTGGTTCGGACGATTTTATATAAATGAACTGAACCGGGGGCTATTGAACCGGCATTTGGGCCGGTTCTTATAACACTGGTTGAAATTATAGAGGCATCACCAATACTACTGTGGTGGTTGAGGTGGAGAAAATACAGTTGACGTTGCTAGTTCAAATCACCCTTTGCTTTATTTTTAATATGTTAATATTACTATTTATAAGTACTAATTACAAAGTTTATCTCAATGATAAAATTTTAAGCTTATGATGTGGGATGAAATAATTTTAATGATTAGGCATATGATTTTTATTAAAAATAATTATTCTTTTTAAAGGATTAAACCTTTAAATTTTCATAGAATAAGTTGTTGGTCCAAACTATAAGCAATAAATTTAATAAATAAATAATAATGATGACTTTTATACTAACTTTACGAAAAGGAAAGGGACCCTAGGAATTAATATTTTTATCTTAATTATAGAAAAAAGAGGAGAGGAAAAGAACCACCACAGGGAAATATTCTTGTATATATGAGCTGTGTTTGATGGGATATATGATTTTTAGTCATCTACTTAAATGGGTTGATTGTGTATAGATTAGCTTACACATGATGAGGTTTTTGGTAGTAGAATTGTTTTATTTTTGTGAGAAGATTTCGTACCTTTTATATAAGCTGTAAAGGTTTGAATAGCTTTACAATATATATAGGTCATTTACATATTGTGTATAAGGTCTACTTTGTCATATGTGTTAATATGTTAAATGCAAAGTTTATATGTTTATAAGTTATCTAATGTGGAACCCCAAATTTTAGGGCCATGTATGAAACCCTAAGGTTATGGACCTTAGGTTATTAGTTTTTTTAAAAATATATAATTTTGTAATATATGGAGTTGAAAGACCAACTAATTAATTTAATAAATAGTAAATATGAATAGTAATCATGTGATTAAGATAAAGTGATAAGTTAATCATTTTGGATTAACTTAATCATAAAAGACGAAAAAGGAAGCTTCTCACAATAGGACAAAATAGGAGTAGAGATAAAAAGGGAACTTAATTGAAGTCTACAAAGGTTATATTTAGAATTTATAAGGAAATGAAGGGTAATTTATGATTTCATAAAGATTAGATATGAAAATAATTTTTTATAAATTTTTCGGGAAGGAATTTTAAAATTCTAAATTATACAAATTAAAACTGTTTAAATTTATAAAACTTATGGAAAAATAAAAATAAAATGGAAAATTTTTGAACAATTAAGGGCTCTAATTAAGGGCTTATATTTATCCTCATTTTTTTTATTAGATTTAAACATGTATAACTCGGATGAACAGGAGAATTTAATAGAAGGTACTAAATTATGTGCTTTCTAATCTAGATGGATCAGGCTATGAAAAATAGTTGACTAAATTACCTAACTTGAGTACATTAGAAAGTGTGCCAAAGGCATAAACTTACGTACAGAATCATAGCCATGCATTTACGTTGATATTTTATTTTTTTATATAATTTCTTAATTAATTAATATTTTAATATATATAAGGCCATTTGAGATCAAATTTTAGAAGCAAGTCTATTTTAATATACCCTACATAATGAGTGGATTAAATTTTGAAAAACATGTTTACAAGTTTTTAAAATAAAAGTTTATACCAAAATACGATTTTAATTAAATTAAAATGTGTACTTTGCTCCAATTAAGGTGAAATTTTATGGGTAAGCTTATTTTAATATGCCTATTTTAATGAAGAAATGAAATTTTGGAAAACATGTTTCCAACATTTTAAAATGAGATTTTTTATACAAATATGAATTAGTTAATTAAAATAAATAGAATTTTTTTTTCAAAATTCTAAAAAGTGGATTTTGTAAGCAATTGTATACATATTAATAAGAAAATTTTTCATAATATATAAGTGTGTATGTAGGCAGTTATGATTTAATTTATTAATACTAGAATTTCCATTTAAAATAATAAAAAAATTTGACATGAAGAATAGCGCTGGCAGCGTGATGGCCGAATCATATGCTAATGGACGTTCTAAAAATCCAACAGCTGGATTAAACCAAGTGGTGGACTCAAGTAAGGTTGAAAATTTAACCATGATCAACCGATTAATATAGTGTATGAAAAAAGCAGCTACATAGTGGACGGTAATTATTGATGGCGTTCGGAAAAAAAGAAGAAAGGGCAGTAGCAGTGCTTTAAAATCATACAGGTTCTGTCTTTATTTAAATTGCTTCAATGTTGAACGTTAATAAATATGTTTTGATACCGTTAATTCGTGTAGTATGATTTTCTCATGATTTAAATAAAACTTAGCATTATTGTTACCGTGATGCTGTTTAAATTAATATGCTTAAAAAAACTGGTTAATTAGTTTAAAAATTAATATGTATAATCATATATTGCTGGATATGTTAATCACTTTGATGATTGAGTGACACCATGAATTAATTTAGTGTTGTTTAATTAATTCAGCAAGATTTTGAATTTTTTTCAAAATCATGTTTAAATGAAAAATTTCTAGCTTATTTAACGTCAAACAATTTAGATTTCCAAATTTTATGGTTTTGAAGTTCAGAAATTCAAGAAGAAATCATGCTAGAGTTGATTAATTTTTAAATACATGATACCATTGATTAATTCAATATGATTTTAACGCTGCTGGAATTATAAAATAATGACAATTGTATTTTATTTAAGTTATTTAATGGATGAATACGTGATGTTAGAAACCAAAATACGAATGAGATGGTAAACGAAGGAGTTTATCCATGAAAAGTTTTGTATAAGCTTATTATATGATCATTAAGGAACGACCAAAGTTTTAGCTTAAAATATTAATCAAGTTGCAAATTAAAAATCTGAGAAGATTAACTTAAACTGGGTAAAATGGGTGATAGGATCAATTGTAGTAAATGATTTTTAATAATTTTTTAGATAGATTTTTAATCTAAAATTTTGATATAATGTACAAGATATTATTATTATCACACAACAAAAATTAAATATTATTTTTGGATGACATAAGCATGGTTTAAAAGTAACGTGATTAGGGTTGTTCTTAATTTTACAACACTGTCTAGTACAGTGAAAATGTCAAAATAAATATATAATGTTAATATTTCTTACTAAAATTTTTATGAGGGTTAATTCATATAGTTATTGATGTATGATAGAAATTTCAGAGTTAAATACCTTGACTTGATTATAAATTAAGATTTAAAGAAATCAGTATGCCTGATTTCAGCAAATGTGGATAGTTTAAGAAATAATCAAAAAGAAATATGAAACCTAAGTGTAAATGACCCAAATTGATATATATGTTGTTCAGGAGTGTAATAAAGGTTTAGGGATAGCAAATTGATGCTATTATATGTATATGGAATTAATGGATAAATAAGAAGATAAAACATGGTGAAAATAAGAAGAGAAGGGTTGTTTTAGAATTTAATAATAAGCTTTAAAAATTTTAAATAAGAATTATGATTACGTTGATCATGGTATGTTATGGAATATATTATAGGAATTAAAAAGAATTTTTTAAAGTCAAATTCATGTTTAAAAAATGAATTATGAAACCTTATACGCATATGTGTATAAGTGGCTAAAATGATTTATTTAGCTCAGATAATCATGATTAATTCAAAATACATGAATTATCTCATGATGTACTAGATGAGAGCTATGTCTTGATATTTTTTTAAAAAATAATTGCCAAATTTTTTAAACCCATGAAGAATGCCAGACATGCCGTGAACAATAACCCGTGTGAACAGTGAATGTGAACAGTAATTAGAAACATTGATCATGAACAGTAATCATGAATAGTAAACAGAGTGATTTGGGTAGAAATAAGATTGATATTTATAAGGATGTATGAATGGATTTTTTAAGAATTTTTGGGATAAAAATCTATATATGAAAATGGAGACCAAGTTAATCTCTATAGGAGTTATGAAGGAAAATAAAGCGATTATAACATATACATGGGTTAGAAAATCCTAAGATAAATTCAAATTTAATAGTAGAAATGTACAAACATGGAATATTATGTTTATATGAGAAAAATGGCCATTTTCATTTGTATAGAAAAGAAAAGGATACAAGTTGACTACGCAAGTAAGCAAGCAAATCTTTTGAAAATACAATTTTATATGACCTTACTCTACAATTTTAAATTATTTTGAAAATTATTTCGTTAGAAGCAAATCCTTTTAATATTGAAAAATATTGAAATGCAAATGTTGAAAAGGTTGTGTCGAAAGGAAAATGAGATTTTAAAATGATATTTGAAATAAATGTTTTAAAATAATTTTATTACAAGATTTTGAAGTATTTTAATGATATATTTCAAAGGTTCTCTAGATATTGGATTATTTTGGAATTTCTAAAATCTATTGTTGAAGAAGGATTTAAGGAAGGCCAACATGATAAATTAATTTAAAAAATGATTTGAGAAATGTTCAAAGGATTATACAAGTCTATCATATATAGAAATGAACAATGAGACAAGTGGACAAAAGTATATGATATTAGATGAAAGCTTGTACTTGTATGTCTTTTGATCATAAAAACTCATAAATGGGAAAAGCATTTGTAAGAAAAATCTTTTGGTTTCAAATGCTTTTAAAAGACGTTTTATCGTTCAAAAATTATTTATAAAACGGCTAGAAAATATTGTTATTTCAAATATTTTTCTTCAATACTTTAAATGATTTATGAAATATAAACATTTTAAGGTTGGCCATCCTTATAAAATGTTTTAAGTATAGAACTCGTTAACATGGGTTTAGCCCAGTTTTCAAGATTTGAAAAAATGAAATACAGACCGAGGTTTGTATTGTTTTGAAATGACATGCTGACATCAAGTTTTTAGAAAAAGACACAAACTTGGGTTTGTGGTGTTTTATAAAAGCATGACAACATGTGAATGTGAAGAAAAAGTATGCACAAGGATTATGTACTAGGTCTATTGTAAAGGATATGCAAGCCAGACGTGGTTGCAAATTGGATCCCCTTTGCATAGGCCGAGTCGCTTGAATAAGGCTAAATGCCAGCGATACCCTCCCTGAAATGGGAGATAGACACAGATAGTTGCTTGACTCGTAGACTATCACCTAGAAAGGTTTCTCTCCTAAGGAAGGATGATCACTTGATAAGTATCATCTACCAGATGGACAGAGGCGTATTGCATGTTGCATATGCATAAAAATGGGGTTTTATGAAAAGTATTTTAGGACATGAAAATGTCCTACGAGAAAAGGAGTTCCGATGACCAATATTTTAGAACATAAATATGTTCATGGAAAAAAATTTATATGGCAAGTTTTATAAGCAAATGTTTGCAATGAATTGGGATTATAAAATTTTTATGAAAGGGATTTATGAAAATGTTTCCTCCAATTGATAGTCGAACGCTTGTTAAGCATCTACTACTGAAAGATGAGAAATGCATTTAAAATAAAAAATATTCGTTTATTGAGTTTCGACTCATATTTTGTTTTTTACAACCATAGACAGGTACAACACAGGCTACGCAGGAAAAGAAAAGAGTATGAAGAAAACTTTTCAACAAGCTGGTCTATACATGGTATGAATGATTAAATGGAATTTTCAAAATATATATGTATGAAATGTTTAGATTGAAAGAACTTGTGATGAAGATAAGTCAGTTATTATGATATGAATAATATATGTGAAATTGATGTCAAGAACGTGCTCATATATGATGATATGATGTTATAAAATGAGATATTATGAGTATCATGCGTAAAATTGATGACAAGTGTTTATTATGTGATGAAAGAAAAGGAATGAAAAAAAAATTTGGACGAGATCCAATTAAAAATCCCACCGTGTGATCAAGGCAACAATCCTGAGTCACGTTTACCAATTGATAAAGATCCCAGAGTAAAACTTCTAGGCATCCGGGTCAGGGCGCCACATCAAAATATATTTTTTAGTACAAAGGATGAAAAGGCTTTAATAGCATATAATATATAAAATGAAGATATGAGTTAGATTGAAATTTATATATTCTAATTTTGTAAGATTTATATGATTGAGATTAACCTGATTTTGTGATGTCATTAGGTTGAATTTTATATATGAAAGTCCTAAATGAGAATAGAAGGCTTGTTCAAGTGTCGGATGAATCATATTTAAACGAGATTTTTGAGTGAAGAAATGTTTGGATTTTTTATTTAAAGGCTAATTAGAAATGAGCATGTTGGGAAAATAAGTAGCCATGTAGTTTGGCATGCATGATATACTTCAATGTATTCTTTGTTAGCAATGACAAGAAGGTGTATAGAAAAGATGGAGGAAATCTAAAGGAAAAATGTAAGCAAACCCTTAAAAATTTTGTTTCAAAAGAATTTTTATAATAAGAAAATTCATTCTTGTCTTTTAATTTTATGAAAGGATATTTGCCAACGAATGATTATTTTATTTTTAAAATGAATTATTTTATTTAAATGTGCCTTTAAATCAATATGCATTATAAATGTATTTAAGGATGACCATTATCCTATGCATATATTCAAAAAAATGCTTTTAAATGTTTCACAAATTGACTTTTATGTACAAACCATGTTATTGTGTTGAGCTAACAAAACTCATTTCATGTCATGAAATGCATATGATGTACGTGTGAATGACATTATGCACGAAAAGGCAATTTAAGAGGTTCATCAAGTTGTAAGTTGGATATTTTGTTCATCCTTGATGTAGTCCAGTTGATGTGTCTGACACCTTTTTACAGAAAGATTTTCATAGGTGGATAATTGCTTGGTAAGTATCATCTACCGGAAGACTTTATAGATAGGTGAATGTTTAGTAAGTGTCATCTGTCAAATAAGGAATAATTCATTATGTATATATGCACTCGTTTCATTATGATACATGTATAAAGGGAATTTTAAGAATTTTATATTTTCAACTAATGCAACAGATTATAGAATTACATATATTTCTAAATGCTTGCTTACTAAGTATTTTATACTCACTATTTTCAAATAACCAATGAATACAGATAATGCAGACTTGATAGAAGAGTCTCTGCTACTAATAAAGTAGTAAAAATATGGTTTGTAATGCTTTTGAGGTATTTTGAGCCTCGAGATACAATTATTAAAATTTTATGTTTTAAGTTTAAATTTGTTATGTTCAGGTTATGTGGTGTAGAAGTTATCTTTTCATGTACGATATGATTTATAAGAGATGTACTAGATAAACTAAAGAGGATATAAATGAATTTAGTAGCAACCCTAGATTATTTAATGATTATCAGGTTTTGTCTTATACAAACATAGACAGCCTAACGTTGAATTTTAGTTCAAGAAATAGATCAAAATAGGTTCTGAAAGAAAAAAGAAGAAAAAACATTTAGACTGATTTTCAAATACATTAGAAAACCTTCTGCTTATATAAGAATGAAATTTTAATTTTCATTCACAAGTTTTGCTACTTAAAAAGATCCATGGAGTAAGGTTTCATATTGTGGCGTGATCGTGGTTCAGGGTGTTACATTTGTCATCATTAAAAGGGAGAGAACTGTTGAGTTGTAGTATTTTGATGATAAACAAGTTAAGAATTTAGTGCTTGAATTGTCTTTGGTTGAATTTGGTTTGAGATGAATGTTGTAATGAGTTAGCATGAAATTGCGTTGCTAATTTGTCGAAGTTTTTCTATAAAACTTCAGCAATTCTGATTTAAAACTTCAACAGTTTTGGCTAAAAACTTCTACAATTTTAAGTTAAAACTTTTACAGTTTTCAAGATCGATCTATGGATAGATAATTGGATGATAATGTGGCAAAATGGTTAGTTCGTTATGATAAGCTGTCTTATTTTTAAGTTGTTACAGGTTCTTGAGAAAATCCGACTGGTTGAGGATCTAGTGGAGAAAATCTCTCTTAACAATTTTGAAAGTTTGAAGCTATAAATAGAGAATAAATTTCAACTGAAAATTCAATTAAAAGAGAATCATTTCAAAAGTGTAGTTCTGTCTCAAGACATTGTCTATGATTCTCTATCCATCTATTAGAAGCAGCATATTAAAGATCGTCGTGACCATCATACTAGAGCTTCATCTCTGTACTTTTGTGATGTTTAATTAGTTGTAAGCTTTACTTTATTTTTGTTTATTTTTCCTTAAATTAGAGGCTATTGTTGGAAACAATGTTTCAAAACAAAACAAATTGATCAAATATTGGGTTTTGATGATTAACAAAGACTAACTTGA
>JAXCLR010000001.1:29511560-29528531 GCA_035584095.1 Annona squamosa
TTGATTTACTAAAGATTTTTAAAGAACCCAATTCACCCCTCCCCTCTTGGGTTTAGCCATCAACTCGGGACCAACAGCTGTCTACTTCAAGATGAAAATTTTTATTATGATTTGTGGAAAGCTTTAGTGTCACCTGGAGCCATTTGTGGGATCCAGAAGATAATTGAGATCATACCATTATAACTTGAGTTCTAAGTTGACTAGTGGAAATCCAAGTCAAGACGTTGACTTAAAAAGTAAAGTAGGTGCATTAATCGAACTACTATAATTTGTGGTATCTTTTTTGGATTATTTTTTTTGTATTATGTATAATCTATCTTGTTTTGTCTTAGATCTCTCTTTGTGCTTTTATCCATTTCTTTTATCAATTTCATAAGGGCCTAACAGAACTGTAATTGCATTATGGATTCTCTTTAGATGGAGGCAACTATTTTTTTGCGTTGTGTGATATGGGGATTGGAGATGCACTTGAATCGATTGGAGATGGATAGTGTTTCATTGATCCTCATCGATTTTTTGAAAAATGAGAGAGAACTTGATAAATGAAATTCAACTTCTTCCATCAAAATTTAGCTTCATTTCTTTTCATCATGTGCTTAGGTTGGAAAATGGTGCTGCTCACAAATGGAACCACTTTTATGTAACCCTCTTTATTTTCAATTTCTTCATAGTTGATGAAAAATTCATTCCATATATTATATTTAACATTATTGTTATTATCATGGAAATCCTTTTACTTATTTCGTATTACTGTAGATAGGCTCCACCTATAAATGTACATAATCAACGTAATAAAATGATTCAATACTACATATCAATTTTTAAGTAATATTTTTAACATATAAATCGTCTAAAATATCATAACTAAATGAATAAAGGATCCCATAAAGGATTATTTCATTCTAATATATATGTCAATGGATCTTAATATTTTCCTTAATTTACACATGAATGTACCTATTTTTGAGTAAATGTGACCTATTCACATATTAGATTTGAATGAAACTTGGCCTCCTAATTAAACAAATCATGTTAAATATAATAAATAAATTAAATTTTGTATCAACCATTAATATTTAAAAAATAAAGGGGTCATATGAAATCACTTCTATGTAACCCAACAACATAGAAGTGTGCCCTGCTCACAAATTTGCTGATTTTGAAACTTGTAATTTTGGGATTTGATCAAATGTGGTGGGAATGTCCAAATAGTTTTCTTATTGAACTTCTATGTACAGATAACTCTTGTTCAATGCAATATTTGGATGGCTCTACCCCTCCACCCTCTAGTATTATTTTTGAACTAATAAGTGTTGGTGTGGGAGCCACATAGGTCTCATATTATAAAAAAATATTTCATGTAAGTTTGACTGATTAATTTAGATAAGATTTTAGATAAATTATAGTGTTTGTTAGACAGAATATTAATCCCCTTAAAAATATAAAATCTTGTTTATTGGAAATAATATTGATTTTGCCAAGGAAATTTATTGGCGAAAATAAAAATTAAAAATACCTAAAAGTAAACATATATTTGAGCCACCCATAAATTACTCAAAAAATATATTTTTCTTTAAATTTTTTTATAAATATGCCAACAAAATTTGACTAATATTACATCAATGTCTCTAAGTTTACTAAAATTGTAAATATCTTTGCAAGGTTACATAGAATTGCATGTGTGCTGCTTCCATTAAGACATTGTTGAGTTTTTCTGTAAAATGAGCTTTAAGTAAAGTGATACACTTGAAATTCTTACAAATGTTGTAAGCATATTTGTAAAAAAAATAAAAAAGGGTAAAAATACATAAAATGATGAAATAACAAATATGCCCACAATATTTGGAAATATTACAAGTGCATCACTTAGTTTAAAGGACATTTTTCATTATTTTATAGAAAACTTTAATAGCATCTTAATGAAAAGAACACACTTATAATTTTATGCAAATCTTATGGGCATATTTGTAATTGTAGCTAATTTGGAACACGAATGTAATATTGGTCAAATCTTGTAGACATATTTGCATATTTGTAATTTTAGCTAATTTGGAACATGAATGTAATATTTGTCAAATCTTGTAGGTATATTTGCAATTTTTTTATTGGCATTGCCACTTTTTGGGGGAGGAGGATGGAAGATATGCTCCTAGTAGGGTTTGA
This sequence comes from Annona squamosa, assembly GCA_035584095.1. Classification (NCBI taxonomy): domain Eukaryota; kingdom Viridiplantae; phylum Streptophyta; class Magnoliopsida; order Magnoliales; family Annonaceae; genus Annona; species Annona squamosa. The sequence continues at coordinate 29,513,724 of JAXCLR010000001.1, forward strand.
CCCTCATACATTGGCATGAAAGCTAAGATGCAATACCAGTGGAGCAACCACGGGCTCATGACATTGCCTTATTGTTCATTCTTTTTATAAATAGGGTAAATAAATTTATAAAAAATCTTTGGATGTGATAAATGACAACATGGTTCAATAATAAGTATATGTATAAGATTGATTTAAATAACTACTAATGAATTCTTATCATTAAATTTTTTTAAAAATAAATTCTCATTATTAAAATTTCTTTAAAAATAAAATACACATTATTTTATGATTCTCTCATCTCCAATTTGTATGATGAGAATCATATATGAAATTAATTTACTCCAAAAAACAATTTATGATTTTAAAACTAAAAAATATGAAATCTATTTCAGACGAAATGCTTGAAGAATTTACAAAATTTCAAACACTAAGTCACCTTTAAAATTATAAAATTCTAAAAAATAGCAAGTTAAATAAAAAATTTTCATATTACGTCAAATGATGACGAAAATCACGTAGCTGAGGAGATGTGGAAGGCAAAGTTAGCTCGAGATGACTGATGAGATTTAAATAGAAGGTGTAACTGAATGCTTAGGGCTCCAAAGAAACACAAAAAAAAGTGTTTTAGTTATCGGATATCGATTATCGAATTATACAAGTAGGAGAGGCTGACTCCACAGTGGAGAGCTCGTGGATGCTACAAAGTAAGGAGGTTAAAGAGAATTAAAAAGGGTGAGGATTACTAAAAAAGTGTTTCTCAAGATGACTTGTACGAAAATGTAAATTCAAGCTAAAAAATTATGTTTAATTTCGATCAATGTATTTGACAATTTGCACTAACAAACATCATTTTGTAGCTCGATTATATTTCGCGGGTCATAGAATATGGTCAAAGATCTTATTAGAGACTTTGACCATTCGAATATTGATTCAGGGATGTTTTTGAGAAATTGAGAATTTTGGAAAAAATTACGGGAAAATTAGTGCAAGTGGCTAAAATATTATAGAGATTTAAAAAGGCTTTTTGCTTGAAAATATATATAAAGGATGCTTGGGAATTTGAAACCTATGAGAATTGTGGGATGGGTTGGCAGTAGAAAATTGAATATTTTGAAAATTACATCATTAATATAAAATAATAAAGGTAAAGTTGGAATAAATAGGTTTGATGGAGGGTAGTTGATAGAAAAAAATTAGAATATAAGGATAAAAGTAAAAAAAAGTAATTATAATATAAGAATAATTAGAATATCAAAAAAATTGAAACATTGACTAGCAAAATGGCCATAAGCAATCTATTAACATTAGACTTCATGGCTGATCTTAGTATTATTAGATAAATTATAAGGCATCTTTTTTTAAAAAAAATACAAATGGAGACTACTGCTCAAGCCCTAACTCGAAATTAGGACCTTACTCATACACACACAAATATCAAATCACTTGGTTATGCCTTGGATGATCATATACATATTATTGCGATTACTATGTACCGTGTTAATGACTAATAAATTACATCATTGAAAAATGTAAAATTATAATAAATGAGCTTTTTTATATATTAAACTTTAATTAGACATTATTGTCAACTATAGTTTGATCAAGCTATAAAAAGATGTTTTTGACTTATGCTTCATTTTATGTTAATTATCAGATTCAATGGTACTTTAAGCAATTCAATTTTCACTTTAAAAGCATATCATATAAAAAGTGAAAGATTTATTATTTTATCTTATTAGGAAACATCTCAAAAGATATGAGCAAGAACCTTTTTTCCAAAATATTTTTATAGTTAGAAATAGGTTGTACCTATTATAAAGATATAAAATATTATACACTTGATAAATGGTACAGGGACCATTTAAGGTTTCAATATGTTACCTCCATTTTGAATCCACTGTTATAATTTAACCAAAAATTTACTTATTCATTTGGTTTGGCATCATTTATTTTAATATGGTAATATGGTATTACCGATTATTTCAATCAAATTGTTAGACAGTAATACTTACTTTAAAATGTTGTAATCATGTTAAAATATGCAAAAAAAATGCAAATTGCTTAGATCCATTTGTAAATTTAGTAAAATGTAATAATTATTTATGAAGACATTTATGCACCTAGGAATGACGTCTTGCCTATTTAGTTGTTGAATTTATAACTTAAAATTGATATATAGATCGAATTATTCTATTGCTCATTTTATACAAATTTTCAAATAGGGCCTACTAGTACCTTTTGATTTAGATGTAACTTGATTTTTAAAAGATTGTAAATGGATTAGCTTAATTGAATTTTTATCCATTAAAATATGTGGCATGATGAAATATTCAATGGTTATTGAGCCATTCAAGTATTTCCCAAAGTAAATATAAAAATAAAAAATAGTACATGGATAATAAGAGTAGCTTCTGATCATATTGAATAAAGATTTATTTTTTTATTATAAAACTATGAGTACTTATCACAATGATCAAATAAGCATGTAGGTATATTTAACGAATAAATCAAGTTTTATTTTTTTTTCAAGATGTTCATATATTTTTTAGACTTTTAAATATAAAGGTATTTCATTCATTTTGATAGTTTAAAATGAATAAAATACTTCTATATTTAAAAATCTAAAAAATATACACATTTCTAAAAAATGTTAGAAACTTGGTTTACAGATTAAATAACTTAGATTAATAGTTTTATAAGAATATATTTTTGGCGACGTTAAACAAGAATAATCCTATTTTTGATTTAGTTGTTTAGAAAATAAATTTGAAAACAAACTCTTGAGAAATCTCATTTATTATCACAAAGTCGCGCACTCTTGAAATAGTCTTAGAATTTGGAGCTGGATCACACCAAATCCAATTATTAAAGAAAAAAGCTTTAAAAGAACTTTGTGAGAAATAGTTTAAATTTCTTCATTTTGGTTTAATTCAAATAGCTATTCAACCTCTAGTAAGAGCTGGTCTCCAAGCCTCAGTGCTTGCCTGTTTAAAGGATAATCGTCATAAAACTTTTTTCGATTCTATATTAGGAATTATCCAAACCTATCTTCATGCTGGACCCATATATTTTAATAGTTTTCCCAATTTTTCTATTAGTCTTTCTGATCCTCATGCTCTAGAAGTAATAAAACTTCTTATACAAACTCAAGGATTCAATATGAAACTTGGATCAAAACCTTTGTGTGTTCGGTGTAGAATTTACTATAAAGCTGTGAAAACTTTAGTTCCAAAATCTTTTGTTACACAAGAAAATGGAGCTACACTATATTTATAACAAATCCTATTCATAAAAAGATTGAACTAAAAAAGATCTTATGGTCAGATGTCGATCTTCCCTCTGAATGGAAGATTGAAAAAGAAGAAACTTATCATATCCCGGAACAATCATAAAAAAAATAGAATCTATAACAGAAAATGCTGATAATATAACATTACATTTTGAGCCAATACCACAAAGACATTCTGTCTGTACATCTAGACCTATTACTCCTAAACCAATCAATATAACCTCAAATAAAAGACCATTGTCGACCACCTCTGAAAGGTTCCGTTTACACTTCGATCATAATATCACCAAACCTGAGCCAGAACCATCAGAGTCAGACTTCCAGTTAAATGAAATCACTTATAAGTTTGACTATGATAATCTCTTAAAAGAGTGTAAGGAAGATCACAATAAAGAAAAAAGAGACTGGATCTCAAAAACTTATAAAGGATTAGAATTAAGAAATCTCACTGAAAAATAGGTAAGCCACCGTAAACAAATAAAAATGAATGTATATTTCTTTGAATGGTATGACAATCAAGTAAAAACTTCAATAAATATGATGAAGTCAGATGAAAAAATTGGGGGGGAAATAGAAATATCATCAGAAGACGAGATTCAACCAGAAAAGAAGTAGAATCGCTCTATTAAGGATCTGGATGGATTGGTTATACAACAACCCTATAAAAAAATCAAGTTATAAAGACACTCCAGTCCATATAAAAGATTTATCACAAGTTATTGAACAAAATAATTTCACAAATTACACATTAATAAATATTGAAAAATATTTAAAAAAGGGAAAAGAGCGTAAACCAAGACTATCATTTTATAAACCACCTCTAGAAGTAGAATTTAAAAACCTATCACTAGAAGATAAAAAAGAAGATATAATAGATATGATAGCAAAACCACCATCAAGCTCACAAGATATAAAGACAAAAATTCAACAATTAAAAAAGAAAAGTTTTCTTCAAACAATGACTGAAAATTCTCCTATAAATTTGAATAGATTAACAAAAAACTATTATCATAGGCCTTCCCTAATGGATCAACAATTTGACAAAGAAAGGTCAAACTCTCAAAATAGCTTTAATATGAACTCTATGTATGAATAGAATATAGATGGTGCCTCAGAATATCAATTATGAAATATAACAAACAGTATGATCATGTATGCTTCAATGCTTCAATCCTTAGAAAAGGTTTCAAATTCTGAATCAGCGATGTGCCTTGCTTGGGGTTTCATCGGTCAGCTAAAAGCGTGGTAGGACATCCAACTAAAACATGAAGACCAAGTAAAAATTTTACATGATTCAGATCCAATTAATACTCTTGTAAGCACAATCCTATATCAAATTTTGGGAAAAATTGAAAACTATTAAGCAATTATAAGAGAAAGAATATTAAAATTAAGATGTAAGAAAACGTCAAAATATAGATGGTATAAAGATGTATTTTTGACAGACTTATTAATGTTAGAAGACGGGCGTCAAGATGTCTATAAAGAAAAATTTCTTCAAGGATTACCCTCTATCTTCGAAACTAAAGTAAAAGCATTAATAAAATAAGAAAATGATAGAAAATTAGAATATCAAAACTATACTTGGGGAACATTATTTACAAAAATAAAACAAGTAGGTATAGAATTATGCCAACAGAAAAGGATGGATGAAACAAAATTCTTAAGATCACAAGATTTATCAGTTTTTTGTTCTAATTATGGTATTGAATAGACTCCTATTCAAAAAGCTATTTTTAAAAAATCAAAATACTTAAAAGCAAAAAGATATAAAGAAAAACCAAGAGAAAAACCTTTCAAATCTCCTAATAAATATTATTCTAAAAAGAAGTCTACAAAATATAAATCAAAACCCTCAAAGAAAAAAGATGTAAAAAAAATCAAATACTATAAATGTGAAAAATTTGGTCACTATGCTTCCAAATGCTATAAAAATCGAATAAAAGAATTGTTAGCAGATAAAAGTTTAAGTATAGAAGAATTAACTAAACAATTAAACAATCATATAATCACTTCGAAAAGTGAAACGGATTCAGAATCATCAGATAATGAAGAGGAATATAATCTAAATTATTTAAAGAAAAATTTCGAATCTGAATCAAAAAATAATCATCAATGCCAATGTTCTTATAGTCCACTAGATTATCAAACATCCTCTGAATCTGATTATTATTCTATAAATACGATGAATGGATCGAATCAAACCTTGTTAGATTTAATAAATCAAATCGAAGATCCACAACAAAAGGTAGAACTCTTAAATAAATTTGTATGTATAACAAGTAATCCAGAATCCTTGACTATACTAGAATTGTCATCCATGATGAACATTATAAGAAATCAAAGAAAATATTTAAAAAATATTCCAAAGCCCCAATCAAATTATGAACTATCACAATAGATAAAAGAAATGAAAAAAGAAATTGTGGAATTAAAAAATAGAATTTAAATATTAGAATTAAAAGAATTATCTATAAACATCGAACAAGAGAAAAATGATTAAGAAGACTTTGAGCACAATTATAACAAATTATAAAAGAAGACAAAGTTGAATCCTCAATTCATGCTCTCTGTAACCAAGCCCAAAGAATTATATCACAAAAATTGTATATAAAAATCACTTTAAAAATTCCTGATCTCCCAGAAGATTTTACTATCAGCCTAACAGCGTTAGTAGACTTTGGAGCAGATTTGAATTGTATAAATGAGGGTATAATCCCTCCAAAATACTTTGAAACAACAAATTCGTCTATAGTCACTACTGATGGGACCAACATAATTGTTAAGTATAAGTTACCTTCAGCTCATATATGTTACAAAAAATTATGTTTACAAACCTCATTTATATTAATAAAAAATATGCAATAAAAAATTATTCTCGGAACTCCATTCCTTCAATTATTAAAGCCATTTTTCAGTAACCGATGAAGGAATCCAAACCAAAGAAACCTTATTTGCATTCATAAAACCTCAAGAAGCTTCCTTATTAGCAGAATTAAAAGATACCCTAACCTATAAAAAGAATTTTCTCTGCCATCTTCAAGATCAAAATACTATCAAGCATATAGAAAAGGAGATTCAAGGATCTCTAAAAGGTCATATAGAAGATTTCAAAAATAAGCTTGCAAAAGAAGTGTGCTTTGAGTTTCCTCATGCTTTTGGGATAGGAAACAATATATAGTAAAATTACCCTATATAGAAGGATTCAATGAAGATAAAATACCTACTAAAGCCAGACCTATATGGATGAATGCTGATTTATTGGAATTTTGTAAAAAAGAAATAAAAACCTTATTGGATAAAAGACTTATAAGACCTAGCAAATCCCCCTAAAGTTGCTCAGCTTTTTATGTAAATAATACTGTTGAAATTGAAAGAGGAACTCCCAGATTAGTTATAAATTATAAACCTCTCAATAAAGTCTTAAAATGGATCAGGTATCCTCTACCTAATAAAAAGGATTTATTAAACAGAATTATAAAAGAAAAATTATTCTCAAAGTTTGATCTCAAGTCTGGACATTGGCAAATCTAGATTGCAGAAGAAGATAAGTATAAAACTACATTCAATGTTCCATTTGGGGCATTGTGAGTGGAATATAATGCCATTTGGTTTAAAAAATGCCCAATTTGAATTTCAAAATATAATGAATGATATCTTTTATAAATTTAGTGAATTTATTATAGTCTATGTAGATGATGTATTAATATTCTCTGATTCTATACAACAACATTGGAAACACTTAAAAATATTCAAAAATATTATTCATAAAAATGGTCTTATCTTATAAGAGAGAAAATTAAAATTATTTCAAACAGAAATAATATTTCTTGGATTTAATATAAAAAATAAAATAATTCAACCTATAAATAGAGCAATCGTATTTGCAGAAAAATTTCTTGATGAAATAAAAAACAAAACTCAACTTCAAAGATTTCTTGGATGTTTAAATTATGTGTCTGAGTTTTATGAAAAATTATCACATGATAATGGAGTTTTATTACAAAGATTATGGAAAAATCCTCCTCCATGGACTGACGAACATACACAGGCAGTTTGAAATATAAAAAGAAAAGTGAAATTCCTCCCATGTCTTCATTTGGTAGATCCTGAGCTATTCAAGATTGTTGAGACAAATGCCTCAGATGATGAATATGGTGAAATTTTAAAATAAAGATCTATAAAAAATAAAGAACAACTAGTTCGTTTCACCTTTGGTTTGTGGAATGAAACTAGAAGAAAGTACCCTACCATAAAAAAGGAAATGTTAGCTATAATCTTATGTATAACAAAATTTCAAGGAGATATATTAAATAAACCTTTTCTTCTAAGAGTTCACTGCAAGGCAGCCAAACATATAATTGAAAAGGATGTAAAAAATAAAGTATCAAAACATATATTTGCTAGGTGGCAAGCCACTTTAGCTCAATTTGATTTCAAAATAGAATATATTAATGGAAAGAATAATTCTCTTCCTGACTTCCTATCTAGAGAATTCTTGCAGGGAAAACAGTAATGGCCTCCTCAAGCTCTGCTCCTGCCAAGATTTCTCCTCAAAACTGTAACTTGAGAAGTATAATGATAAGATGTTCATGTATCTCGAAAGAGCCGACTATAATCTATGTAAAGAAGCTCTCCCAGATGTATCTATCTTCTCCTCTAGAGACAGAGAAAATCATGTCGAAAGAGAAATGACAAAAAGGATTTATATGAAGTACCTCCCAAAATTTGAGTGGTTTGTCCATTCAAACCCCACGAAGTATATTGAATTTTACGAAAAGGTTCTTCTTCACATAGGAAGTATAGTCCTGGAGCATATAACAAAAAAGGATTCCGAGATGATTATATATTCAAAAGCCTTTATTCAAAAATTTTTTCTATGAATAATTGGCCGGTATCAAATCCAAACACTTATATTTCATTCCCTATTAAAGACAAAGAAATACATTTCTATCCGAAGTATAATTTTTGAGATTATCAGGATGCCTGGAAGAAAGTCTTCTTTAGGCAAAACCTATACTTCTCCTATTCCTGGTGGATAAGATTCAACCTTATAAATCCAGAGCAAGAAATCCCAATCTGGTTCTTTGAAAAATTTTGGGACTTCTGGGGTCTTGAAAAATCTATCCTTCCAGACTCTCTCTTACAACATATATCTTTTGATATATTAGACTCCTATAAGTTGTATGATTTTATAATTAGAGAATTCGTCTCCTGGATTGTCTGTTGGGACTTCACATTTTATATTGATTCAGAGACAACTTCTTATAGTGCTTATAGCTCCTACTTCAAATGGTGGCCAAAATTTGACATGGAGTATTTACTCCACTCTGAAGAATGGAAAAAGAAAAGAGCTGCTCAGAAAGCTTCTCAAATTGCTAAGAGACTCAATTCTTCTCCTCACCAGTATACAACTCTTCACAGTCTCAAGGAATTTGAAGAAGCCAGAGATGCTTTCAAAAATGCTCTCTTATCAGTAAAAAGATTATATCCCAATCTTTCTAGCAAAGATCAAAAATAGAAAGCTTTTGAGTTTCTTCTTGATAGCCAGCTGGATGAAGAGAATGAAGACATGGAAGTGTCCACCCCCCCCTCTCTCTCCATGATTTGACAAAAAGAAAAGCATGTATAAAGAAAGTATAAAGCTAAGAGAATCTTATCATCTTAAAAGAAGTTATAGTCTGTCGAAGCTTTTGTCAAAAGCTGCAGGAATCCTATACAGTGGTATAACTTTTGGCGCCTTTTCTTAAAGTAGATTTTGTACGACTCCTCTACAGCAAGGACACGACATATCTGCTTTCGACGTGTCAGCTTTCTCTGGACTTATAATCTTATAAAATTTGAGGATTCAAAATGTTTTGGAATATGAAGTTTGCTTTTTCTTCTATATATAAAGTCTTGAGTCAGTTGTTTAGATATCGAGAGTTGATCGAGTGTCTTAGCCTTGTAAGAATATCAAGAGTGAAAGTGTGAAAGTGTGGTGTGCCCGAGGTTCATCCGAGTTGCTCGAAGCTCTCATACAAGCCTCTCTCTCTGTAAGAAAATCTCTGTAAGAAAGTTTATTCTGTTTTCTGTTTAAATGAATATGCATAGTATTTCTTTTTAGTTATGATTTGGCTTGATCATTATAGAAAGCAACTGCATGTTTTAAGAAAACAAGAATTTTGGTATTTAATTGAACTCAAAAATCCTAACTTATCAAAACCTGTTCGTCAATTTTATAAAGAACAACTTGACTGGATCACTCCTGACATAAAAGCTTGTTTACGCTCTTTTCCCCTTTTTAAATATTTTTAAATATTTATTAATGTGTAATTTATGAAATTATTTTGTTCAATGACTTGTGATAAATCTTTTATATGGATTGGAGTGTCTTTACAACTTGATTTTTTATAGGATTGTTGTATAACCAATCCATCCAGATCCTTAACAGAGCGATTCTGCTTCTTTTCTAGTTGAATCTTGTCTTTTGATGATACTTCTATTTTCTCCCCAGTTGTTTCATCTGACTTCATCATATTTACTGAAGTTTTTACTTGATTTTCATACCATTCAAAGAAATATACATTCGTTTTTATTTGTTTACGGTGGTTTACCCATTTTTCAATGAGATTTCTTAATTCTAATCCTTTATAAGTTTTTGAGATCCATTCTCTTTTTTCTTTATTGTGATTTGCCTTATACTCTTTTAAGGGATTATCATAGTCAAACTTATAAGTGATTTCATTTAACTGGAAGTCTGACTCTGATGGTTCTGGCTCAGGTTTGGCGATATTATGATCGAAGTGTAAAGGGAACCTTTCAGAGGTGGTCGACAGTGGTCTTTTATTTGAGGTTATATTGATTGGTTTAGGAGTAATAGGTCTAGATATACAAACAGAATGTCTTTGTGGTATTGGCTCAAAATGTAATGTTATATTATCAGCATTTGCTGTTATAGATTCTATTTTTTTGATGATTGTTCTGGGATATGATAAGTTTCTTCTTTTTCAATCTTCCATTCAGAGGGAATATCGACATCTGACCATAAGATCTTTTTTGGTTCAATCTTTTTATAAATAGGATTTGTTATAAAATATGGTGTAGCTCCCTTTTCTTGTGTAACAAGAGATTTTGGAACCAAAGTTTTCACAGCTTTATAGTAAATTCTATACTGAACACACAAAGGTTTTAATCCAAGTTTCATATCGAATCCTTGAGTTTGTATAAGAAGTTTTAATACTTCTAGAGCATGAGGATCACAAAGACTAATAGAAAAATTAGGAAAACTATTAAAATATATGGGTCCAGCATGAAGAGAGGTTTGGACAATTCCTAATATAGAATCGGAAAAAGTTTTATGATGATTATCCTTTAAATAGGCAAGCACTGAGGCTTGGAGACTAGCTTTTACTAGAGGTTGAATAGCTATTTGAATTAAACCAAAATGAAGAAATTTAAACTGTTTCTCACAAAGTTCTTTTAAAGCTTTTTTCTCTAATAATTGGATTTGGTGTGATCTGGCTCCAAATTCTAAGACTGTTTCAAGAGTTTGAATAGGATTTGTTATAAAATATGGCGCAGCTCCCTTTTCTCAAGTTTCATATCGAATCCTTGAGTCTTAGAATTAAAACTCTTAAAATAGTCTTACAATTCGGAGCCGGATCACACCAAATCCAATTATTAGAGAAAAAAGCTTTAAAAGAACTTTATAAGAAACAGTTTAAATTTTTTTATTTTGGTTTAATTCAAATAGCTATTCAGTCTCTAGTAAGAGTTGGTCTCCAAGCTTCAGGAATTTTTTCTGCAAATACATGTTTAAACACATAATAAATTTAAATGCAAATGCTAAAAAAGGTTAGGATATTGAAATGGTTGCCTATGATGACGTTGGTTTAAAAAAATGAATAATTTTGAGACTAGATTTTGAAAGTTAGCATTTTCTTTGTTTGGAATAATAAAAAATGCGCTTAAGCAGTTTCATGTAACCACTTCAATTTTTAAGATATTGATGATTGATATAAAATTTAATTTATTCAATATATTTAACATTACTTGTTTAAGTAAGAAGCTAAGTTTCATCCAAATCAATATGTGCATGGGCTACATTTGTTTAAATATTGATATATTTGTATGTAAATTAAACAACATAATTATATCTATTCACATTTATATGTAAATTAGAAAACATAATTAGATCTATTCACACATGTATGTATATTAGAATGTAATAATAATTTATAGGTTATTTGTCCACATAATAGCGATATTTTAGATGCGGAAAATACTATTTTAAATTGATATTTAGCATTAAATTATTTTATTACATTGATTATACACATTTGTCGATGAGGCCCATGCATAATAATAATAATAATAAACAAATAAAAGGGTTTTCATTGTAATGCTACTAATTTTAAAATTTCAAAAAAATTATCTAAAATGTTCAAAAATGGTAAAAAATGATATATATGTTAAATATATTTAGATAAACAATTGTGTAAAAATTTTCAAAAAAATAAAAATGAGTATTTGCACCCGAGTACACCAAAGCCAAATACACCTAGGTGCACTTGATCGGGATCCAAATACAATAGATGAAGTAGATTGTTTTTAGTAACTATCAAGATATTAAAATGAAGAAGTTATATGGAAGAAAAGTTTTATAAAAACATTGTCCATAAAAGATTATTTAAAGATACCCAATTTCTACATATCTTCGTCTGGCTTTAACTTTAAATCACCAAAACTACAATTGTTGATTGATTTGAGATAGTTATATTTAGAATTGACCGAAACTAAGTTGAAGCCCTCGCAGAAGGTTTCGTTAGGTAAGATTCAACCAAAGATAATTTCTTCCAAAAGTTATACCGCTGCCTATCATCTTGATTTCCTTCCTTGAACAAATTCAACTTCCCCAGTATTTGTCAGATAGCTATAGTGTAAAGTAAAAGGAACAACGATGAAAAGATGTCATGAGATAACTTAGTTAGGCATGTTGTGATGCTAAACTTGTAATATAGATTCACCGTGTGTCAGGAGAAATTTACAAAAATACCCAAAGAGAAAAGGTACAGATTTTCATACGATCATTTTGGTTACTTTTTATATTTTTTGAGAAATAACTTTTAAAACCTAAACCAATTAGAATATAAATTAGTCTATTTAGTTATAATTTTTAAAATCAAATATTTCTGAAAACTTGTATGTGCTATATATCCATTTTCAAATTTTGATATTTAATTTTGCATGTTAACTCTTAAGAGTGTTAAATACTTAGAACACAATAAGTTTCCAAGAAATGAAAATTTCACATCACAAGTACATATTAATTTCGAGTTAATATTTTTTTATTTTTTGATAATGCGAAGGCCAAAACCCCCTTCTCCGCAGAGCCCCCATATAGAACTTCGAGGACTTGGGGTTCCACCAATCAAATTCATTTATTCGATAGATAATTGAAATCTTTAAAAGCCACTCTCGAATACACCTCAGGGTTGTCCCCACCAATCCCATTATTTTGTATATTCATAGATGCGAAGTTAGCCAGCTAGTGAGCGGCTTGGTTTTCAATTCTCAAGACATGCGAGAACCAAACCCCACCCGATCTATTTGTTTTGTGGTTAATCTTCTTGATTATGACCTCCACATTTGATTTTAGTGGCTCTTTCATGCATGTTAAGTAAATTGATAAGCATCAGATAATCAGATTCCAATTCAAACTCTTTATATCCCAACCCAAATACTTGTTGAATCAATTCAGCAGATCTAAGTACAGTCGTTGCCTCCATGCTTAGGGAGTCCATTTTGATTGTTTTGCCCAAGTACTTGCTGGTATAAAGGCCCCATCCGCATCCCTTACTACAATGCTGATTCCCATCACACAATTGTTTCAATCTCTTTTAGGTTCAATTCTAGTTCTTGGTATTGAGAAATAAATGATTAATTATTTTAGTTACTTTTAGTTATCCTCCCTATAAATACTTGGATGAGTGGGTGAAGCATCTAGTTTCTTTAATCGAGTCTAAAAGAAATATCACAAAAGAATTTTATTTTATGTTATACTTTTTGATTTTACATCTTTAAAGAATAAATTCTTAATTAAAAGAGTTGAACGCTAAAGTTTGTTAATATTGATATAATAATCAAATGCATAAAAGGTTCTTTATAAGTACAAGGAAAACTAATGTCTAAAAAAGGATATATCAATGGAGTATGTGTCAACATGCGTTGTGACTAAAATGAAGATGGAGTATATGTTGCCACATCAAAGGATTTATCAATGGAATATGTGTCATCATGCGTTTTGACTAAAATGAAGATGTAGTATATGTTGCCACATATCATGCCTCGAATAAATTGTATATCAACCAAACAACACGACTAATAAGAATAGGTAGAGCATACATTGTCACATGTCATGACTCAAAAGAGTAGAGTACATGTTGCCGCACGTTATGACTCAAGTGAGTTTATACTTAGTTCATTGACCAGTAATGACTTGGTTTGGGATTAAAAAGGGGCCTATTGGCTACATAATGACCCTACACAGTAAATTGGTACATTTTGCACACAACACCTGAAGATATACGATGATTAGCATATTCCACTTACAACTTCTAGAGGTACACAACAGACCAACATATTCCATATATAGTTCTAAAGATACACAAAAAGTAATGCATTTCGCATAAACTTCTAAAACTACATAGCAAGGCAGCATGTTTTGCATACGGCCCTTAAAATAGTATTACTAGTTTTATCAGGGAAACCATGTTTAATCATAGATTCTATGATAAGTCTTGGGCCAAATTAGATCATTTAAAAGACTCAAGCCAACTTGGGTTGGGATGTCCCAATTGAGCAACACTTGGGCTAAACAAAGTCACCTAGTTTCCAAATTTGAGTCGTGCAAGATTACACATGCATGAATTATAATAAAACTACCAAGTTCCTAATCTCACTTAATAAGAGAGCTTCTTATGTCTCTTCAATACTAGGTAGTTTTACCTTTGTTGGATTACAAATATCCATTAGTTACATTACCAATTATTAGGTCTCATAGGTTATGCATCTCTAATATTGAAGGCAAAAGACTAGCATTAGGGGTGAAACTTGGGTCGGGTAGGTCCGAGTAAGGGTGGAACCTACCCTTACCCATTTTTTAAAAACCCCTACCTTACCCTATTTTAGACCGGGTTGGTTTGGAGCTTACCCTATCCAATTTTCTCAATAGCGGGTCGGTTCCAGTTTAGTTCCAAATCAGTTTCTAAGGAATTAGGTTTGAAAATCTATAAGCAATATGTTGCAATCCAGTTTGAAAATCTCCATGACATTGCATCAAAATCTCCATGAGAATATTCTCAAAAACAACCTATAAGCAATCTGTTGCAGTCTAGTTTGAAAATCTCCATGAGAATATTCTCAAAAACAACCTATAAGCAATCTGTTACAATCCAATTTGAAAATCTAATAACAATCAGGTCTGAATGTCTAAGTTCAGCTTCGTAGTAATCAAAACCAATACAACTCAAATCAAATTTCAAATCTGATTGCCA
>JAXCLR010000001.1:29562123-29579368 GCA_035584095.1 Annona squamosa
GTTTACTTCAACCCGGTTGGCTTAGGGTTTGGGTTCACTCCAACCCGGTATAACCCGACCCGAGTTGCACCCCTAATGATCAGGCAATCATGTTTAATAAAGTGATAAAAAATTGCTGGCCACATGAGGCTAAATGATAAATGGAGTAGGCCATGAACCCCACAAAATCAACAAACTTATCCACCTAGTCAGACCAATAATGGCATTGATTTTACAAGCATAATAAAATAATATAACATTCAAAATCCTGAAAACTACAAAAGAACCCCATTACAGCGAAAAGAAAATAATATACTATATAAACATTAGAGCTAGCCTCTTATCTCTCCCATAGGAATTGAAAAGTCAAAAGCACTCACACTCCATGGTATTTTTCCCTTCAATCGAGGCCAAACAAATCCCAACAATTCCTACTTTCAGGGCATCTGAACATTTTGATAACGAGAAAACATTCCTAACTGCTCAAAGACTGTAAATGCACAAATCATTAGATGATAACAACAAAGCAAGAAGAAGCTCTTAATTTCATTATAAAAGAAGAGATAAATGTAATTGCTAAGATATAGGGGACACCATTGTCTAGAAGCTCCCATGACACCCAAAGAAGAAGGAAGCATCCGCCTTTAGAAAACATTAAAAGCTTAAGAAAGTGAAGGATGGAGGGAAGAGAAGCCACTTAGAAGAGGAAGAGGAAAAGCGGGGAGGTCCTTAGTATGATGGAAATGGAAGAAGCCAAGTAGCAATAGCGATGGTGTTAAAGACCAGGACGTGAGAATTGTCTAAAAAAGACTTATAGACTATTACGAGCTGCACTACGTGCTTCACTTTACAAAGCTAAACCCTAAGAGCAAATTTGGAGGGATGATAGCTCTTCGAACTTGTTTTACGAGTGACCCAGTACTGCCAAACATGAATGATTAGCCACAGCTAGCTTGTAGCACCTCGTTGGCTAGTATTCATAACAAAAATTAACAAGTGCCATGTGACCTAATAAAAATTCAATTGCATCTCTTAGGATCTATAAGAGGGTGACATAAAATACAATGTAGAGCCTCCTTAATACATTCTCATTCACAATAGATAATAGATACCATCATAAATATGTAAAGACATCTATATGAGCCATATAAATCTCACACCACATCCCCCCTACAAGAGAGATCCCCACATCATGCTAACATCCACAACTAATAATTCATTTAGTCACCACATACATATAGTAACCATGTACATATTTAGAAGCAAAAGTTAATATGCTAATCTTAAAGAATTATAATATAAAAGAATCATATTACGTAAATTATTAAAAAGGAAATCAAAAACCTAAAATATATTGGAAAGCAATTTTAGGATCGAGCTCTCCCATGGCCCTACCTAGTGCTCCATCATCTAGCATGCGATCTAAAAATAATGGCAAAGTACGTGAGTTTGGGCAAACTCAGTAATGACGTAATGATCAATGAAAAATGAAAATCAAATTAGAACTTCATTCTCATGTTATGATTATAAATATGAATGTAAACCAAGTGATCACATACACATGTAGGAAACCAAAGAAAGACCTACATAAATGTCATCTAAGGGCCATGCATAACCCTATACTCATGTCAAGTAAGGGTTATGATTAGCCCGGTATAACCCATGTATCACATTCATAATCTTTTATCATATGCCTATATAGTATTAATGCATCAATAGCCATACCATTCTTTAAGAATCAAGCTAATGCATGAAGTATCATCCAACAAAACAATAAGCATGCCATTACCTTCATAAGGGTATACAAGAGTCCAATTTTAATCCAAAACAAGGGAGGGTAGTAATTATTCATCCAATCTAAAGCAAAACTGAGATAAGTCTAGAGGCATCAACTATAGCTAAAATTCATGCCAAATTTGTGGCCAAACTAAAAATCCCTAAAAGCCCCCATCAAAACCCTAGCTCATTTCTAGGCTTGGAGTGAAAACTACCCTTATGCTCAAAATGGAAACACAATGCCATCCTACAAGTTCATTAACCCATTATAGTAAAATTCAACCATTCATTTAAGAAAACAAAGCATCTACTTAAAGATTTCCTCCATCACCCTTAAAAGTTCTTCTTATGGAATCTTGAATCCCTTGGCTCCTAGATGTGAAATAATGATTTTAGGGGTGATTTAGAGAGCTCTTATGGAGGTTTAAGAAGGGTTTAAAAAGTGGGTAGTAAATAGAGAGAAATGGAAAAAAAGAAAGAAAAATGGACAGTTTAGCCCATAAATGGATGGTTTAGCCCATACACCTTTTAAATAGGCTTATAATAACAATATAACTTGTGTTTTTGATACAATGGGCACATGTGGTTCTTTGCCTAGATGCACCCCTTTCCCAAAACATGGGTCATGTTGTATAAAATGCTCCCTTGAACTAATAATACAACCCTATGCAATTCCTTGTCTGAATGAAAATGCTCCCTTAGTAACAACATGGGCCACACTGCTATAAATTTGCTTGTATAGCTATTGGATAGTTGTTCACTTATTTCTAACCTCCGTGCTCAACTTTTCAATTATACAGTACCTCAAAAACATTCACATCACCTTCCATATGGGCCAACGTATGACTTATTTAGTCCATATGTCCAATTATAATCAACTTGCCCTTTCACTCAACTTACCAACTAAAATCATTGTACCTATTTTGCGAGGTCCATGATAGTCATAGTGCCCAACTAGTGCATCTCCCAAATCTAATGTCTAGCAAGTCAAATTGTGAAACTTAATAAATGCAACCAAACCAAACCTAACACATGATTATATCCATGAACTTAATGCACAATAACAAAACCAACTACACTAATGCATCACATCGCACACATACCATATGCTCATAGGAATCACATCCATGAATCACATGCATAAAAATCAACATCATTGTCAAATATTTATGAATTTGCAAACTCGGTCTACAATTGAGAAAAAGTTATTACAAAACCCTAAGTTCTCACATAATCGATCGTTCCCTTTTTTGGAGAAATAATTGTTGTTCTCTTTAATTACCACTGAGGAATTGCATCACTCCACCAAAAAGAATGCCACCATATATCAAGGCAAAGTAAGACATTAACTAAACCATCCCATGGTTAGTGATAAGAATGTAGATAGCAAACACATATAGAAAGCCCACTAAAGAGGGCTCTTATTAACACAAGCCTCCTTGTGACAACATCGTGAGATAACATGTCGCCATTTGGGACATCCCAATAAGGCTACGTGCCATTAAAGTAGCAGAAAACAAGAAAGTTTGAACAGAAATATTTCGTCGGTGCATGAATTGGTGTTTTCATCTAGAATATGGGGTGTTTTTTTGAAAATGAAAGGTGGAGGTTTAAAGAACCCATTAAAGCCCATGTATGCTTGAAATTTGCCAGCATCAAACAAGAAAGGTTCACACCTAATTAGAATCGACCTAACGTCAAAGTAGGAGAAACAATAACTATCGCAAGTCACAAAGTCACGGTCACAAGGATTAACTACTCCACAACCTCATAAGCACTTAGATGGAATGAGTTGAGGACTTAGTGAGGACACCCAAGCCACCTGATTGTGTTCCTGAGTTATAGAAATGAAATGTGCATTAAAATCACATGAATCTTCGAATAAGGACATGTAAAAATAATCATCCTAAATAGGGACCATGACTCTATAGAGGATAAATGATAAGAGTGGAGCAAATAACTGAGCCCTCGGCTCAAAGAGCTATTAACCGTTGGTCCCGAGTTTGTGGAAAAATTTAAGAGAGGAAGGGTAAATTGGGTTCTTTTGAAATTCTTTCTATATCTTAATTTTAACCCCTTGCAAAATGAGTACTCTTGAATGAAAATGTGGAGAATGAAAATGCAAGTAGAGCAATAATATCAAACACACAAGATTATAGTAGTTCAGGACAACCCCCCCTACTCTACTCTTCCAAGAATACACCTTTGTGCCTTAGGTTTTACTATATCAACAAAATTATAACTAGTCCTTGCTTTCTTTTTAATTCTAGCTCTAGGGAGCTTTTACAATTATCACGCAAGTAGGTGGTGAGTTACCCTCCAACCACCCACTACTTGTCTTCACTTAGTCTCAGTCTTAAATACCAAACCAAGTAGAATTAAAAAATAAAAGAGAAAGTCTACACTTTACAATGGTGTAGAGGAAGTTTTAGCAGGAGGCAGAACATGTAGAGTGAGTTTGAAAGGGATTGCTTTAGCTCTTATAGTGAATACCATAGTTCTTCTTGTAGAGCACTTAAATGACCACTTGAATGCTTTTAAATTGGAAGATAGAAACTTAATCAATGCTCTAGTTTATCCTCTTCACTTCATTTGATGAGTCTTAAATAGAAAGAATAAATTTGAATGTTACAAGGAAGGTGGCATGCATTTAATGCTTCAATGTTCAATTTTTTGATGGTTACAATCCAAGTTGCACTCGGAATTGACTTCGGGTGCGACTTCACTCAAGTTGCAGACTGGGGTAAACTTGGGTTGCGACTTTGGTCTTCAAGACTTTCTTCTCGGTGGTTTTCTTCTTGGTTCCTGCCTCAAGTTCTATTTTGGGGTTGACTTTCAACATGCTTGATGGAACTTCAAGACTTCACAAACTGGTTGTTTTGTCGTTAGTCCCTTTTGCTTCTTCAAAATATTGCTTCACTTATCTTAGGATTCTTCAATCTTTGTAAATAGACCTTTGTTCTTCTTAGTCATGCACTTGGTCATTGTCCATTTGTAGCTTCATCAATAAATTTGGGGCTCAGGTCTTACATCGGTAAGGCATTTGTTGTTTAAATTTTTCTTGTTATTCTTGAGCTTGAATCTTCTACGTTGAACCTCCTTGTGCTCAAGTCGAATACTGGAGTCGACTTGAGATACAACTTAACTCAAGCCACGTGATCGAGTCAACTTCATTTAGGACTTTACTCAAGTTGCATGGCAAAGTTGACTTGGGTTGCAACTTGACTTCATCAGATTTAGCATCGGAGCCCTGAAGTCCATTCAAGTCGCTTGCTAAGTTAACTTGGGTTGAGATTTGACCTAAGTCACATGCAAATTCGACTTCGGGTGCAACTTTGCATGCTCAGGTGTCCACAATTTCAACGCTGTCCAAAAATCCCCTGTCGAAGTCGATATTGGAGTTGACTTGAGTATCAATTTAACTTAAGTTGATGCCTAAGTTGACTTGTCTTTGTGACTTGACCTATCATGCCTTGAATTAGAAAATTCCTAACTTGAAACAACTTCACACTCTTGTTAGTATCTTAAAATTCTCAAATTTAAGTCGTTTATCATCAAAACATGGATTTTGCTTAATTTGCTACTTATTTCACAAAACCAACGACATCATGAGGATTGGTAACTCTTGAAGACAAGAGATCTCACATTTTGCCTTTCTTGAGACTTTATTCTTCAAAGCATGAGAGTCAGGCCACCCCTAAGAGATCAAGATCGGATGGATACAATGACTCACCTCAACCCTAGTTTATTCTTACTTAAGAAAATTCATCAATGGAGACTTTACCTCCCTTACTTGATTTGAATGTGCTAGTCCATGTAGACTTTACCTAGAATTGACCATTTTATTCCAAAAACTAATATTTATTATCATCCTCTTGAAAATCTAGTATAAGGATATTCCTTATAATGCCCCATCTTTCCTTCCTAATTGCCATTTCGATTTCTAATTCCTTTTATTCTTTGTGATTTCAATTAACGAATTTTGTAATCTTTAACTCCTTTACAATCTATATTAGTAGGAAACCAGTATTCTACACTAGTGTTAGGATCCTAGAATTCTGAAAGAATGAGATTTATTTTCCTTTGCCATTCCTCTCTTGCACCATTATTGTGGCAATAATATTACTTTCATTATGCTCTCTCAGGTGAATGAACTAGTTTACTTTGCATTATTGTTTCAAAAGTCACAATTTGGGAAGTGCCTAGCTCACGTTGCTTTATAGCACAGGGGGTGTCAGTGGACTGTAAGTCACCAAGCTTGCTTGGCAAACAGTGCCATGTTAAAAGCTTTCAAGTTTCAAAAATCCATATTCCTCTTCATTCCATTTTTTCCACTAAAATTTGTTAACCATGACATCAATGCCCTCAAAAAATTTATAGGAAAGCTTGAAAAGGCCTATGGGATAGGTGAGGATTGATTGTGTTGCTACTTTAATAAATACTTCTTTGCTAACCATGAGAATAACTTGCTTTTTCAACATTGAATTTGCTTCCTCACTATCTCCTTAATACCTTGAAATACAACATATTTTAATGTACTAATTGATACTAGAGATTTGAGATATCCTTGGAGATGCTTTCAACTAGACCTAATTAGATTTTCAATGACCCTGTAAGTATTAGCACTCTTGTTCTTACTAAAAGAGAATAGTTTTGTCAACATTGACTTTTCTCTCCAAGCTATCACCCTAAACTTGTAAGAGTTTTAGCTACTAGGACTTCATATTTATACTCTCATAAATAAAAGGACATCATTCGTAAAGAATAGATGAGAGAGGTACAGTCCATTACTACTTTACCTAATGTCACGTAGTTAGCTTTTTGGTGAGCATCCATTAGTAGAGTTGGTAATGCTTTTGTTCACAATAAGAAGAGGTAAGATAAAAGCCTTATTAACGAGTATCTTCATTGGCCATGAAAGTTCTAGACTTATAACTCTTGACACAAACTCTATATGTAGCTTCTGATAGGCAACTATGGATCCACTCGATTTAAATTTCACCGAACTACATTTTCCTCAAGATTTGGTACAACTAGTTCCACTTTATATGGTCATATGTTTTGACATGTTTAGGTTGACAACTACTTACTTCTTGCCTCATTTTCTTTTCCTCAACATATGTAGTGCTTCATACACAGTAAACATGCTATCCATAATCAATCAACTTGGAACTAAGGTATTATGCTATTCTAAGATTATATACAATGAACAACATTTTAATCTATTTGTGAGGATGTTGATATGATTTTGTACACCACATTTCATAAACTGACCCACATCTTCTTTTGAATCAACATGATATTTTAATCTCTTTACCTTTTGCTTGCAAAGTAATATGGATTCTGTGAACTATTGTGAGCATAGAAGATCCCATATCTACTAGATTCTAGTGCTGTTAGAAAAAATTAGTGGCCACCCCTTTATTAGGAGATTTGAAGGATTCATACTTTTGATGGCTTGGACAATTTTGAGTTTGGCTAGAGATACAATTGGCCTTTGGTTATCATCATCATCATCATAAGCAATTTCTCACCTAGGTAGGGTTGTCTGCATGGATTCTGTTGAACTATTCCTGACGATTTGAGACTAGTTTTTCAATAATTTGTAATATTTTTAAATCTTATTTAATTACTTCCATCCATATTTTTTGAGTCTTTTTTGCTTTCCTTACCACCTTCTACTTGGATCGAGTCTTCCCTCATAACCGTTGCCATTCCAAGCCTCCGTTTAATATAACCAAACCATCTTAATCTATTTTCCTCATTTTATCACCTATTGGTCTCACTTTTAGATTTTCTTGAATTATTTTATTTATAATTTCATTTTTCTTATTTTACCGATCATCCACCTTAACAATCTCATTTCTTCTACATTCATTTTATGTTTTGTTATTTTTTAACTACTTAACATTCTGCCCCATAAAGTATAGCAGGTTTAATCGTAGTCTTATAAAAGTTTTATTTTAATTTAATTAGAACTCTATGATTGCATAGAATTCCTTATGCGTTTTGTCATTTCTTCCATGCTGCTTGAATTTTATGTATTATATCTTTCTCAATTTTCCATTTTCTTGAACTATTGATCCTATATACCGAAAGTGATTAGTTCATATTACTATTTGATCTAAAATCTTAATTGGTTCCTCATTTATCTCTTACTATTATTAAAATTGCATTTAATATATTTAATTTTTGTGCGGCTAATTCTAAAATCATTAAATTTTAAGGCAACTACATACATATTCAATTCAAATTTAGTCATTCTCTAGTTTTATCTATTACAACAATGCCTTTTGCAAATAACATGTACCAAGGTACTTCTTCTTATAGATGTCTACTAATTTCTTCTATTACTAAAGTAAAAAGGTAATAACTAAAGGCCGAGCCTTGATGTAAACCCATGTTAATTGGAAAAATATTAGTATCTCCACTCATGATCCTCACATTTGTTGCAACCCCTCATACATATTTTTAATAACATCAATGTGCTTGTTATTAATTTCTTTCTTTTTCTTCACTTGCCATATTAATTTTCTTGGTACTTGATCATATGCTTTTTGTAAATCAATAAAATGATACGCAAATTTTTTTTATTCTTCCCATACTTTTCAAATAGTTGTCTAAGTAAGAAAATGACTTCACTGGTTGGTCTTCCTGGCATAAAACTAAACTGATTTTTAGAAATACTAGTTTCCCGTCTTAATCTATGTTCAATTACTCTTTTTTATAACTTCATAATATGATTCATTAGTTTTATTCCATAATAATTTACATAATTTTGGATATCTCCCTAATTTTTATAGATTAAGACTATAATATTTTTTCTTCATTCACTTGATATTAACTTTGTTTTTATAATCTTCTTAAAGAAATTAGTTAACCATGGTGCACCTATATCTCTCATGCACTTTCATGCCTCAATTAATATATTATTTGGGCCTAAGGTTTTTCTTATTTTTTAAAGCTTCCTTTACTTTAGATATTTGAATTTTTGAAAAATAATTGATATTCTTATTGTTTTCTATTTAAACTAATATTAATGTCAAATGTTCTGGTGAGGTATCATTTAGTAGACTATAAAAATAATTTTTCTATCTTTTTTTAATTTCATCATCTTTAACTAGAAATCTACATCTAACATGAGCTAAATCGTTGCCTTTATTTTCTCTTAATTTAGCCAACTTAAGTATATTCTTTTCACTTTGTCTAGTTCCTAATCTATCATATAAGTTGTCATAAGTTTGTATTTTGTATCGCTAATAATATTTTTAGTAGCTTTTATTGATAGCTTGTATTGTTGTAAGTTTGTACGATTTTTATTACTTTGTCATTTTTTAAACTTTTCTTATTTATCATTTATAGCTTTTTGAACATCTTCATTCCACCATCAAGTTTCCTTATGTAAGGATCTATAATTTTTATATATCCCTCTAATACTTTGTCCAACTTCTTTTATGACAGTTGCTGCTTTATCCCATATTAGTTCTACTATTTCTTTTTGTATGTCTCATTTTTCTTCTTCTAATATTCTTTTACTAAAAGTTCTATATTATTTTTCTTTAAATTTCACCATTTAATTTTTGAAATTAAATTGCCTTTAATTTTTATTGACTCTTTTTGTGTGTGTATATATATATATATATATCTATCACTAGTAATCTATATTGCATAGTTAAACTCTCACCTAGGATAACCTTAAGATTTATGCAAAGGGATTTATCCGATTTTCTTATAAGGAAGAAATCTATTTAGCTAGAATTGGACCCACTCTTGAAAGTTATCAAATGTTCATTTCATTTTTGAAATAAGATATTTGATATATAACTAAATCATAAGCTATAGAAAAATCTAAAATGACATTTTTCATTTCATTGCTTATTCCAAAGTCAAACCTCCATGAATTCTCTCATATCCTACATTCTCCTTTCCCACATATCCATTCAAATTTCCATTTATGACAACCTTTTTTGGTTATTTGCATTATACTATCTAAGTCATCCAAAAATTATTTTTGATTTTATTGTCTAATCCTAATTGTGGTCCATAAACACTAATCACATTTATTACCTTTACACCTAATATACGTTTTATTTGAATAATTTTATTGTTTACTTTATTAACGTATACAACTGTATTTATGAATCTATTTTCAACTATTATCCCTACACCATTTCTATTATCATCTTTTTCTATATGCCATAATTTGAATCCATGAACCCTCTTCAGCCTTCTCTCCTTTCCACCTAGTCTCTTGAAGACACACTACATATATTATTCTCCTTTTCATAACATCTACTACTTTCATACTTTTTTATGAAAGAGTCCTAACATTTCATGAGGCAAAATAGATATTGTGTTTTGGTACCACTTTCTTCTCTAAACATGTCTATAGAGGCATAAGAACCTTTGCTTACATCTCGCCACAATCGGACATCGTTGTGGCACATTGCTTTCTGAAAGACGCCCTAGCAACCCTTGCCCATTTCTCATTACCTCCGGGCTCCGATGTAGCTCATCACTTCTAGAGAAATGCCCTAGCAACCATTGCTTATTTTTCACTACAACTGGGCTTCGCTACAGCATGTTGCTTATAGGAAACGCCCTAATACTAATGAATTTTAATATATTTTTAGAATCCAAAAGAGATGTGGCATTGATTTCTGTAGCACCAGCTGCCAGCTTGACATGCCAACCCTCACTTTTTATCCAAGCTTGGGACTGGCAGTAAGGTAAAAATTCTTACTAGTAAGGTTAATTGGCCTTAGTTATCCTACTTAAAATTTTTTATAGGGGTTGTTGGTCCCGAGTTTATGGCAATACCCAAGAGGGGAAGGGTGAGTTGGGTATTTTAAAAATTCTTTGCTTAATCAGAAAGATTTTCTTTTGTAAAATTAATCCCCTTAATGAAACAACCAGTGAGTTGGAGTGAAATGGTGCAGTAGAAAGTATAAAACACAAGCAATCAACTCACGTCAAGAGATAATGATATATAATGGTTCGGGTAACCTCCCCTAGTCCACTCTTCTAAGTACACATCCATTGTAGCTTAGGTTCCACTATTGTATTATCAATACAACTTAGAGCAATCACTCTCTTCTAGATTTTAGCTCTAGAGAGCTTGTACAGTCTCAACACAAGTAAGTGACGAATTCCACTCCAATCACACACTACTTTGCCTTCACTTGGTTTCGGTCTCCTTTACTAAACTAAGTGGGAAAAACAAATAAACAATGAATAACAAAGATCTACATGTTACAGATTTTAGAAGTTTAAATACCAAGTTCTTCTTCAAACTTCTTATAGATCATTTAACTGCAAGAGAGAGTGAAAGGTGAGCTCATTCAATATTTTTTCAACTTCATTTATGTTCACTTGATACTCCTTAAATAATGAGAAGTAAATTCGAACGTTTGGTGGTAGGTGTTCAACTTCCGACTCATGTTCCAGGTTCAGGTCGACTTAGTATCGTACTTGACCCAAGTCGTAGGTAGAGTTGACTTTGGGTGCGACTTCACCAACCATTTATCATGTTGGAACTTCAACACTTTGCATGTGATCTACATGTTCTGAATTCTCTTCTTTCTTCTCATTTAAAGCTCTTGGATCTTCATTAGATGTCCTTGATATGTATTGTGATGCCTTAAGTTTGAGCAATACACTAGTCTCTTGAAAAGATCTTTCTTGTAGCCTTGATTCATGATGGTTATTTCTTCTTGGTTTTCTTCTCCATTTTCTAATAAGGAGGGTGTTTGGCAATTGAAAAAAATATCACGTTAAAATTTTTCAATTTAAAACTTTTCACTCTCCACAACTATCATATTTTTTAATCATTTTTTCACATTTTTCTATACAACTACCCTACTTTTCAATCATTTCTACACAACTATCCACACAACTAACCTATTTATTTTAACTTTATAACCTTCACTACTCATCATTACCCCTATCATATCATATCATTTGACAACTTTTACTCTACAAAACTTTTCATCAAAAGTTTTATTCATTACCAAACACACCGAAGATGTCTTTGAAATAGTATAAGGTTGCCTCACACTTAAGTCGCAAGCCTGAGTCGACTTGGAGTTCGACTTCATCCAAGTCGCATACTTGGGTCGACTTGAGATGCGACTTCACCTAAGTCGCGTTATAGAGTTGACTTGAAAAGTGACTTAACTCTGATATTTTCGAAGTCTACAACTAAGGCTTACCCAAGTCGCAGATGGAGTCGACTTGGGGTTGCAACTTCACCTAAGTTGCAAGCGAAGTCGACTTTGATTGCAACTTTTTGAGTCCCAATTTCACCTTTGTCGATTTTATGTCACTTGAAATCGATTCTGAACTCGACTTGAGTATCGACTTGACCTAAGTCGATTGTTAAGTCGACTTGAG
Source organism: Annona squamosa (assembly GCA_035584095.1). Taxonomy (NCBI): domain Eukaryota; kingdom Viridiplantae; phylum Streptophyta; class Magnoliopsida; order Magnoliales; family Annonaceae; genus Annona; species Annona squamosa. Next base: position 29,574,271 of record JAXCLR010000001.1, read on the forward strand.
GTTGTGACTTGACTTGCTATCTTTTGAATTTTGATTTTATAAACCTTGCCCACACTTAGCAACCTCATTAGTACTTAAATATTTCTCAAAATGAGTTGTTAATCATCAAAATATGGATTGTGCTTAATTTGCCTTCAATTCCAATAATCTCTCCCTTTTTGATGATTAACAAAACCAATTTGAGATAGACATTTTATTTTCTTACATAAAGGGTATGTCATGTTTTTGTTTAACATTTAGAATTAACATATTGTATTGATTATTTAAAAGTTACATAGCATTGCATATAATGTGATCATATTCATTTCAAAGTAACAGTTTGCGCAAAAGTAAGTTCATATAATTCAAATTCATGTCATTCATACAAAAATTGATTCAAAAAATTACATGCTACTCAACCCCTAAACCAAATTCTAAATCCTAAGTCCTACTCTCTCTCTCCCTTTTTGTCAAGGCATCAAAATGGGATATAAGGGAAGCGGGACTTATGGAACTAGAAAGTTGATATAAGACAGGTAGTAGGAAAGGCCAGAGGAACGGGTCGAGTACATGCTAATGAAAATGGAGATGAAGGAGCCTGAGTGTGGGTTAAACTCTTATTGACTCACCCCAGTATGGATCGAAATCAGGAAGACTCGGAATGGGTCGACCATGGTGACTACCCGAGGTGAGTTGATATTTAATAACGGTCAACTCCTGTTCCAATTTGTCTTGACGCCCATGCATTTCCATTAGGGCAATGTTGATATTGCCCAATTCCTGTGATATTCTACTCTCCATTTGTTATAGGTAGTCCAAAATTGCCTTGGAGGTAGATGGTGGGTCTGGTGATCGAGCAAAATGATTTGTAGTCCGCAATCCATGGGGTGAACATGAGCCATGGGATTGTGGTGATGCAGGAGCGGCAGGTGCCAGAGGCGGAGGCAAAGACGGAATAGGATCGTATCGGGGTGGTTCCTCCCCCTCAGGATGAGCATGCTCGGTTTCTGGCTATGCGGGAAGATCTTGTAAATCATTCCCCATCCTTTCGCGTAGCCTATTAACTCTAAAAGCCTCCAAGTCAATCTTCATGTGGGTCAGGAGGGCCCCGTTGATGGCGTTTGTAAGTTTCAGAACTTCAAATTGTTCGCCATTCAGATCAACATTGTAATACCCCATGATTTTGGTGATCCACATTCCATATGGCAAAACTCCTCATGGATTCTCCTTCTTGAGTTTGAGGGCCTCCAAGAAATAGTCTAGGGAGACTGAATTTGACCCTATTAGCAACTTTCCACAGGATTTCAGCTTCCTGTGGATTCAATTGATTTCGGCCGCCGCCCTTGGGGTAGATACAATGAGCAATCAACAATCTAAGAACCCACAGCCTCGAAGATAAGTCCATATAATGCAAAAACTTAATCCTAGGATAATACTTGTTGTTGTTTGTGAGCTGATTATACATTTGTGTGAGTGATAGCCCCTCAAAAATAGGCTCATTTTGTAATGCCCTAGCCCGAGTGTCACAACCCTACTCCAAGATCTATCGATTGGTAAATGTTATCAGGATTGTTGCCCTGTCATACGGTAGGCTTATTGGATATTTATCTACTTAATCCTAACTCCTTAGGAATTTATATCATTTCACTTGTTTCAACTTTCCATCAAATGCCTTTTTAGGCCATTAGGCCATTAGACCATTTGAGAATTACACATGTTATCTCATAACCTTCATACTTAATCATATCATGACATTTCATGCCTTAGCATTTATCCATAAAAATTTTGGCCAATCTATAAGCATAAAACATAACATAATCCTTCTACAACATTGAATAACAATTTAATTATTATCATTCATGTAACCATTCAATCCTTAGGTTCATACATAAGAAACTCATAAAAATTCATTTATCCTTGAATCTCTACTTGTGCTCCTTACCTCCTTTCTTTCACCTATATTTGGGTTTGAAAAATAAACCGTGAGTCAAAACTCAATAAGCAAGCTATGGGGTTTTCAAGCAATTCATTTTGAAGGCAACACTATTTAAAAGCATTTCTCTCAGTTTGGTAGGAGACACTTAGCAAGTGATCAATTAGCTGCGGAGCAGAAACCTTTTCATAAATCATTGTGTAAACCAGTTTAATCCCAATTTTGGGCATTTCATAAACATTGGATATGCAAATGCATCATTTCATTCATGACATAATCCTTCATATGAGGGTACACTAGCTCGGGGAACATTCTTTCATAACATGATCCGTTCCATCATTGGTGCTAGTCCTTCCGACTTAGCAACGTCAATGGCGGACTCCTTGTCCTACTTTCTGCCTTGACTAGCCTACTTGATTTTTATTCCATGCATGACTTTTAGTCACTCCGGCATTATATACCTCTTACACATGGCAACTTGTCATTCTCATGTAGAAAATTCTTTGCACCATCCCTTTTAAACATTGTTTTAATGAAACACCATTTAAATCCATGCTTCATTACCTTTCATAAATACTTGCAAAATAGAAAGCAATTCATTTATCATAATTCAAACAACAGTTCAACACATATTGAAGTAAAGGAATAGTCATCTTTAAATAACTTGGAAATAATTTCATAAATCAATTGTACAATGGTTCAAACGTTTAGAATATCATTAACAACCATTTTATCATCTTTTGATAAAACAAAAGTAATTTAGAAAGCTGCTTGCATACTTGCTTCGCCTTAGTGTTCTGTATCGCTTATTTCTTTGCCTTTGCCTATTTATCTAAGAATAACATTGCATTCATAACATTTTCATTTGCTTGTTTAGTTTTTCAACCCATAATCCATTAACATAATAACCCACTTGAATCCCAGGTCGGGGATATATACATCGTACTCACTTGTGCGTCATATCATTTATTCCATATTGTGTTTTAAACCCATATTTAAGGTAAACACATAACATTCATTCATAATTCAACATTTATCATTTTTCATCCATTTTTCACCTTTCCTACGTCTATACTCATTTTAAGCGTATAAGTGACGTTTTAAGCTTCATAACTTAATCTCAAAAATTGAGATAATCCAACATTAATCATTCAGTAACATCCTTATGCACTTCATTATATATTCATGCATATTTTTCATTTTAGCAATTCATATAAACCATTTACCACTTATCTATACTTAGCCTTCCACATAAACCCATCTCATAACACATAACTTAGATGTTTCTTAAAATTTTTTAAAACAACAACTATCCTTATTCAGCATCATTAAACCCCTTAATTAACATTTAATTTAGGGTGTAATTTTGGATTTTTAATCCATTCATCATAAGGTTCCAAAACAACAACGTTATGACCCATTTTTCATCCTTTCAACACCTCTTTCAAGACTTAAATCATAACAGATTTTTAAGTTATAATTTTCAGGAACTAAACATGTTTTTCTTAACCCAAATTTAGGATATTATCACATATTCAAGATCCATACTCTTTCAAGACTTAAATCATAACAGATTTTTAAGTCATAATTTTTAGCAACTAAACATGTTTTTCTTAACCCAAATTTAAGATATTATCATATTCAAGATTCATAATCTAGTTGCTTCCAAAACAGTAACATCTTGAGCATGTAGGGTATCCGTTTTGACCCGTTTTGACATGTCCATACATATATCCTTAAAATCTGATTTAGGGCAAATCTTTTCAAACTCTTTTGGACACTCGAAATACCTTAATCATAGGGTAATTTATCCTTCATAACATCCATAAATCATTTGTTTATAAACAGCGACAAAATTCATATTAAAGTACCCGTTTTGGCCCCTATTTGGACGTTTCATACATGTAACTTAAAAAATCAGATTTAGAGAAAACTAATCCAGCCCACTTAGGTCATCAAAAGGGTCCTTAATTTAGGTTACTTTACCCTACAATTCATCTATAAACCATTTAATCACTTCTTTGTATCATTTTTCACTCAAATGGAAAATTCGGGTATTACTTGAAACCCTCAGTTTCATTTTTGCTAAAATCATTAACAAATACTTAAATCAACATATGTAATTCAAAAGAACATGAATTATATCCAAATCATCATGCTTTAATCACACAACAATTTGGTTTAGGGTTTCGAGAATTTTCAAGTTAGATTTCTATGAGAACCAGGTATTTTATTTTATTTTGATTACAACCCTTCTCTATTTATAAGGTAACTTATGAATATGCAAGTAGGAATTTATACTGTTAATGGATAAATAACATATATGGACATGACATCTAGGGGATATATAGTGCATACATGCATGTATTATGATCTTAGCACATTAAGTATAAATTTAAAGTTGTATAATTAGTGTTCCATTGATCGGCACTATGACTATTGTTCCCCTCGCAGAGTAAGTACGGGGTTCGACTTGCCCGGTCAGGTCGCGAGGGTGAAGGGGGCAGCGCTCCCGGAAAATTTTTTAATTATTAAGTCATAGGAGTGGGAGAGTAAATTACTTATTGCAAATAGACCTGACCCATGCTTCGACCCGACCTGACCTGATGGGGTTCAGTAATAAGGGAAGCCTGCGCGCTAGGGTTTATTTTTCATCCCGCACCCAGCTATCTTTCTCTCTTCTTCTCTTTCCGTTCTCTGCTTCTTCTCTTCTTTCCCTACCATTCAGTTTGGTCTAGCCATAGATTCCTTATAGAAAGCTCTACTCATTGCTTTGAAGATCGTCGACTCCAACCGAGGAAGCTCCGAATCTCTGCGATCCAAGTTAGGGTCACTATTTTTGGGAGAAATTACAATCTAGGTAAGTAGATGTCACGCCTTTTCAATTTAGTGATGAAATTTCATGCTAAACGTGATGTGGGATTGGTGGGAGTGTGTAGTGTCGAATAACTGTTGGCCCTGAGTTAATCGCAAAACCCAAGAGGAGAGGGGTGAATTGGGTTCTTAAAAAATCCTTTGGTAACTTAAAAACTTAACCCCTTGAAAGTTCCCCTTGGTAGAAGAAATGAAATGGAAAGCAATATAATGTAGAGAGCAGAAATATAAGTTCAGCACACAAGATTTTTATAGTGGTTCGGGCAACCTCCCTACTCCACTCTTCCAAGCTTACACTCCTTGTGACTTGGG
>JAXCLR010000001.1:29579468-29596058 GCA_035584095.1 Annona squamosa
AACTGTGTTATGTGAAATATATTTCAAATTGGATGAATGATGGGAATTTTCCATGTATTGATGAAAAAAAATCCTGCTGTGTGATCAGGACAACAATCCTAAGTCACGTTTACCAATCAAAACGATCCCGGGGTAAGGCTTCTAGGCACCTCGGTTCGGGGCGCCACATCCTCCCCCTTGGTCATGCTCAAGATTACTGCCTTTGTTTGGGGGTTTTCATCCTTGAACTCTCTCTTTCTCCAAATGGACGTTCACTTGGCTGTCCCCCTTTTTATAATTTTTTCACCTTGTGGGGCCCACTTTTGCCACATCTTATGAAGGTAATTTATTTTCCTCTTATCGCTTGATATCTTGGCTAACTCATAACCAAGTAAAATATGCATTTTCCATTTATCAAACTAATGTAACCAAGTTGTCCACTAGGTGACGCCCTTTGTAGCTGCTGACTTTTGCATTTTTGTGCCCAATTTTCCACTTGATTTAATGCCTCATTAGTTGCCCTAGGTGTTAGGCTACTTTGACATGCATTTTAGGATTCTTAAAAATCCAAATTTCATACTATATTTGCCCTTGGACGTCCCCTTGGTTGCCACATAATCTATGCCTCATTTGAGCTACATATTAGGCATTCAAAACCAAGCATTTAAGTCTTCATTTTTTCATGGATTTGACCCTTAAACAAATCCATAAAATAAAGCTCCATTCACCTCTATTTGACACCTTGCATAGCATTTAAACAAGTCATTTAACTCACTTGCTTTAACATAAATGCTATGGCAGTCTAGGGTGCACAAATCAATGCTAGGCACCTTTTTTCAATGAAGTACTTTATCATGATAATTAACTAAATCCAATTCATTCATACTATAGATTTCATAATTGTATTCAATCATTTCAAATTTCATCTCAAACCGACATTTCTACGTCAAGTTATGAGCCTTTGAAAATAACCTTAGAGTGTGAGATTAAAATCAAATAATTATTACCTTAATTTCATAACTTTTATCTTAATCCAATCCTCATATAAGGTTGAGCCCAAAATCATGATCTTACCTTTCAAATTTCATATCATTTCGCATTATAGGCGTCAAGTTATGAATTTTCTACAATTTCCAATATTATTTCATAATTTCTATTTTTATCTTCATTAATTAAATCGTAGAAATTAAAAACAATATTCATGTCACATTAGCATATCTTAATCCTCCTTAAGCCCCTTTAGTCATATTGACTCATATTGGGCTTTGACGATTAATCTTAATCACCATTCTTAATTGCAAACCCTAATTGTAAAATATCATTAATTCCTAAAAGTCATAAATCATCCATAATTCATTTAAATAACAAATGTATCATATTTATAGACCTACTTGGATCTGAGTATCATAATCCTCCCCCCTTTATAATAGGTTTCGTCCCGAAACTGTTCACTTTTTAATTAGCAGGGGGTACTTCTTTTAAACCTTTTTCCTTTAATACTCAAGTAACCTTGCTTTCGAAATATTGGTTCCATTGAACCTTAACATATTTAATTTCTCTATTTCGAAGCTTCTGTACTTTATGATTTAGGATCCTTATCCTAATCGGTTACATCCTCCATACTTAGCTAGCATTAGCTAACCCGTATACACGGAATTCCGCCTGTATTATCTTGTTGGTTTTTCTACAGCTAGTGCATGCGTGGTTATATATTAACAAGTTATCAATGAATGACTACTATTAAAATCAAGGAAAGCTATTGCCAAACTTCCTAAAATTTAATCCATACGTGTAACCACCTCATCCTCCTGTGACTTCATTCGAGTTAGGGTATACACGTATACCAGGTTCGTAGAGGTAACTTGTTGGTTAGTTGCTCCGTTTATCCTTGGTTGGGCTGATCTTCCGTGCCCTTGCGATGTTTGTGCCTTGCTTGGACATTTTGGGGCGAGGTGTCCTACCTGATTACAAACGTAGCATCTGATACCAACTTCTGTGGTATCATACCTATCCTTTTATTATCCTTTATTTTCTCCCATTCCGCACTCTTTGGCTACATGATTTGTCTGTCCGCACTTGTAGCATCTATTTGATCCCTTCAAACATTCACCTTGGTGATGCCTTTGGCACTTTTTGCATAACAGAGAATTCTTCTTTTTAGAGGTACCTTTACCTTTTTCCATTCCTCCTTTTGTACTCTTTTCTGTCCCCGTTTCCTCTTCCACATTTCTTTCTGGGTTTAAATTTCCTCGTCTGACGAGTCCTTAAGTTTTGCCCATATGATTCTGGTATACCCCTTTTGGGTCTATTGGTTTTTCCAACCTCATACTGGCTGAGGACTTTTGTAGCAATTTCCTTTCCCTTGTTCTTTCTAACCCTTGACCTTGTATCAACCATAATGCTTTTTCTGAATATATCAAAAATATATAACCTTCATTCATGGTTAGGGTTAGGTTATAACATATGCATTTTGTCATCATATGATTAATTTAATATAACCAGATCACATAATCTTAGTCATGTCGTATTCCATTATTTATCAACATAAACATCCATAGACTTTTATGATCATTCATGAATATCTAGACTCATAGTCATTCATAGTTACTTACCTCATGCATAGTTATGTTATTATAACTATTCATAATCCATCATTCATGTATTAACACCTTTCACATAATTCAAGCATTTCATCATGAAACTCAATTCCAACACATCATGGCATAGCACATTTATATAGATCACACTTATGTATATGCCAAACCATCATAGTAAACCATAGCATCATGATCCTCACTTGATACATACATTTATACTTATATATTCATTCATGAAAATATAGAAAAACTGATCATCTATTAAGACCCATCCTTATATCATGCCTCCTACTAGGTGAGACTTTTGTGGGTTTTTCGGTAATAGTGCTAGTGTTGGACCATGTAGGGGGATCAATATTAACGTTACCACCCTCATCATCATCATTCTCCTTCCATCAATGCCAACTTAACATGGTTTATTATCTCTTTCTACAATAATTTTGCAGAGACTTGTATCAACTAGTAGCTTTGATTAGCTTTGGTCGAGCTAGCCTTTCTTATTTCTTTCTTTCCTAACACCAGATTCCTTAGTTCTAGGGTCAAGTTGTCCTTGCCCTAATTATACATGTTCACTTTCAACATGTGTTATATCCTGGTGTTCTACTGGAAGATATTTCTTATTAATTTTTCCATAATAATTTACCACGTTACCTTTCCTGGTTATGGCATAGTAGCCATTAGGGTTTTCTACCATTCATCAGCATTCCCAAATCAATAATTGGGTAATACATAAAACTTCCTGATCATTGCTACATAGAAAAACTTTAAAGAACTTCTTGATTTTAGCCATCCACTGCTTAGCCTGAATATGGTCTAATTCACTTAAGTACTCAGGTAGATGCTGAGTTAGAAAGGCATTGGTAACCTTCCCATTTGCTTCTATCATAGTATCATTAATCTTTAAAGGTTCGGGTACTAGGGTAGGAGTTATTACCTATACCAGTAGTACCTTCAAATATTGACTCAGGGTTTATACTTGCTCGTCATTGACGAGTTCTTGGACTTACTTGTCCTCTTTGCCCTGGTTGCTTAGATCTACCTTCGGTATCTCCTCTTCTCTAGTGACTCATGGATTCATCATTCATAATTGTCTTTCCCTTGATCAACTTAGCTCTTGCTCTGGTGATAAGCATGTTGTAGAAAGCAACATGTAACATCATATCAATATCATTTCTTGTCATAAAAGAATTCATATCATACATAATCAATTATATAATTTCGAAAGATCAATGACCTTTCCTTTTTCATATACACTTAGCATTTGAATAAAATCAAATGCACTTCTATATTCATAACATCATTATCAAATATCATATATTCATTTGCTATCTTAAGAAAGAGGATTTCCTTTTTCTTACCTTTCTCATTTTTATCTTGACTTTTTATGGTGTAAGGTTGTCTTTCCTTATCACCTTTTTCATTTTATTTGATACCTTTGTCATTCTTCCTTCGTACATCATCTACATTGTGAAACATAACAACCCAACTATATTTCCTTAAATAATCATATTATTGCATCATAATTAGACACAATAGAAGACAATACATATCGTATATGTCATGTAATTTCAATCTATCTCTTTCACTATCATCATAGACAACTCATCATATATCACATATCTAGCATCATATGCTATCAATTTTCACGCTTAGAAAATTTTTCACGCCTATTTACCAATTCATGCTCTGATACCAACGTCTGGGGTGCCCTAACTCGAGCGTCACAACCTGACTTAAAGATATATCGATTGGAAAACGTGATCAGGATTTTTGCCCTGTCATACGGCGAGCTTATGAAATATTTATCCACTTAATCCTAACTCCTTAGGAGTTTATATCATTCCACTTGTTTCGATTTTCCATCAAATGCCTTTTTAGGTCATTAAACCATTTGAGAATTACACATGTTATCTCATAACCTTCATACTTAAACATATCATGATAGTTCATGCCTTAGCATTTATCCATAAAAATTTTGGCCAATCCAAATGCATAAAACATAACATAATCCTTCAACAATATTGAATAACAATTTAATTATTATCATTCATATAACCATTCAATCCTTAGGTTCATACACAGGTAACTCATAAAAAATTATTCATCCTTGAATCTCCACCTGTGCCCATTGCCTCCTACCTTTCACCTGTCTTTGGGTTTGAAAAATAAAACGTGAGTCGAAATTCAATAAGCAAGCTATAGGATTTTCAAGCAATTCATTTTGAAGGCAACACTGTTTAAAAGCATTTCTCTCAATTTGCTAAGAGAAACTTAGCAAGTGATCAATTAGCTGCGGAGCAGAAACCTTTTCATAAACAATTTGTGTAAACCAATCATGTAAACCAGTTTAATCTCAATTTTATTCATTTCGTAAACATTGGATGTGCAAATGCAACATTTCATTCGTGACATAATCCTTCATGTGAGGGTACGCTAGCTTAGGGAACATTCTTTCATAGCATGATCCTTTCCATCCTTAGTGCCGGACCTTCCGACTTGGCAACGTTAAGGGTGGACTCCTTGTCTTGCTTTCTGCCTTGATTAGCCTACTTGATTTCCATTCTGTGCTTGACTTTTAGTCACCTCGGCATTATATACCTCTTACACATGGCAACTTGTCATTCTCATATAGAGAATTCTTTGCACCATCCTTTTTAAATATTGTTTTAATAAAACATCATTTAAATCCATGCTTCATCACCTTTCATAAATTTTTACAAAATAGTAAGCAATTCATTTATCATAATTGAAACAATAGCTCAACATATATTGAAGTAAAGGAATGGTCATCCTTAAATAACTTGGAAATAATTTCATAAATCAATTGTACAAGGGTTCAAACCTTTAGAACATCATTAACAATCATTTTATCATCTTTTGATAAAACAAAAATTATTTAGAAAGTTGCTTGCTTACCTACTTCGCCTTAGTTTTCTGTATCGCTTATCTCTTTGCCTTTGCCTATATATATAAGAATAGCATTGCATTCATAACATTTACATTTTCTTGTTTAGTTTTTCAACTGATAATCCATTAACATACATAACTCACTTGAATCCCAAGTCGGGCATACATACATTGTACTCACTTGTGCATCATACCATTTATTCCATATTGTGTTTTAAACCCATATTTAAGGTAAACACATAACATTCATTCATAATTCAACATTTATCATTTTTCATCCATTTTTCACCTTTCCTACGTCCATGCTCATTTTAAGCATATAAGTGACATTTTAAGCTTCATAACTTAATCTCAAAAATTGAGATAATCTAACATTAATCATTCAGAAACATCCTTATGCATTTCATCATATATTCATGCATATTTTGCATCTTAGCAATTCATATAAACCATTTACCACTCATCCATACTTAGCCTTCCACATACACCCATCTTATAACACATAACTTTGGTGTTTCTTTAAAATTTTTAACACAAAAACTTGTATCCTTATTCAGCATGATTGAATCACTTAATTAATATTTAATTTAGGTTCTAATTTCAGATTTTCAATCCATTCATATGTAAGTACCCGTTTTGGACCCATTGGGACGTTCCATACGTATACCCTAAAAAATCAGATTTAGGAAAAACTAATCCAACCCACTAAGGTCATCCAAAGGGTCTTTAATTTAGGGTAATTTATCCTACAATTCATCTATAAACCATTTAAGCACTTCTTTATATCATTTTTAACTCAAAAATGGAAAAATCGGGTAACTTGAAACCCTCGGTTCCAATTTTGTTAAAATCATTAACAAATGCTCAAATCAACATATATAATTCAAACGAACATGAATTACATACAAATCATCATGCTTTAATCATACAAAAACTTGGTTTAGGGTTTTGAGAATTTTCAAGTTAGATTTCTTCTCAAAATTCAACCCTAACTTCCCTTTTCACTCACTTGAACTCTTAATCTTATTTAAATCTTTCAAAAATATTTCAATACCCTATCAAAGCATCATTACTCATCATTAAAGAGTTCTTTATGAACCATATTCTTGATCCATAACTTAAGAGAAGAAACTTAGGTTTCAAGAATACAAAACTTAATCCATACTTACTTGATTCTAGGAAACCTTAAATCCAAGCTTCCCTAAATTGGTTTCTCCTCCTTCCTTCCTTCTTTTTCTCTCTTTTTCTTCCTTTTCCTCCCCCTTGGCCATGCTCAAGGCTGCTACCATTGTTTGAGGGTTTTCTCCCTTGAACTCTCTCTTTCTCCAAATGGACGTTCACTTGGCTATCCCCCTTTTTATAATTTTTTTCACCTTATAGGGCCCACTTTTTCCACATCTTATGAGGATAATTTATTTTCCTCTTATCCCTTCATGCGTTGGCTAACTCATAACCAAGTAAAATATGCATTTTCCACTTATCAAAAATCATCAAAATCAACTCAAATCAATGAAACCAAGCTGTCCACTAGGTGACGCCCTTTGTAGCTGCTGACTTTGGGATTTTTGTTCCCGATTTTCCACTTGATTTAATGCCTCATTAGTTCCCCTAGGTGTTAGGCTATTTAGACATGCATTTCAGGATTTTTAAAAATACAAATTCCTTGCCATATTTGCCCTTGGACGTCCCCTTGGTTGCCACATAATCTTTGCCTCATTTGAGCTATATATTAGGCATTAAAACCAAGCATTTAAGCCTTCTATTTTTCCATGGATTGGACCCTTAAACAAATCCATAAAATTCAGATTCATTCACCTCCATTTGACACCTTGCATAGCATTAAAACAATTCATTTAACTCACTTGCTTTAACATAAATGCTATGGTAGTCTAGGGTGCACAAAATCAATACTAGGCACCCTTTTCCAATTAAGCATTTTTCCATGGTAATTAGCTTAATCTAATTCATTCATACCATAGATTTCATAATTTTATTCAATCGTTTCAAATTTCATCTTAAACTGATGTTTCTACGTCAAGTTATGAGCCTTTGATAATAACCTCAGAGTGTGAGATTAAAATCAAAAAATTATCACCTTAATCTCATGACTTTTGTCATAATCCAATCCTCACATAAGTTTGAGCCCAAAATCATAAGCTTACCTTTCAAATTTCATCTCATTTCACCTTATAGGCATCAAATTATGAAATTTCTATGATTTTCAACATTATTCCATAATTCCCATTTTAATTTCCATGATTTAATTATTGGAGATTAAAATGGGAATTATGGAATAATGTTGGAATAATGAGTGGAGTCGACTCGGCTCCATCAACTTAGTTCAATCTTTTTTCTATTTTCTTACTCCCCCTATTTAATTACAAAATTTAATCAATATCAATCACACCCATATTATTCCTAATTTTATAAAATGATTCTTTTGCTAAGAGTTTGGTAAAAACATTTGCAATTCGATCCTCAATTTTAACATATTCTAAGAAAATATCATGATTTTTAATATGTTCCCTAATAAAGTGATGTCTCACATCTATATGTTTAGTTTTAGAATGCAATACAGGATTTTTGGTTAAACATATTGCACTAGTATTATCACATTTAGTTCGTATATCTTTATATTCAATGTCATAATCTCTAAGTTGTTATTTCATTCAAAGTAATTGGGCACAACAACTCCCAACGATAATATATTCAACTTCCGTAGTAGATAGAGCAACACTAGTTTGTTTTCTTGAAAACCACAAGACCATCATGTTTCTAAGAAACTGATATGTTCCACTAGTACTTTTTCTATATACTTTATAACTGAAAAAATCCGCATATGAGTAGCTGATTAGATCAAATGTTGTACCTTTTGAATACCATAGACCTAAATTAGTAGTATTGATTAAATATTTAAAAATTCTTTTTACAACTATTAGATGTGATTCTTTAGGACATGATTGAAATCTTGAACACAAACAAATACTAAACAGAATATGTGGTTTAGAAGCAGTCAAATACAACAAAGATCTTATCATGCTTCTATACAATTTTTGTTCAACAGATTTTCCTTTTTCATCCTTGTCAATTTTGCTCTGCTATTTTGCATTCCAAATTTCTTGAGCATCTCCTTGACATATTTGGACTGATTTATAAAAATTCCTTCGGCTAATTGCTTAATTTGCAGTCCAAGGGAGAAGTTTAGCTCGCCCATCATGCTCATTTCGAATTCATTCTGCATAAGCTCAGAAAATTCTTGACACAGAGTTTCATTAGTTGCACCAAATATAATATCATCCTCATAAATTTAAATAATTATTATATTTTTTCCGTTATATTTGATAAAACAAATATTGTATCAACTTTTCCTCTTTGAAAATCATGATCAATAAAAAATTTATTTAACCTTTCATACAAAGCTCTTGAAGTTTGTTTAGGTCCATATAATACTTTGGTTAACTTAAAAACAAATTTTGATTGATTCTTTTTTTCAAATTCGAGAGGTAGTTCAACATATACTTCCTCATTTAAGTATCCATTTAAGAATGCATTTTTCACATCCATTTAAAACAGTTTAAAGTCTATGTGAGAGGCAAAAGCTAGTAGCATACGTATGACCTCCAATTTAGCCACCGAAGCATATAATTCCTCAAAATCAATTCCTTCCTCTTGGGAATATCTTTTGGCTATAAGTCTGGCCTTCTTACCACAAGTCCACTTTCATTTGGTACCAATGATAGTGCAATCCTTGAGTCTAAAAACTAGGTGTCATACTTGATTTCTTTCAAATTGATTTAACTCTTCTTGCATTGCTACGATTCAATTTTCATCATTAAGAGCTTGGTCAATTGAATTTGGTTCTATTTTAGACACAAAGGCAAATTCTCCACAAATATTGTATCTAGATCTTCTTGTTCTTACTCCTTCATATACATTGCTAATCACTTATTCAATTAGATGGTTATTTTTGAACTTTAAATCCATCAGAGATTTGTAAGAATTATTACCTTCACTTACCTTTCCATCCATAAATTGTTTTTGCTTTGTTTTCGTTTCTTCTTATTGTTCCAACTGTTGCCTTTTAGGATTCTTTAATGTTTCATCTGCATTACTTAGCTCATTCTCCTTTTTGAGATTTGGATTAAATTCGTCAAATGCAACATGTTTTGATTCTTCTACTACTTTGTTAAAAACTCTGTATGCTTTGCTATTTGATGAATATCTAAGAAATATTATTTCGTCACTTTTAGCATCTAATTTTTCTATGTTTGATTTTCTATTATTCAGCACATAACAAGTATATCCAAAAGTATGAAAATATAAAATATTTAGTTTTCTACTCTTCCAAAGTTCATACGGGGTCTTTTTCAAGACTGCTCTTATGGTAACTCGATTAAGTACATGGCATGCTGTACTTACAGCTTCACCTCAAAATCTTTTGGATAGTTTACTTTTATTTAGCATAGTTCTAGCCATCTCTTATAGTGTTCTATTTTTCCTTTCAACTACCCCATTTTGTTGGGGAGTTCTTAGTGCAGAGAAAGTGTGATGAATTCCTTTCTTATTGCAAAAATCTATAAACCGTTTATTTTTAAATTCACCACTATGATCACTTCTAATGGATATGATTGTATTTTTCTTTTCATTTTACACCAAATTTGAAAAAGTAACAAACATTGAGAAGGCTTCATCTTTGCTAGCTAAAATTATCCGTGTAAATCTTGAAAAATCATCAACTATGACAAATACATATTTTTTCCCTCAAAGAGTTAAAATGTCAAATGACCCATACAGATTTATATATAATAGTTCAAGTGGCCTAGTTGTTGAAATTTTCTTTTTGGAGAAAAATAACATTTTGGGCTGCTTGGATAATTGACATGCTTTGCAGATTTTATCTTTGTTATATTTGAGTTTTAGTAATCCTTCCATTAAGTCTTAATATTTGACATATTTATATGTCCAAGCTTTTTATGTCATACCTATGGATCATTTTTAATGGCTATAAGACATTTTCCATCAAGTTCATCAAGACAAACCAAATATACATCTCTATGTCTTTTGCCGCTGAAGACCATGTGATCCTCATAAAAAATATTGCATATAAAAGATTCGAATAAAACTTTATAGTCTTTGTCACACAGTTGACTAATGCTTATTAAATTATGTTTGAGTCATTCAACAAATAGTACATCCTCAATACACGTATTTGAAATACCATAAATATTTTCTTTACCTTTGATTATACCTTTTACATTATTTCCAAATGAAACAGTCCCTTCACTACAAGATTTGATTCTGTAGAATAATCCTCTTTCTCCAGTCATATGTCTTGAGCAGCCACTATCCATAAACCATATGTTACTGGCCTTTGCTTTAAGACATACGTGTAAAACAAAATAATGTAGTGCTTATCTCTTTAGTACCCATTTTATGGGTCCATTTGGGTTAGTGAGTCATTGGAGTTTATGTTGTTCTACTCTAAAAGGCATAAATCCAATGCTCTTTGATACCCAAACCAGTTTTTGACCATGGTCAAATTTTTTTATTTTACATTGAAAAATTTTGTGGCCCATTTTGTTGCAAAAATTGCATACCCCTGGAAGTCTTGGAGTGGGAATCCATATAGTTGGTGGTTCCCAAATTGGTCTTTTTGTCGAAGTAACATGATTCACTCTTGGTACAGGAAAAATGGCTTGGTTTGGTTTTTAACAACCCTTCGAGCATTTAATTTACTGCATTCACGTTTCTCAAATGTGGAATAGCTAAATACTCTTTTGTTGTTCTAGGTGGTCATATTTAGGAATATTTTTACACTTTTTCCTGGATTAGAGAACTTTGCTGATGATTCATTTAAAAACTCATTTTCTTTCTTCAGTCTTTCCACATCGTTTGTTAAGGTATTGTTCTCATTTGTTAGGTGGTTGACTTTTTCATCCAGTTTTTCATTCACAATAATTATTAAGTCACATCGTCTTTTCTTTATTATGAATTTATTTCCTAGTTTCTTTATTTCATCATATAATAAATCATATGCTTGTTGTAGTTCCTCTAATTCAGCACATTTGAGACAATCATTTGTTGAAGAAAAAATAGACTTGGTATTTAGCTTGGAAGTTACATCTTCATTGCTTGTACAGTTAGTTGAGGTGGTTCGTCCATCTAAGGTTTCTGTTGCAACGAGGAAGCCTATGTTATGTTCTTCCTCCATCCTTGCCATACAACATATCCTAGCACAGTTTGCAGCTTCATTGTCTTCATTCGACGAGCTGCTTGTTGTAGACGTTTCTTCATTTACATACATTTTCCTTCCTTTAGCTTTTTGAAATTTTTTATTTTCATTTCTGTCTTTCTTCTCTCGCCATCTTTTTGTCACCTGTAGCACTTGGTGATTTCTTTCTTTTTCTACTTTCTATTTCTCTCTTTGAAACCTTTAAAGTTTTTCTCCTTTCTCACAAACTTTTTGAACTTTCGGGTGAGTAAGGCGATCTCTTCATCATCATTTTGAGAGGATGAAATGGATTCATTTGAGTTTGGTGCAACTCTCAAAGCAATTGCCCTTTTTCCTTTGTGTTACTCCTCATTTCTTTTCTTTTTTAGCTTATGTGATATGAGTGAGCTAATGAGATCCTCCTGTCTTAGAGTGTTCAGGTCCTTTACCTCTTCAATGACCGTGATCTTTGGAGTCTACGACTCAAGTAGAGCCCTTAAAATCTTCATGACCTGTTCCAATTTAGAAATTGCTTTTTTGAGACCTTTTAGTGCATTAGTAATCTTTGAAAATTTAGCAAACATTTTAGATATGTTTTCGGTCTCTAGCATTTTGAAACTTTCTAACTCTCCAATCAAAATGTTTCTTCTCATCCCTTGGACTTGAGAAGTTCCCTCATAGATTGATGTTAGTGTATCCTATATTTCTTTGGCTATTTGACATGAGGATACCCTATCATATACAATGGTCATAAGAGCGCAGAAGAGGGAGTTCATGGCTTTGGCGTTGCTTTCTATGGTTCTAACCTCCTCTTCGGACCATACGGAGGCTCTTTCACCAATTGGTAGAACAACTCCGTCTTATATAGCAATCGAATAATCTATACCGTAGACATGATAAGTTATTTTATTCTCAACTTGCAGTAACCAAAGTTACTTCTATCAAATAGTGATAGCTTTCTGAATGATTGGCCTTCAACAAATGCAAAGGTGGAAGTTGATTGGGATGCCATTAGTAAGATCTCTTTAGTGTAAATTCAAAGAGCTGCTCTGATACTACTTATTGGTCTCGAGTTTACGGTAATACCTAAAAGGGGAGGGATGAATTAGGTATTTTTAAAATTCTTTGCTTAATTAAAAAATTTTCTTTTTATAAAATTAATCTCCTAAATGAAACAACCAGTGAGTTGGAGTAAAATGGTGTAGTGGAAAGTATAAAACACAAGCAATCAAGCCACGTCAAGAGATAACGAGATATAGTAGTTCGTGCAACCTCCCCTACTTCACTTTTTCAAATACACACTCGTTGTGGCTTGGGTTCCATTATCATATTATCAATACGACTTAGAGCAACTGCTCTCTTCTAGTTTTTAGCTCTGGGGGGCTTGTACAATCTCAGCACAAGTAAGTGATGAGTTCCACTCCAATTACACACTACTTTGTCTTCACTTAGTTTCAGTCTCCTTTATCAAACCAAGTGGAAAAAATAAATAAACAGTGAATAACAAAGATCTACACGTTACAGATTGTGTAGGCAGTTTCGTACACATAGAAGAACTTGTGGAAGCAGTTGTTGATGGAGCAAAGCAGCTTTCAACAGTTTAAATGCCAAGTTCTACTTCAAACTTCTTATAGATCACTTAAATACGAGAGAGAGAGTGAAAGGTGAGCTCATTCAATATTTTTCCAACTTCATTTACGTTCACTTGATGCTCCTTAAATAATGAGAAGTAAATTCGAACGTTTGGTGGTAGGTGGCACACATTTAATGCACCAACGTTCGAATTTTTCTGACCGTTGCAAGCCAAGTCGCATTTGGAGTCGACTTGGTATGCGACTTCATTCAAGTTGCAGGGTGGAGTTGACTTCGGGTGCTACTTCACCCAAGTTGTAGGCTGATGTTGACTTCGGGAGCGACTTCAATCTTTAGCTTCTAACTCAAGTTACAAGTACAAGTTAACTTGGTCTTGGACTTGACCTAAGTCGCAGGTGAAGTCGATTTCATATGTGACTTCACCAACCATTTATCATGTTGGAACTTCAAGACTTTGCATGTGATCCACATATTGTGTATTTTCTTCTTTCTTCTCATTTAAAGCTCTTGGATCTTCATTAGTTGTCCTTGATATGTATTGTGATGCCTAAGTTTGAGCAATACACTAGTCTCTTGAAAATATCCTTCTTGTGACCTTGATTCATGATAGTTATTTCTTCTTGGTTTTGTTCTCCATTTTCTAATAAGATGTCTTTGAAACAGTATAGGGTTGCCTCATACTTAAGTCATAGGATTGGGTCGACTTGGAGTTCGACTTCATCCAAGTCGCATACTTGGGTTGACTTGAGATGCGGCTTCACCTAAGTTGCGTGATGGAGTCGACTTGAAAAGCGACTTAACTTTGATATTTTCGAAGTCTGCAGCCAAGGCTTACCCAAGTTGCAGATGGGATCGACTTGGGGTTGCAACTACACCTAAGTCGCAAGCGAAATCGACTTTGATTGTGACTTCACCTGTCTCCAAGTCCCAATTTTAGCTCTATCAATTTTATGTCACTTGAAATCGATTCTGGAGTCAACTTGGGTATCAACTTGACTTAAGTCTATGGCTAAGTTGACTTGGGGTTGCAACTTAACATGCTATTTTTTGAATTTTGATTGTGAATGTGTCTAAATTGCTAAGCACACAGAGGAGCCAACACGCATCCGTATGCGAATATTCTAGTGTGTAAGCTGCACAAATAGGACTCTATATATAGTTTCTAGGGGTTTGCGCGTGAGAGGGGAGGAAGAGGGAGAGAGAAGAGCCGAAGTACGAACTAAAGTGCAAGAGAAAGTGGAAATCAAGATTAAAGCTTGGATTGAAGAGAGGATTCAAGCCCCGTTGGTGGAAACCACAAGGAAATAGTTTTCTCTTATTCTTTCTAATTTTCTTTCTCTGTCTTTATGGATACTTTCTATATGGATGTATTGGATGTTAAGATCATATCTTTGTGCTAAACTTCCATTAGATAGATAGTTAGGATGAATTGAATTCTAAACTATATTGTTTCTTGGTTCTTAGAATATTCAGTAATGAATATTTAAGCTTATATATGATTATGTATGATTTACCTTTGCATGTATGGGTTTAATGCTTTTTACAAGATTAGCTACCTTATAAGATGATTTAATTGCTTGATTTATCATTGGAAGAGGAAGATCTTTGCTAGATCCATGTGCAAGGCATAGGTTTCGACCTTTGTGTAAGGAGAGTTGTTTAATGGATAGGAATATACCGTTAAACCCTATGTAGTCATTATACAAGTTATGCACTTATCAATTCCACTTTATTTAATGGCATAGGAACATAGCACTTAAATAAGGTGTAATTAGCTTTATATACTGTTGGAAAACATGTATAAAGATATATGAACTTGGGCTAGTAAATCCATATGCAATCCAATTAAAAAGAACCAGAACAATGTGGTTTAGATTCAAGGATTCCGATCTATCCATCTACCATCCCTAATCAGCAAACTCGCTTTTAGTATCCAGTAGTCTCGTGATCTCTACTCTGATTTTTCATCGCAATCGTTAGTCTAGTTGAATCATAAACACTAAGAATTTTCCACCTATTAAAAGCAATTAAACTAATTAATAATTTCAGTTAGCAGTTCCACATAGGAACGATACTCTACTCACTCTTTATTACTTGACATGGCACGTATACTTGCGTAAATAGCGAGCATTTTAACTGACATATATGTAGCTCATCACCTCATCACCTAGTTTATCACTTCCATTAATGCTTTCGCCACCTCATCTCATTCTCAACACCCCTTTTGTCATTTTGTACATGCCATCATTTTTGTCCTGTAATAACCATTAAATAATTGTAATTTACTCCCTATTATTTCTTACAATTTCAAATTCACCCTTCTTAAATTCCATATTGGTCACCCTTTCTCAAAATTATCATTTAATCATGTTTATCATAATCGGGGTTTCACAACATTGTAGCTTGAAATAGAGTCTTTGGAAGTCTCTCTTTTCCATATGGGATATTCAAACTATGAGCTATAGCTTGGGCTCCTTTAGACTGGCTTCCTCCTAGAGTAATTTCTACCCTTTTAACATATGTAGTAAGATCATCTATACTCTAAGCATAGTCAAACTATCTGGTGAGATCTAGGTAAATTCTTCCTTCTTTTAATAACTTAGTCCAACCTTGATAACCTAAAAGCTCATCAATCACGAACTCATAGTCTCTTAAAAACTCAAAATCAAAAAGTTTTGGAGGAAAGTTTTTCTCTCATAAAAATTCTTGTAGAACCTCTAAGGTTGGGTGGAGATCTAAAGTATTCCATAGGCGTCTCAATAACTTGAGCTCTCTGGGTTAGAACTCCTATATTTTTTCCTATTCTCACTACCATATGTACGCTTATATTATTAGTGTTGAAAATATAAGAGATTTTTATAAATATGCTTATAAAGTTTGACCAATATTGTATCCGTGTCTTTAGTTTGTTAAAATTACAAATATGCTTATAAAGTTTGCGTAAAATTGTAAGCATATTGTTGGAAATATGTGGAAAATAAGCTAAATCTATGTTTTGATGATTAACAAATCAATTTGAGTAAGTCTTAGCTACTAACATGTTTGTGGAAGTGTTTAAGGGATATACATTTGAAGAAAATAGAGCAGGGAAGGATAAGTCGATTTCCAAGTTGACTAAGTCGATCCCCAAGTCGAATCCAACATCGACTTCAAGGAGTCAAATCCTTCCAGAGTTGAAAATGGAAGCAAAGCTGCCGAAGTCGCAAACGAAGTCGACTTCGCATGTGACTTGGGTCGAAGTTGCAGACCAAGTCGACTCCACCATCGACTTCAAAACGACGAAACCTTCCAGAGTTGAAGTCA
>JAXCLR010000001.1:29600916-29615978 GCA_035584095.1 Annona squamosa
CCACGCTATTATATTTTATGTTACAAATTAGGAATGAAGAAAATTCAAAATTTTAAAATGTAAATGCTTAATTCAAAGTAACTAAACTGCCCAATAATATAAAAAATCAACTCAATTGAAATTTTTCTAATAATTTGTAATATCAAAATATATGATTTTAAAGAATCCCATGCATTTGTAATTGCTAAAAATTATACACAAATCTAATAAAAGTAATTTCTTATATACAAATATTTATAGAGAGATATAATGTATGTCATGTATCTTAATAAAAAGATTTAAAAAATTATAAGAACCAAATATGGTAAGTGTTGCAATTGGGTACATGGGAGCAAAGCCTATCAAAAAAGGAGGAAAATTAAATAGTATTAATTAAAGAAAAATGCATGATAAATAAAAACATAAACACAAATTTAAATGTGAAAAATATGAAACATCAGAGGTTGGTTACCTCTGCATCTAGAATCACTTGAGGTAGGTATGCTCAGCTAAGGACCAATAAGTAGTACCTTTCATGCCAAAATCGTGAGATGTTGGTATTGCATACTTTAAAATATAAAATACTTTGGCAAATACCTAGGATTGTTATATCCAGCTCTAAAATTTCGAGGGTCAATATCCTCTATAACCATCATACCAAAATTTAATTTCATAATGCCCAAATTTAATTCTCTTACATACCTCGCAAGCCATAATCTCTTAGTCATGGACTCCTCAAGCTACAATCTCTTGGTTATG
This sequence comes from Annona squamosa, assembly GCA_035584095.1. NCBI lineage: Eukaryota > Viridiplantae > Streptophyta > Magnoliopsida > Magnoliales > Annonaceae > Annona > Annona squamosa. Next base: position 29,601,655 of record JAXCLR010000001.1, read on the forward strand.
CATTTCATCACACATCATATCATACAGTCATGATTTTTGGACTTTGCATTAATCATGTTTCTTACTTATTTTAGATTGCATGCTTTGTAATAAGAAGATTAATGCATTCGACTCTTAATCAAGAGTTTTCTTGCGAGAGATAAAATATGAAGGTACAGACACAACTCTTATGTTTTTAGGTATTATGAATGAATAATACGATTATATAATAAATTATCTTTATTTCTTGCTTTATTTCATTGAATAATGGTATGCAGAAGGCTTGATTTTTCCTAAGCCTACACGTCATTCTTTTCTTAGAGATAAAAAAATTTTAGGTCTCAACAAACCTTAAAATGATAATAATATTTTCATATTTAAAATTTAAAATATAGAATCTTTCTAGAAATTATATAACAAACTCAAACTTAGAAAATATTTTTATTTTTATTTTCAAAAATTTCTCTCGTACTGAGTATTTTGACTAAAATTCCATATATACCTATGTTGTCCATTTACCAAGTTAAATTTAGAAAATGACAAAAATACCCTATCCCACTCATGGCTTGCCACAGAGCGGATTCTGATTGACGGCCGTCATTGGTCCCTCCAACGAATGTACAATTATTGTGCAAATCCGTTGTTGCTACCCCCTTCTCTCCTCCAGATTCCGACTACATCTTTTCAGTAGAATATACCTATCAGCTGCTCGTCGTATCCAACATTCAAACAAGATAAGAGCCATACGATATCCAGTTTGTGTGCTAACTTATTCGTCTTCTTCGGCATTGTCTTGGACCTCTGCCTGCTAGCAGCCCAAGAATAATTGGCAACCAACGTTCTTCTTCGGGTCCCCCCAAAATTAAAAAATGATGACCAATTCCAAATTCCACCGGCAAATAGGAAATCACTAAAATCTCAAGTCCCATGATCGGAGATGGCGAATGGTAGTGAGTTTCTACTAGAACAGAGGCCTGCAATCCGATCTGGCCATGGCAACACTAGATGTAGTAGCGTTATTGCTGCGACAGATGGGTTTTCACCCATTGACGATGAGAAAGAAGAAAAGGGCGATTTTTTTTGGAGACGGTTGAGATTGCAGAGGAAACTACTGGAGCAGGTCATCTCGGTGTCGTTGGTTGCGATCTTGGTGGCATCAAAGGGGAATCGACGACGACCTGAGAAGACGAAGTAAAGCAGATTGGTAGGCAGTGCGTTTGTGAGTTCTGACAATAATTTTAGATTAGGCGGCGGCGACGGTTTTGTTGGTTTCAAGCAACGACGTCAGCGTGGGAAGTTACTGGCCGGAGAGCAGTGGCTGACAGCGAGGAAGATGAGAAGAACATAGGCGGTTGCGATTATTCAGGGCATCTATTAGAGTTGTCGTCGGTTGAATGACTGGGGGTGGGACGCGCGTTAAGAGGACCGGTTAATGGTGCCCGCTATTGGATGAAATAATGAGTGGCCGAGATATTGAGATGGGGCTACTGCCCTTGGATGATTGAGATTGTTTTTAGAACAGAGATTGGGTACTACGTGCTTCTATGGTCATTGGCTTCCATGGATGAACTAGAGAAGATGGTGGACCATAGTGAGCAACTATGAAAGATATTTTGGATTGCAGGGTAGTAATATTGGTTTTTTTTTTTTTTTTTTTTTTTTTTTTTTTTTTTTTATATTTCTGTGTATACATCGTGACATCGAATATTACAATCAAGCCAATTCACACTCTCATATACAGAGAAAAATTTTCCTAGAGCTCCATCACGCAGGGAAGAAATTGTAAAACCCCAACAGCAGGGGAATTATAGAACTCCTATTGCAGGAGGACTAAATTGTAAAACTGCCACACATGATGCTGCGGCCGGCGAGCATCAAACATGGGCAAGGCAGGAGAGTTACTACGACATCGCGGCAGTAATACTGGAGGTTTTCCTTTTTCTTTTTTTTTTGGAAAAAGCGGTAGGTCCAAACCTCTCCCAAAACCCTCCCAAACGATTAGTCTAGGAGAGAAGGAGCGGCGCCCCCAACATCATATGTTCATTAGAAATTAAAGTCTTTACAGAGAACATGAGATGTACATTGTGGTGGAGAATCCCTCCAGTATTGATATTCACTTCTACTTGAAATTGCAAACCTAGTAAGCAAATGAGCAGCCTAGTTTCCACTTCTCAAAACATGCATATATGACACCGCCTCTAGCTGAGCTTCAGACACCTTGATTTCATCCACTTTGAAACGCAAATTGATACAATACCTTCCATCCCTTTCAACCGATTAGCAGCAATAAGGGAATCAGTTTCAACATTGATATTGTTATCACCCTACTGTAAAGTCCACTGCATACCTTTTAAAATTGCTACCGATTCCATCCAAAATGGTTGTACATTACCATTAATCCTCCAGGTCCCTGCAGCAATAAAATTGCCTTCCTGATTCCTTAATATAGCGCCAAAAACCATTATATCTCCTTGATTGTTACAACCAACATCAACATTTAGCTTGCATCTGCCTATTTGGGTTCGTGTCCAGCTACTTGGGCTATTCAGATGATTAATGTATCATTAATGTTCCATCTCAGATACAAGTTTGTTGAGTTGAAACAATGTATGTAGTTGGCACTCCACCCATACACATCATTCAAGCTTGGTGCAGTACCTTCATCGATTTCACATTTCGCTCATGCCAAATTTTCCAGCAGATAGTTAAAAACAAGGATAATAATTAATTGTTCTTTGTGTTTTCAATCGTTTTTAAAATATCCATCAGATTGAAGAAATGACTATTAGTCAGATGGTTAAAAAGATGGCCTTTGTAGATACCTTTGACATGAGAGCAATCCCAAAATATATGGTGGATATCTTCCTCCTTCTCAGAGCAGAATATGCACATTGGGCTGATTTGGATGCCTCTCCTAACCAGATTGGCTCTTGTGGGGAGAGAATTAGATAGTATTCGCCACCCGAAAATCTAGACCTTCTTTGGAATTTTGGTTCTCCATAGAGCCTTGACGATTTTTTTGTTTTCATCACTTGCGAGATTGAAAGGAATGCTATTCATAGACTCCTCTAGTGCCAAACGGTAAGCTGTTTTTACCGAAAAAAAGGCCAGAAGCTTCCCTGCACCAGAAAACCAGATCATCTCCACCTGTCCTTGAAATAGGTACATGTTGAATATTTTTCCATCCATGGTATCCAGTTGCACATATAATTTTATCCTTAAGCCAGACTTTAGACGCTTCGTCAATAAATTCAGCAACCTTAGCTTCCTCTTTAATATTCTATGGTAGCAGGCCTGCTTTATGTACCTTCCCATTTGCCCAATCGTTTGAGAAGAAATGAATCTTTTGTCCATCACCCACCTTCCATTTGCATCCTTTCAGAAGTAGTGACCTTGCTACAAGCGTGCTTTTCCATACATATGAACTACTCTTCAAGAGCTTGCATGACCAAAAATCACCCCCGGGGAAGTATTTTTCTTTAAACTGATTGTAGCATAGGGTATTCATATTAGTGGTAATCTGCGATGCCTGTTTAGCCACTAAAGCCATTTTAAAAATGCCTAAATCACTAAAACACATATCACCCCCTACTTTGGTTCTACACATGTTAACCCATGATATCCATCTGATTCTCCTTTTCTTATTCTTCTCACCCCACCAAAAATGGCTAATCATAGCATTCAAACAGAAAGTCCCAGGTAGTAAAAATAGGTTCATGGCATAACTTGACATAGCTTGGGCTACTGCTTTTATTAGGATATCTTTCCCTCCTAGCGAGAGTCGTTTGCTTTGCCAAACTTCACTCTATTCTGCAATTTTTCCTTGATAATTTAGAAAACTTCTTTTTTCCTTTTTCCACAACCAAAGTGGTAGACCCAAATAGTTCTCAAGGCTTTTCCTCTTCGTTCTAAGTTTATCTTCAATATGTCTTCATTGTTCAGACTTAGTATTCTAGCTGAAAAAAATTGTCATTTTATCCATGTTTACCACTTGGCTTGAGCTCTCCTCATAGGTATTTAGAATCCTCTTCAAATAGTCCACCTCGCAATCGTTTGCACCTAGAAAAGGAGGGCATCTTCCGGGAAAAAAAGGTGGGAAAGGCACTCACTTCTTTAACAAATCCTTATGCCCCACAGAAAACCTTGCCGATTTGCTTGATTTATAAGAGCAGATAATCCTTCGGCACATGAAGAAATAGGTAAGGGAAAAGTGGATCTCCTTGCCTCAAGCTTCTGCGTGGGTAGATAATATTTGTGGTTCTGCCATTGAATCCCACCTTATAGGATATAGAGGAGATACAACTAAAAATCTAATTAATCCATCGATCATCGAATTTCATTTGGCGCATTACTTCACATAGATATCTCCATTCGACTTAGTCATATGCTTTTGAAATATCAAGTTTCACTATAAAATCCATTTTCTTCCCCTCCTTTGTCCCTCTCAACAAATGAATTATCTCATAAGCCAAAAGCATATTATCTATTATTTGTCTATTAGGCATGAACGCGCTTTGCTGTGGAGAAATGATCTCTGGGAGATATTCCTTCAACCAATTCGCCAAAGTCTTTACAAGCACCTTTTCAATAACATTGCATAAGTTTATGGGTTGGAAATCAAATAATTTTGTAGCTCCTAATTTCTTGGCAATCAAGACATTATTGGTCTGATTGACTCTGTTTATCATTTCCACTTGATCTGCCACCAATCGTGCTTCAAGAAACTAATGGCATCTTTGAAGATCTCGCCTCCTATTAAATCTCAATTTTTTTCGAAAGAAACCTGTATTCATTCTATCTAGACTAGGAGCTTTCAATGGATTGATCCCTTTAACTACTTTGGTAACTTTCTCCATAGATAACCTATGAGTTAAAATATGATTCTATTTTTTAACATATAAATTCTTCATAATTTTCCTTCAAATTTATCCAGTTATGATATCAAATATCAAATAGTTTAAAATTTTTTGTAGATTTCTATGTGAATTTCATAGTTTCATGTAACCCTATCAATTTTTCATAGCATGATGATTGATAAGAAATTAACTACATATTATATTACACATCATTTATTTAGCTAGCAAATGAAATTTTATCTATATCAAAGATGTACATAGGCCATATTTGCTTTGATCCATTCATATGTGCATTAGTATGTAACAATATTTCATACAATTGTTTATTTGCATAGTACTCATATTTCAGATAGTTTTGACCTTGAATACAATTTAGAAATTGAAGTTATCACCAAACCATTTTATTATGTTCATTTTCCACATTTCTAGATTGGACCATGTATAATGATACTAGTCAATAATATGAATTTTACAATATAAATTATGCTAAATATAATGAATGAAGTGAATTCTTCATCAATTGTCAAGATGAAAGAATGGAAGGGATCACATGCAAATAGAGTTTTATAGAAGTAGAACTTGCTACTTTCAAATTTTATCTATCCCATATTCATCCTCAAATGATGTTAAACATTTATAATGTATAAGTTTGCAACTAAAGTAATTTTTATGTCATAAATCTATATATTCATTCATAATTTACATGTTTTAGATGTAAAAGAAAAATCTTTTTTAAATCAGAATAAGCAACCACTTATACCCCATGCAAACATTTGTCAAAGATCACTCCTTATATTTATTTGATCCCTTCAAAACCATACATTTGTGGATACCATTAATAATAAGCATTAAATGCTATCTATTTATCCAAAATATAAGTGTATATGATATGCGTATCTATCACGTGTCACTTAATAATTTTCTTTTTTTATTTGACATGTTGTCGCATGCAAGTTATCGATCAATGAAATTTATGGTATAAAAATGCATATTAAATGAGTACTATAGTTGTTGAAATAAAATAAAAGTGTTTTTTTTTTTTTTTGTTAAAAAAAAATGGGTTGCAAAGAAGCACCCCATGCAACTGATTTGAATGTATGTTGTTTCATGTTGATCTCAGCATAAACGAAGAAGAAGGGCCATATAAGAAAAACTTGTTCACATGCTTAGTGGAAACACATTTTAAAGGTGCTAGACATGCTAAGCGGGGTGATCAGAAATCACGTAAGCGAGATGCAGAGAACTCGGCTGCATTGGCATTATTAAATGATCTCAATACCAAGAGTTCAGCTACAATATCAGGGACGAAGGACGAGGACCAGAGTGTACGCTGATATGTGCTCCGACCTAGGAAATATTATATAACATCGTCAAACAATATAAGAAAATTTCATGTATGCAACTATGTATTTTCCACAAAATATAAATTTGGTTGTAAATAGTAATATATACAAACAACTTAAAAATACTTGTAGCCATCTCTTGATAGTAATTTCAGTCGAACCTAAATCTACTCATAGTGTGATATGCAGCACACATTATATGTGGCAAGTATTTGTACGCGCATATACAACGTTCCATATCCAGCTAATTATGCAAGTAGTTTGTTGGGTGACTTGCAAATTAGTGCCCCAAGTTTGCCTAATTGACAATTTTTTGCCTATTTCAAAATAAACATATTTCAACCTTTTGTCATAATATTATTCCTACTTAACTGGTAGATGTCGTTATTAGCCTAGCTTTGCTCTTGTTGAACCCGTTGATCTTGTCACCTTTTTTGTAGCAAAGATGAATATCATTGTCTAGAGTTTTGTAACTTGAAGTGGGGAAGGCATTAGAATTTGCACTTTTGGTTTATGACACATGATATATAGATAATGCGGTTTAAACATCTAATCGTGTTTTTGCAGCCGAATCTAAAGGGCAAGAACGTAAGTTTGGTGATCCATGGGGAAATAGATAAGGTATTTCTACTTGAATTCAGGAATATCTTAAATGTTTTGCTCCTAATATTGGGCACATATTGTGCTATCATTTGTGAAATTAAATGGCTCATTTTTAACAGAAATCATCCCATTGATTCACTCCACAAGCTTCTAATGTCGATGGCATTAGGGAGTTCCATTGCATCATTTTTGGATACTTGAATACCAAAGCTGGCAACACATCAATCCAGTCATCAATTCTACAACGGGATCTGATCTAGAATAGTTAACATGTCAACCAAGCATTCTCCCACGTATTGAAAATCTTTGATCCTAGGACATCAATTTTCATTGTTCCAAACCATTTGCTCCTAATTTGTAAAAATTTGCTCCTTTGTATAAAAATGGCCTTTTAGAAAATCTCTAGCAATAAGAAATACCATGACAACATTGATATATGGGGATTCTTGCTATCTGTTGAAGAGCAGCATGTAGCGCAAGGATGTGGACGATTGGTATGTTCACGATGTTTTGGGGTTGTTAGGTTGGATTTAGATTCAGTGCCATTTTATCCCTTAATGAAAAGTCCAAATCTATAGGAAAAATGAAAATGGGAAAAAAAACCTAATACCTCTCCTTCTACCCTAGCAGATTTGTCTTCTCCAATAGCGATTTTATTTTTAGCATTTTCCTCCTCCAACAATGATGGGAGCAACTTTAGTCCCTTTAGGCCCGCACAAGTCCGACTTTGGTCTCTCTTGCACTAACCAACACCTTTCCTTTCCTCCCTTACTCATTGAATGCATTGTAGCTTGTCAAACAAAGGTCTGCCTCTTCGCCGCTATGGATGCTTGTTGGTACTTACTGCAAGATCTACGGTTGTGTAGAGCTCTTTAAAACAGACGAATGAAATTCAAAGGACCAATCATATAAAATCAAATACCCTTATTTTCAAAGTGCCTAAATATCCCTATTTTTAAAAACTAAAAAATATGTATAAATCTCTGAAAATAGTTAAACTAAATACATATGTTAAATACACTTAAATTAACAATTTTATAAAAAAAAAGTTCAAAAAATTAAAAAACGAACTTTTACATCTGAATTTACTCAAATTTGGTGCGCTAAGGTGCGCTAGAAAATGACACTATATTAATTACTATATTGGGAAGCAACAATAAGACATTTCAATATCTGTTCATTTTATTTTCTTTCTCCTTGTAGGTGGGAATAGCTAGAGAGTGAGAGAGGGACTAGTCTCTTCAAAGTGATAATGGGCATGAGGACTCACTTGATGCAGCAGTACTGGGTTAGATTGAGGAGTGGCTTTGTGGGCTTTCTTTGTAAGACGAAAAAAAAAAAAAACAAACTATGTTAGGGGTAAAGTGGGAACAAAGTGCAATCAGATAGGGTGGTTATATGCAACATGTGAGAAAATAATTGGAATATAAAAGTAAAAGAAAATTTAAATAATTAAGTAATTTATATATGCAAAATGTGAGAAAATAATTGAAATATAAAAGTAAAAGAAAATTTAAATAATTAAGTAATTTACGGCTTTCACATATTCCTAAACTTCTATTTCTCTCCATTTAAGACAACATATTTTTGGATTTTTTTAATTTTAAACTCTATAACTTTTGGTATTTGTTTTTAAACCCAACATTTGCATGCTTGTATTTTAAAGTCTAAAACTTTATTTGTTTGTGCAATTTAAACTAGCATGATATTATTTAGAAACAATTTGGTAAGGGTGAGTGGGAATAAAGTGAGATTAGATAGGACAATTATATGTAAGATGTGAGAAAAATTGAATTATAAGAGTAAAAAATAAAATAATTAATGACCGGCCTTTTCATTAACCTTTTCACTGCATTTATCATTTATTAAATATTTTTGGAATTTTTATATTTTAATGTTATTTTCTATATTTGCTTTTCAACCTGACATTTGCATATTTATATTTTAAACTCTGAAATTTTCTATTTTGTTATTTAAAATCATGCATCTTATGGTGTTGGAAATTAGTATTAAACACTATCAAATTATAGAATACTAACTAAGACTATCAGTGGAATCTTTGTTTGTTGTTAGAAATAAATAATATATTATTTGGGGTAAAAGAGTCTTATTGTCTTCTCTAAATAAGAAAGCAAGACTGTTGACTTAACCCTATTCCCCAATAGTCAATCAAGGAGGTATCATTTCACCCACCGAGTGCCAATTGTTACATCGGATTATAACCTCTGACTGCTTGAATCATTAAAATAGTTGCTACTTCTTCCTCATCCCTATCATTGTAGCAATCCAACACTATTGTTTTTTCTTGGTGTTAGTGCTTAATTATTGAAGATTAAGTTGACAATTGTGTTGTGAACTCAATTAGAAAATCAAGAGCAATTCATGTTTTAATGATTAACAATTCAAATTTGAGAGTTTAAAAGTACTAATATGTTTGATGCATTGTTTTTAATTTAGATTTTTTCAAAACCAAAGTATTACAGATCAAGTCACGAAATCAAGTCAACTCAAACATAGACTTATGTCGATACCCAAGTCAACTTAGAGATTGACTTCAAACGACATTTTAGAGGCCAAGTTAAAAATGGATATGTGTAGCAGGTAAAGTCCCAAGTCGACTCCAGCAATGACTTGGGAGACATTAGGCAACCAAAGAAGAATCCAAAGAAACCAAGTTAAATCCCAAGTTGACTCCAATATGCTACTTGGGTGAAGTCTTATACCTCAACTCAGCCTTGAGACTTGAACTACATGAGCATGAGAATGGCATTTTTTAAATATCAAGTATGCAACAGATACCAAAGTTGCATACTCAAGTTGACTCCACCTGCGACTTGGGTCAAGTTGCTGAACCAAGTTAACTCAAATGCACAACTTGATAGTAAGGAATGCATATCCTGAAAAATTAAAGATAAATACTAACAAGTATTTATCTAATGAACTCAAGCCATGAAGAATTAAAGGGTGTGTTTGGTAAGTTGTAAAACTTTTGATGAAAAATTCTGTATATAAAAGTTGTCAAATCAATAGAAAATGATGTGATATTGTAGGGGTAATGATAAGAAATAAAGAGAATAAATTTAAAATAAATAAGTTAGTTGTATTGGTAGTTGTATAGAAATGATTGAAAAGTAAGATTGTTGTATAGAAATATGTGTAAAAAATAATTAAAAAAAGAGTAGTTATGGAAAGTGAAAAGTTTTAGATTGAAAAGTTTTAATTTGACAACTTTTTTAAATTGCCAAATAAACCCAAGATATAAAACTTATTTCGTAATCATCATTTTGGGGCTTGTTGTAGCAACAAGACACATAAAGCATTATTCATATAAACCCTTTTTCATAATCCCCATTTTAGGACTTATTTATAACAAGCAAAGTATAAAACACAATCCATTTTCATGAAAACATTTCCTTTCATCTTTGAAATTTACACTTTTTGTGTAAAACACGCTATTTTTAGGGTAAACTTATTCATTATGGCTAATAAAATCCTATTTAGGATAACTTTACATATAAATGTTTTTATGTCCCAATTCTTAGGGTTTTCAAAAGCAAAACATATGCAAATGTATCTCTCCCTATCCAGTAGTGACATTTAACAAGTGATCAATCTATCTTTTGGAAGAGAATCTTTAACAGCACGTGAGCCCGACGACTATTTCTTCATCTTCTCCCATCTCAGGGAGGGTGCCGCTGGCCTCCTGCCATCCCTTAGTGACTTAGCTATATGTAGAGTGGGCCTCAGTCCATCCCCGACGATGCTCTATAACCGACCTATTTCTTGTATTAGTGCATCATACACCATCATCATAAATGTTCGTTATGCTAGCATGATCTCATAAAACATCACAGATCTTAGTTTATGTAGTTTAAAGTATCACAGACCGCGGCTCGTGTCCTTTCAAACCATCTTGAAAAACATCACAAATCATAGTCTGTGTCTTTTTAAACCATTTTAAAAAAAGAACATCACGGACCACAGTCTGTATCAACTTCTAAAGCGAGTGCACCCACTTTAAATAAGTTATCATTTCAAATCTAGTTTTAGGATGACCTTCCTTAAATTCTTTTAGAAGTATTTTGAGTAAATTATTTTTGATAAGCATTTGAGATGTTTGAGAAAATAATCTTTTCTAAAAATAGTTCTTGAAATAAACCTTGAAATTATCATGTTAAAAAAACTTCAAAACTTATTTCCAGAATAATCAACATATTGCCATAATATTTTTCTAGTTTTCATTTCAAGGCCTTTGTCCACAAAAGTTATGCAATTATATCATTCATTTTTTATCCTTCATAGGGTCATCTCTTTGTCCACAAGTCCTTATTATTCTTACATGAAAAGGAGCTTGCATAGCCTTTTCTATGCTATTTCAGCAACCCCAAATTAAATTATTTTAGGAAATTAACTTCTCGGGCAAGTCGTCCTTAAACCCCTTTTTAACAACATCCATATAAATATTTTTTCAAGAAATTCTCAACATATTTCCTTATCTAAAGGAAATCAAAACTTTTTTAATATCATTTCAAACCAAAAAACCATGTCTAAATCATTACTTACATTTAAGTGGTCTAGCATAAAGAAACCAATTTATTCTTATAAGTCAAATCACTGCATGTTTATCTTTCATAATCATAGTTGTTTATCACAAAAATCTGGTATGAGTAAATTTAAACTCATTTGAAAGTATTTCTTTGTGAAAAAGGTCTAAAATCCCTTTTCCTCTTAAAACCTCTTTAAAAATAGCTTAATGAAAAACTTGCTCACTTGGAAGCAAATTCGTAAAACTATCAACATAAAACGTGAAATCCTTAGGGATTACATCATGAAGAATCTACTTGCTTATAAGCAAATTCTTGAAATCATCCACATAAATTATTCCTATTCATTGCAACACTTGTGATAAAGTAATTATTTGAAAAGTGTTGCTTGCTTCCCGCGAAGCAATTCTTGAGGCTTTTCATTAAAGTCATCATTTTCAAAACTTGTGCTTGCTCATTTCGTAAGAAATTCATAAAACATCAATCATAAACGTATTCAACCATTTCAACACATAAGAGAAAATCAATATTTTAGAAGGTTCGCTTGCTTACCTGAGATAGCCTTAACCTCATTCTTCCGTACTTTTCTTTGCCTTTGCCTAGATAAATGAAAATGACATTGCATTATATGTATCAAATTCAAATGCTTGCATCCCTTAGGGTTTTTCAACCTATATAAATTCATTTGGATTTACATCAAAGTAACTTAACCCACTTGCCTTTCAAGTTAGGTGTCCATTTTCCAATTCTCTTATTGGTAAGTTGTGCTTCCATAGTGCCCATTCCCTTTAAAATCCACTTTTAATAGGTTAAATCCTCATAATCACTTATGATATTTATTTATCTCCCATTGTAACTTAAATTGTATACCAAAAATCTAGAATTTAATATTTGTTTTGATTTATTCCTTAATCTGTCCATAATGCTAAAATCAGACACACTGATCTCTATAATTTTTGAATCATAATCAAATCAAGGAAATTAAATCTGAAATTTCTATCATAACTTAATAAATACATGAGTTAACCAAAATAACTATTTTTAGCATAACATATAAAGTATTTATAATTAGTTTGGTATTTTTACTCTATCAGACAATAGCATCAATTTTTAGACAATTCAAATGACATTAATTATTAGGTATATTTCTACCTTTCCAAAATAAATTTTTATTTTGTTAGAGTATTACTCAACATGTATTCCATATCATATAAAATTTTCAGCTCAAAATTTCTTTTATAAAAATTATTAAAAATCATTTGGTGCAACTGATCCTAACACCTGTTCAACCCTGTTTAGGTTGATTTTCTAGATTTTTAATTTACAACCTATTTATCCTTTTGAACTAAAAGTTCGATCATTCCTTAATGACCCTATCATGAGGTCTCACACAAATTTTCATGCTAAAAATCATTCATTTACTATTTTGTTTATATTTTTCTTTTCCATTCCAAATTCAATACATATGAACATATCCATGTGATTCATTTCACCATTATAAGGATTAACACATAATCTATATGAAGGTTTAGTTTTCTTAATCATCCATCAAGCATTCAAGGATATATTTACCCATGAATTTAATATTTATAACTGTCTTTACATTAATCATCAACCGAACATGATTTAAGTTAACGTATATGAATCAAAAACGCATAATACTCACCCAAATTAAACATGAACTTGGGTAAGCCTTGCTGAATCCTTTTGTGGCGTCCTAGCCCAAGCGACGAGTCCTATCGATTGATAAATGTAAATTAGGATTGTTGACCTGATCACGTGGCAGGTTCTTAGTTGGATATTTATCCACTTAATCCTAACTCCTTAGGATTTTATATCGTTCGAGAATTATACATGTCATCTCAGAATCTTCATATTTAATCATATCATGATATTTCATGCCTTAGCACTTACCCATAAAAATTTTTCGCCAATCCATAGGCATAAAACATAGCATAATCCTTCCACAACATTGAATAATAATTTAATTATTAACATTCATATAACTATTCAACCCTTAGGTTCATATACAGGTAACTCGTAGAAATTCATTCAACCTTGAATCTCCACCTGTGCTCCTTGCCTCCTTTCTTTCACCTGTCTATGGGTTTGGAAAATAAAATGTGAGTTGAAATTCAACTTAATAAGTAAGCATATATTTTTCACACAAATTATTTTGAAGGCAATATTCTTTAAAAATATTTCTCTCCATTCAGTAGAGATACTTAGCAAGTGATCAACTACCTACAGAGTAGAAACTTTTTCATAAATATTTCATGAAAATCATTCATGCAAACCATTTGTAAATCCCAGTTTTTTGGGCATTTCATAAATATTGGATATGCAAATTCATCATTTCCATTCATAAAATTATTCTTCATGTGATGGTACGCTAGCATGGGGAACATTCTTTCATTACATAATCCTTTCCATCCTTGGCACCGGACCTACCGACTTGGCAACGTCAAGGGGGACTCCTTGTCCACTTACTACCTCGACTAGCCTACCTAGCATGTCCTTTCCAACTTGGAAATGTCAATGGGAACTCTTTGTCCACTTACTACCTCGACTAGCCTAATTGACTTCCATTCCATGCATGACCTTTTGTCACCCCGGCATTATATACCTCTTACACATGACATCTTATCATTTTCATGTAGAAAATTCTTTGCACCATTTGTTTGAAATACCGTTTCAATGAAACATTATTTAAATCCATGTTTCATCACTTTTCATAAATTCTCGCAAAACAGTAAGCAAATCACTTATCATAATGGAAATAACAAGCGTTTTTCATACCTTCTTTTTCCTTTTCCTCTTGGCCTGTGATGTACCTATCTATAGTTTGAAAAGTAAGACGTGAGTCGAAACTCAGTAAGCAAGCATTTTTTTTCATTTAAATGCATTTCTCCCGTTCAATAATAGACACTTATCAAGTGATTTACTATCAACCAGTGGAAACCTTTTCATAAAACCTTTCATAAAACATATGCTTGCAA
>JAXCLR010000001.1:29645439-29664195 GCA_035584095.1 Annona squamosa
GCTCTTTGGGCATACCGCACGGCATTCAAAACTCCAATTGGAACTACACCTTTCAGACTAGTCTATGGAAAATCATGCCACTTGCCTGTAGAGCTGGAGCACAAAGCATACTGGGCAATCAAATTTTTGAATTTTGATTTGAAATCTGCAGGAGAAAGGCGCCTACTACAGCTTGATGAACTCGAGGAGATTCAGCTTGACGCTTATGAAAATTCAAAGATATACAAGGAAAAGACAAAATTTTGGCATGACAAACAGATCCGGCAGAAGGTAATCAAAGCTAATGACATGGTGTTGCTTTTTAATTCTCGTTTTAAATTATTTCCAGGAAAATTGAAGTCGAGGTGGTCGGGACCATTCAAAGTACTACAAGTATTTCCTCATGGAGCTGTCGAAGTCTGGAGTGAAAAGACTGGAGCATTCAAAGTCAATGGACAACGCCTAAAACCCTACTTCTCAGGGGATCACATTCCAATAGGAGTCATCCACTCCTTTTGCGAAACCATGCCACAAAAGTGAAAATTTGCAGTCAGGCTGAAGACTATAAACCAAGCGCTTCTTGGGAGGCAACCCGAATTTTTCTTTAGGGAAGTTTTAGTCTTATTTTCTTTTTTATTTCTTTTTATAAGTTTGATGCTTTTTAATTTTAAGCGTTGGTTATTTTCAGGTTCAAAAAAAAAAAAGAAAGAAAGAAGCACCGTTGGATGATAATTCGGTTCAATGTGCTACCATAGGGAAGTTAACATCTCATTTTTTTTTTTTTATTTACAATTGCTCTTTTAAATTCGTTCGCATGATTTACATTGAGGACAAGACAACTTCAAGTGTGGGGGTAAATGCCTTGCATTAATTTTCTCTAAATATTATTGCCATTTCATTTATGCTGCTGTTATTTTAATGCAAATCGTCGGTTTGCTGCTCTTGTACTGGTGATGTCGCCTATTGCTAGTTCCTCAAAAACATGCGTATTTGCTGCATGCATATGAAATGTAATGCATAACAGTCAGTATTTGTTCATGATGTTTATGATTGGTATAGTTTTTGACGTTTTACTTAATGACATAATGTTTTGTATTTCAAAATTTCCCTTTTGAATGATACCATTATTCTATACTCAAGTTTGAGACATTTTTCAAAACTACTGTAATGAGGCCCGCGCTTCACCTGTCTGGCTTCCCCTTGCACCGTGGCCCCAAGACCCCACTTTGTGCATTGGTGTGTCTTTCATTAAACAACTGTGATCTGAGAGCAATTTCGAAGAGAATGTTTTAGCACAAGCACAGGAGGAGATGATCTTCTCAGCCACTAGGCAGGAGTAGAACTCAGTTTTTCTTGGAATTGAGAGCTAGGGCCTTTGGTACGTGGTTGAGTGGATATATCCAGCCCTATATTCTTCTTTGGCTTCATTTGGGTTGAAGGATAGAAATCTAGGGCAGGTATTGCATTGATTTTCATCATTTTAGTTGAATTGCATGCACTCATCTTACTTTTACTTGCTGGCCACATGCTACTTGATTTTCTCAGTTGCATCTGATTGATTTTGGAGGTTTTAACGTGAATTTCCATATTTTTGATAAATGCATGTGATCTGTTTGTGAAAAATCCTAAACCAGTCAAAGGAAGTGGGAAGGGAAATGGGCGGATATAAAATGGAGAATAAGGGCCTGCAACTAGAGATTTCTTATCCAAATAAAACAGATATGCTCTTGGGCCAATACTATAAACAGATATGCTGGGCATAATACAAGCATGTGGCCCTGTATCAGTTGAAATAGTGAAGTTATTTGCCTGGACCCTTTTGAACTCTATATAGGATATTCGTGATCATTGATATAGACACTATATTTTAGAACCATGAGACCTGCTGCTTCTTACTGGGGCACATTGAGCAGCATTCCATTTGGACTTTTTCCATCAAAATGGTGTACATAGAGTGGTTCATCACTTGATGCAGAAACTTATTCAGTATTGTCTTTTGACCTTGGAGTGGATCATTTCTATAACCAAGATCAAGCTCCACCAATAAAAAGTAATCCCTTCCAAAATGGAGGGAGAGATGGTGAGAGTGGCATTCGTCATCCAAATAGAGGAACAAAAAATACCAAATGAGGAAATGAAGGAAAAAACATTTAGAAATAACTATTCAAACTTTTACGGCACTAGATTTTTTAGGAAGTGAAGGTATTGGTATGAATCTGTGAAGGTTATTCCTAAAAATCCCTATGCTGAAGGTGGTGAGGTCTTAGCAATGTGGTATGAACTTGTCAAGGTTTATTCTCATTAAAATGTCTCTATGTTGAAAATGGTGGGTTTTGAGTTTTTTTTTTTCAAGTGAATTCCTTATATATCTACGAATTTTTCCATAATTGTATTTATACTTGCAAAGTTTCTAAAATGTCTCATATACACACGAATTTTCATCCTTTAGAAGTCCATTAAAGAGGTCATTAACCCCCTATGAAATGATTAATATGTTCAGCCCTAATTATGATTTTATAATTAAAAATTCATACTATAATGAATTTTTAGTAATTCTATAACTATAAAATGATATATTATTTGAACATGAATCTTTATTTTTAAGTAAAGCAAGTTGAAATTATATTAAGGCTTGGGCATATTTGTCATTTTACAGGAGACTAATGACCTATTTAACGGATTCATAGCACCATGGGTACATATGGGATTATGATGAAATTCGTGGGTACGAAAGACATTTTTGAATGTTCGTAAGTATAAGTGGAACTAAGGGTAAAGTTTGTGGGTATATGTAGAATTTGTCCAAAAAATTGCTAACTTGTGTCTTTCATAAAGCTTGGTTGGTTATAATTTGATCTAACTAATCAATTTTTCTATTTAGTTGTTTCTTTCACTTTCGAGATTTAAAACTCACTTTAAGATGTCCTTATTATGATGCCCAAAACATAAATTGGTCAGTAATAGATAGAGATTTTGATAGGAGTGGGTGATGGAGAATATGTTAGGTTTATTAGGCTTTGTGTTGAAATTTGAATTTTGTCTTCAAATTAGTTTAAAGTTTCTTTTATTTAGCAGTTTGTTATTTTTAGGAATTTGATAGCTCTAGTTTTATTGAATGGTTTGGACTGTTTTAGGATCTTTATGTCTATTTTGAGTTATTTCTTAGTTTATAAGTTTACTCATTGGCAAGTTTACTAAGGGTGTGTTTGACTAAAGAGAAAACTTTTCACCTAAAACTTTTCAATCTAAAACTTTTTACTTTCTTTAACTACCCTTTTTTTTTAAATTTTTTTTTCACATTTGTTATAAAAGTTATCATATTTTCAATCATTTCCATATAACTACCTATATAACTAACCTATTTATTTTAACTTTATTCTCCTTATTTTTCATCAATACCTCTATCATATTACATCATTTTCTTTTATTTCAAAAACTTTTCCTCCAAAATTTTATCACTTTCCAAACACACCCTTAGTTTGCAAGTTTATTGCTTACAGAAGTTTATTTGTTGTACAAATTTTCTTGTCGCTTGGGCTTTCATGTTCCTGAGATTTGTCTTCACATCATTTGTCACATTCCAATTTTATCCAATGAATCAGATGCATTATTTGAAAATTTGGGAATGATTGCTTTCAATGTTCTTATTAGGTTATTGACTTTGAAACTATCAAAATGAAGTGAAAATTTTTAATTTCGGAACAATAATTTTAGGGAGTGTTTATTTACCTCTAAAAGTTTTCAACATAAAACTTTTCAATATAAAACTTTCACTATTCATAATTATCATATTTTTTAATTATTTCTTCACTTTTTCCTATAGAACTACCCTACTTTTCAATTGTTTTTACGCAACTATCTGTACAACTAACCTATTTATTTTAACTTTTATTATCTTTATTTATCGTCATTACCCCTACTATATCACATCGTTTTTTCCATTTTAAAAATTTTTATACTAAAAACTTTTCATCAAAAGTTTTATCACTACTCAAACACACTCTTAGACTCTGAAATAATTGAGACAAGAATACAATTTGGTTTGATTTTCAAATAATGGATTTTTGACTTTGTAATAGGAGAAAACATAAATGAGATTTGATTTAGTTCTGATTTTCAAGTACTGAGGCAAATTATTTAGTGCAGTACCCAGTTCAGGATTATAGTGTGATAAATTGTATCTAATTAAGAAATTGCAATTTGACAATTAGTACGGTCATAGATATAGAGTATGATAGTTGTTATATTTTCTCATGGGAATTCTTTTTTTCTTTTTCTTTTTCTTTTATTCTTTTTTATTGTGTCACCCTCTCGAATGACTAGGCAACTAATGGAGGATAACACCAAGGGAGGGATAGATGAGGCAAGTACCTATGACCAACTTCGAACCCTAGAGCTCCAACCCTACACACCCTTACACAAACCCATGTCAACCACTTGGTCATCTAAGTGGTGACTTGTTATGAGATTTCTTATTTGACATTTATTGTGCAAGATTACTGCAGAGTTGTAGAGCATTACTGTGCCTGCTATTAGAGTTACAATTGTGCGTTATTATGCTCAGTCGTTGGGATTATCATGCAACATATCGCACTTGATTACAAGGATTATAGTTTGGAACCTTATCATTATGGTTAAAATTTAGCCTTATTTTTCTTTGAACTTCCAATTATTTACTTATTTATTTTTTGTAAATTTTTTTTATTGAGATCATATAACTGTTTCATACTTGGTTTATGAATTTTGTACTATAATTTCATCATGTCAAAGATTTTACGTATGCTATAGTTGAAGGTTCTACTGAAGAGAATTATTGTTGTGTGTTTCTATTTCATTTTTGAGAGAATATTAAGGAGTAGAGTTCCCAGGCTTTTGTAAAAAAGTGCAGAAAAGGAGTTTGCTTATTTGGTGTGACTTGACTTTCATGGTTTCACCCTGAAAAGGGAGATTAATACTTTCTAGCCTGAGACTAACAATACTTTATGGTCTACGGCTAATTTTATTTTTATTTGAAGAGTCTCGTATGATTTGTATTTATTTTACTTGGCATGACTTTTCTTCCACCAACGAAGGCAATAGAAACTTTAGCCTAAGATTTATTTTGTTCTTCTTTGAAGCGTTTTATATGATTTGGACCTATTTTACTCTTATTTGTATTTGTTGGATATTTTTGAATTGTGAATTATGATAAAATATCCTGATTTTATGTGCAATGTAGTTGAAATTCTTGATGCATTTTGATGTGAATGAAATGTATCTTAGATGACGGTTGTCAACGTAAGATTGATTAAGTAGTAACAAGTGCCTGATATGTTGGTCTTAAAGAATGGCAGTCTGTTTGAAAGGATTCAAGAAGCTTGAATTGGATGGAGAAATGGGATAAGAATATAATGATGCATAAGAAATGGGAAAAGTTGCATTGGAAATGAAAAAACTATATTAGGAATTGAAAAAGCTGTTTTGGCACTCCCTTAGCCTAAGAGGGGGGAAGGTGAATTGCCGAACTAAAATTAAGTAAGATAAAACCCTTGGCTTAATTCCCTTGAATGGAATAATTAGAAGTAAAAATTAATCACACAATGTAAGATAACATAAGATATGTGGTCATTCTAATTAGTTGCACCTACTCCACTCTTTCAAGAGTAGTAGTCATTATGCCTTGCGATTCCACTAAAATACTGGCCGACAAATACACTTAGAGACTTTGCTCTTTTTTAGATTTTAGCTCTAGGGGCCATAAATTATCATCAACCAAGTACGTTTGCACGCGCAACTCAAAAACCCTATTTTGGTCTTCTTGGACACAGCTGTCAAGTACCAATCCAAGGGAATATATAATAAATGGAAGAAAATTTAATTATGACTAGAAGTGTAAAGAAGCTTTCCTTGGGAGTATTTGAAGAAGCCCTGAGAGCCTTTTGACAGATTAATGCACTTGAAAGCTGCTTTTGTGTGTACTACATGTTAGGACTTTTGAGTAGGCTGAAGATTTAATCCCTGGTATTGTTCTCCATGTTCAAACATAACTCCTCATATAGTTTAGATTGAAATCCAACTGTTGGGAGCTGTTTGCATGCACTAAATGCACCAAAGTTTGAAATTTTCCAATTGGTATGATATTCAGTCAAGACAGTCTGATGAATCAAAATCGAACTTCTTAGGTGCATCCTCAGTCAGCCATGACTTGGCGTGCACAAACTAATCTTCACTTTGGATTCCAAAAATGTAACCCTAAGTCAGTCATGACGTGAGTCAACTGAGCCCAAGACTGGGCCTCGGTTGTGAGGTGAGTTGACTGGAGTTTGAAACTGAACTGCCTAGGGGCTGTTCCAACCTAAGTCCATGATTGATCTGCAGTTCTAAAACTGAACTGCCTAAGGCTGTTCTAAACTAAGTCCATGATTGAACTGCAGTTCTAAGCTAAAGTGACTAAACTTTGAAACTGAAATTCTCCTGGGATTTTAGACTTTTTTGGAACTTTTTCATCACTTCAGTTTTGGGCCTCAGTTTCAAGTTGAAGCTAATGAAAAACTGAAAAATATAGTGATATTTTTTATGATGAACAAAAGTTTTTATGAAGGTTAAAATGGAAAATTAATTTATAGGGTTTAATTTTCTGTCTTGGTTAATTGCTATCTTAGGCTTCTGAGTTATGTAATTGAGGCTCGAAAGCAATCTTAGGTTGTTGAGATTGCAACTGAGAAAACCTTAGGCCTCTGAGGATAGTTCTAAGAGTATGTACGTCTAAACAGAAACATAAATTTTGAGGCTAACATGTTAGGAGCAACCTTATTCTCTTGAGGTTTGCAACTAAAAGTCAGTGGTTTCATCCAGTTCCCTGGCAAGTGCTTCCAAGGCAATCTATCAATGAACAGAGAGCTGGATTCTGAGCTGAACGTCTCAAAAGCACTCTTAGGCCTCTGAGAGATTCCTTTGAACCTGGCAAAGAGAAGTCGAAGATGAAGGTTGTGAGCATAATTGCTCAAGAGCAAGCTCGGTTCCTTATGCCATGCCTTTGGAAGTTAGTGGATACATTCAGTCTCTTGACACATGCACTTGACAAGCATAGTTGGCGAGTTTTAAACACGTATGGGTTTTATATCAGCCAGAAGCATCTCTCCAGATTTTGAGAATGCTTTTGAGGTTCAGAAGCAAGATCTGGCTTCTGAACCTTGCCTCTGAAGAGCTACACTTGGATTTCTGAAATTAGCCTCCGAGGGTTAGTATAATGCTCAGGCAATAATTGTATAAGAGCCTAGTGATGGAGTTGGAAGTCATAGGTTCAATCCTAAAAGGGTTAACCTAAAGACCTTATTAAAATGTAACCTTGTTAAGGTGGAGGAGCCAACCTAGACGTTGGATTAAAATTTCTGGTAAATGTGTGGATCCTTGGGGGGGGGAAAGGATTACCGTCAAGCAAACGTTGCTAGATTGGCACACCACTAGGGAAAAGGACTGCCATTGAGCTACTGTTGATAAAGTAGACTGTCGCGGACGTTAACCTTTAAAGGGGGAATATTAATATGACCCAAGGCTAAAGGGAATGCATTAAATGGATTTTTAGTGTCTGACAGAATCAACTCAAATTTTTGTATCAACTCTTGATCATGTTCAACTGCGAGTTTTAGCATTGGCTTTTAATTATTCAACACATGTTTGGTCACCTGCTGCAATTGTGTCTGGTCCATAAAGTTTTTATCTGCTAGGGACATATAGAGTAGTGCCAAAATTATGGGTAAGGATTCAAGTCACTTTCTTTTTTCTTGAAGCAATTTAATTCTCCATAATACATTTTCCTATTTTATTGCAAAGGAGAACTAAATCAAAGTTATCAATAGAATTAGGATGGAATCCTTTGTGGGACATCTATGCTATCAAAAATAGCATTGATTGAAAATAATAGAACTTGCCCTTTGTAATTGTAATTTGCCGTTTTTGTTGAAATACATTGAGGCATAAATGTTGCTTAATGAATGATTCCTGCAGGTGCAGACATTTACATGTGCTACAAATGTCCTCTAAATAGGTGTGCAACTTGGATTGTGTGTGTCTAGTTCAAGGTGGACACTATTCTTCTCCTATTTTCAAAAACTTCCACTTTGCCTTATTTTAGGTCGGGTCAGTTGAAGGCCTGCCTTGCCCTATTTTTTAAAGGTTAAGTCGATTCTAGTTTCGGTTCTAAATTAGTTATGTAGAATATCTTTTATATTATATTTGAAAATTATATAATTCCACTATAAATCTTACTCAAAACCTAGAATCAATATGATAATAATATTATTTTAAAATACATTGATTAAATGTTCTAAATAATAGATAAAGTAAACAAGTTTCTATACTTTTAAAAGATATATTATATCATATTATATTTTTTTAAAGGCGGTTGATTATTTGCGATCAGGCTAAAGGAATATTTTTTTCTTCTTTTAACAAAGATGTTAATCTAGGTATATTTAACCTATAAACCATTGCCATTTGGATGCTCAAGCGGTTGATTTGAGTGTGTGTAGAGTAGTGACTAAAATATCTTTGTGATTAAAATTTTGAAAAAATATATACACATTTTCAAAAGTGTTAAAACTTGGTTTATAGATCAAATACACTTAGATTAATAATTTTATAAGAAAAGCAAATTTTTTTTTTTCTAAAATATGTTTCTGGACCAGCCTGAAGTGGTTTCATTTCAGAAGAGTTTGAAAAGACTAGACCCCTTTTATAAATCTATAATATATCACAAAAAAGATATATTGAGTATATACTATTAATTCAGGTCAGTTTCAGGTACCTGGACTTTGTAACTTACCTTCACTAATTGAATCGAGTATATTTTTATTGAAACCCACCCTACCCCAGAGGTAGGAAGATAAAAACCTATTCATTCAACCATTTTAAGGCACTTGATGGGTTGACCCATGGTACCTTACCCAAGTTACATCCTACTTCTAAATTAGGATTTCAAATCAAGGACAAAGCCTAAATATCTAAGATTCCCATCTCGTTGATAATATTGCTAATCTTGCAATATGGGAATCAGTCATGTTTACTATCACGGCTAATTAATGACTAGTGACAAGTAGCTTTAATCAAACTTTAAGCCATTTCTCTTTCTCCCATGAGGAGGTCACATGACAGACTTTGCACTTACACATGTACACAAGGACATCAACCACAATCCCCATGAGGAGATCACATGACTGACTAGGTTCTTAACTGATATACACAAGGTCGTCAACAATGTTTGCTTTTGAGCACCTGTCTCCAAGATGTTTGGGACCATTTCAAATGCAACAAGGATCCCACGTGGGCCACAACCTTCTCACTCTTCAATTAGGCATTGCTTTCCAGATTCAGACAAAATCTCACTATAGTTGGCAGAAATCCTATCTTCAACTGTGGTGGCAATTCATGTGAAAATGTGATATCAACCTAATGAATCACAAGATTTGTCATTCTAGATAATGCATACGACAATCTTCCCCTTTCAATCTTAACATCATAAAAAGCCTAGCAGTTGGAATTCTGGGTTTGTCTCATAATGTCAGACCTTTCTGGAGTTAAGACGATTGGTCCTCCTCTACCAATTGCCTAAATCCTGTCGACAAAATCTAAAGCCATTGGCAAGGTCCCCTTGGCACGTCACCTTCTAACTACTTAATCCCTCTTGCTTCTCGCTGATGGGATCTTATAAAGCACATGTCTGTCACATGTGCCAACTTCCACCTGGCAATGGTGGGGCTTATCTGAACTGAAGCTTGGAAGAAGGATGCTATCACTATCGTCACAGTTACTATTTTATATTGATGTCAATCTACGATCTGCATTACTCTGTGACTTACTATGATGTGGGCTCTTATTGCTGCAATTGGGTTGCTTTCATGACTCCATACCAGAGAGTGAACGAAATGGCTAGCTATTGGCAGGACTCCCTGGTTGAATTTATAGAGGTGCATTTTACGCTGGACTTCTGAATGAGAAAAGTCATTGGGGTTTGTCTCCCATTTAAGTCGATCTTCTTCTAAATGTGAACACCTAGCCTGAAACTCACTGTCAGCTTTGAATTCGATTGTCAATCATGTTGAAGTTTGTTACACGTCATCCCGGAATACGTGGTGGCGACTGAAGTCTAAAATAGCATGTTGAGGACCACATGTACAGATAAGATGTGTATGCTCAAGGCCACAGTCATTTGGTTGATACCTCTAGTTGAAAATTTGCCATCAATACAGATTGAGACCTCTGGTCTGATGGCGTGATTGGGCATTGTGAAGCTTACGAACTTGCCGACAGAAATTTCCTGACGTTTTCTTATACTGGATTTATAAATTGTGGAAGACTATGAGGTAAATCTTCATGGGAAATTTTCACTCAGCTCTGTCCCTCAGCTTTTGTCATTGATGATTTCTAGTCAGAGAAGTTAGGAAAGTGGATAATGCTTGAACTAGTTTTTCAGTTTATGTCTGGCTTCCTGTGTGACCACATTTCTGGACACACTGATTTTAGTGGCTTCTTCATGAATTGTGAAGAGCGAATGCCTGTGTTTTGAAGCTTCATGCCATTCTGGGCAAGTGTAAATCCTACCAACCCATTTCAAATGTTATTTAAGAGAAGAAGCAACATAAATTTCTTCCAATTCACTATAATGGCATGTGTGATGTGGGCAAGTTATTGAGTTTGACGATGTACCGTCTGTAGCATTAACAAGAGCAGGATTCCTAGTTTTCTATTTGTGATCGCTATTGTGCGATTTTTTTAGTAATTTGTCATTTGGTGATTACATGCTGCAGCAATAATTACGCAAGCTGCATATTTAATTTCCGAAATTTTCCTGTTACAATTCATTTTTCCCATAAATGATGGTATCCAACTTGGTGACTGGAGGGGACCAATCTAATTTTGTTTGCTTCGGTGTAAATGCGCTGAATGAGAGCCTATGTGCTGGAAATCATACGCATATATGTATATGTCGCCATAAGGACGGATGAATTTAATGACCATTTAGCGTTAACCATTCCACTAGCTATAATGGGGCATTTTCGGTACGGTGATTTAAGATTTAAGTCTATGCCATTTGGGATATTTATGTCATTTTCTTACCTGATATGTTGACAGCTAAACAGTGTTGCTGAAATGTATAATATTCGAAGGCTCGGGATTATTGCAGCAGAGCCTATTCTTTGATTGAAAAAAAAAAAAAATGTTGTGATTGCTCATAAAGGATGGTCATGCCCTGAAAATCTTCCTAATCTTAAGACCCCAACCTTTTCTGTTGCATACGTGCTGTTGTTTCATTCTTTCTCTTTATTTCCTTTCCCTTGGCCATCAACTAAAACAAACATCGAATCTGACACAGTTGTTGTTCATGCTCATTCAAGGAGCTCCTCTGCTTATTGAAACCAATTCCCGTCCATTTTTTCTCTTTCTGAATTGAATCTGTTGTGTTTCAAGGATTCAAAGTTGTCGAATTGACAAAATATCTTATGAAGGTGCTTTTTCAAGGACAGTTTTGATCACTGGTGGATTACTTGGGTCAAAAGTAACCATAGATCAACCTCTCACTCAATGCATGAGATTGGTTAGACACTGTAAAAAATCTGTCCCTTTTGCAGGACATCATCTGGAAAGCTGTGATCACCCGATCAGTGAAATGCAAGACCAATGCGATGGTGTTCATGCGATGTGGGCATTTTGGCTACCGGGCAACATTCTTTTAATGCTTGGTAAGAACTCTTTGGATTACTGTATTATCAAGTTTGCGCCGATGTGACCTCTGAATACTTCAAGTCTTCAACAATATTAAACCAGGCATTTCATTTCTTCCCCTTTTTTAAGTCGCCAATTATGACTCTGCATCGGATGGAGGCAGGTAATTGGCTCTATCAAGCTACGGTCACTGTTCATGCAGTGGCTGGAAACAGGACCACTGCCTTTCTTCATCCATCCTCTGAAATGAGAAAGAATCGAGAAAAGCGAGAGAAGCCTTTTCATGCTACATCAATCAGAATGGCATGAGCACGAGGTTATTCATGGCCGAATACATGCTACATGGAAGGTGAAGACCGCATCCATCCAGATTCCAAGGGGCTGGATTGAATTTAACTGTTGCTGATGATTCCTTTGCTGTGATAGCCCAGGTGACTGGTTTTTTATTCTTGAATTTTCACCTTTGGCTATTTACCTTTTACGTTTTGTCTGGATGTCACTGTTGTTATTAATGTACTGTTCACTCACTGAGATTCTAGGGAGGGATTTCAGCTTGCAGAGGTGGGGCCCACCTCTCAGTGGCCTAGAGCGAGAGAGAGAGAGAGAGAGAGAGAGGTGGGAATATATGCAAAATATATAAATGATTTCTCAGTTCATGGATGGGGGGCCCATTTTCTCAGTGATGCAGTGATAGAGATGTATTGACAATCCTCTCGGGTTTTCTGGCAGAAATCAGTTTCTACTTTTTAGATGCGGTGTGGACAACACAAACTGGGCTTGCAAATGGAGCCATTGTTTCTGTAGTCTAATGCATTGATACATGTCGCTGACTATGGGCACCTGCAAATCCCCTCTTACACTCCATTCTTTTCCAACTTGTCTACTGCAACTGAGAACAAGTGAACGAAACACCGAGATTATGGCTATGATCTTCCTCACTGCAATATATATTTGCCTTTGGCTAATCCAATCCAGAAACCTACAGATCAATGGTCTGGATCAAAAAAGTGCGACCTGGTTGTACGGTCCGCTATATCTCGTAGCCATGCGTGAGTACGCTGGGGCAACTTGCTCTTTGAAAACAGACCTCATGCACGAGCCATGTTACCTTTTCTTCAATTGTGACATTACAGCACAATGCCCATCTCCCGGAAAACTACCGCACATCAAACACACACATACGTACACCCCATTGTAATGGTGCCAACGTGCAGGAAACCAATGTTTTTAAAAAATTTATTTGTGTTTATGTTTTTGCATGAGGTATTGGATTTTAAAAGACAAGGCATGGGCATTTGCGGTGAAAGAGGGAAGTGGTGGCCCATTCCCCATGTGGGAGTTTGTTTTTTCTCATGTGGGTGTTTATGGCTTCCGGGTTCCATAAAAGGGTGGTCAGATCTAAGTAGCCATAGGAGGTCTCATCGGAGAAAAAAGGCACTCCCATGATCAAAAGAGTAAAAAGGGATACGAGTACACTTGTACATTGCACGGCCAATAGCCCAAGAATTCTCAAGTTGGTCATCAAAACTTTGCAGGCTTTTATCTCCACTTGGGTTACACCAAGATTGGGGGATGCGATGCCTCATGAGTTCCAATTCAGTGGAACCGGGCCCAACTTGATGATAATATCATGATAATTTTCTTTAACGTTATTTGTTTTTTCATGGTATCTGCATAGGTATACATAATCATGTGTAAAATATGAAATTCACTCGGATCCATTCACAGATGCATTAGAATGTTGTATTAATTTATAGAATTATTTATCTACATAGGAAAAATATTTTAGACGGTATAAATGTTGAATTAATAACTTTCATATTGCTATAATATACCCAACAATTTTATTACGTTGATTCTACACTTTATTGTATAGGACCTTATAAATATTTGATTTAGATAAAATTTAGTTTCCTAATTAAACAGGTAATTTCAATGCAATAGGTGGAGTGAATTTCATGTTGTTATCAAGATGGGCCCTAGGCTTCTAAATAGACAGGTTCTATGAATTCCATTGGGTCGGAACCGTATTTCGTTTGTATTTCTATTGATCTGTATTTGTGGATGGAAAATCCAACTGATCATGCCGTTTTCTCTGGTGGAATGAGAAACAGTGTGCAATCTCTGAGGTTCGTAGCCAGCACTTTTTTTTTTTTTTTTTTTGAAGGGTTTCGATTAGCCTCGTGTGCACGCTGCAAGGACATAGGAAAAAAGAAAAAAGGTTTACATTATCTTTTAACATGATTATTATTAATATTTTAACTGCTCAACCAACAGCACAATTTTATCGTTATAAATTATTTCAATCAGAAAACTATCCTTATCCACATTATAAATTATGCGCGCCGAAGGACGGGTTCCATGTAAAATTTCAGCAAGCTGTTTTATGAAAGTTTGCAAACTTATGTAGGGTTACCCACGAGTAACTGACGGTAAGAAACATTCCCAGAAAAAAAAAAAAAAAACTTATAGGGTAGGATAGAATGCGAAAAATTACTCATGTTTTCAATTAACATTAGATAGGTTTTGTATGATAGGTCATGGGAACATACCCGGATGGATATCCTATGTCATGCAGGCATAAATTTTTATGTATATTATCCTCTACATAGATCATGTGTTTATCTTTATACGAAGAAAGGGATTCGTCTTTTTCCCTCTTACGTTTTCTTCTCAACATCTAGTACGAAAAAGCAACTCGATTTCTTTCATTTTAAATATTTTGTATCCGAGGAACTCATTTGGAACTAAAAATGATCTTAACCAACCTTCACATAAGTATGATAGGATCAATTAAAAACTAAATGGATTTACGGGTAAAGTAAAACCTCTAGAAATAAAGTATAGATAGGGTAGATTAAAAACTGACCCCACTCAATCAGAGTTGCACTCCAAATTTTAGGCCTTCCCTCAATGAATGACATGGTATAAGTGTCTAAAAATGCTGGCTTAGTTAACAGTATACTTATCAAATTAATTAAAGTAGTGAAGCATAAAATTAAATCCCCTTTAAAGTTTTAGTATGTTATTGTTGGTTTTTTAGTTTTATGACCCACTGATCAAGTTTACAATATTTGTATGCTGGGATATATATGCAAGGTTATCATTGGCTGCATATAGATACCAACTTGTCGATATATTGAAATCCAACAAGTCATTTGGTTTAGCATCATTGGTCCTACCATGGTACCAAAATTTTTTGTAATTGTATTCTTTGGCTGTCATACTTGCTTAAAAAATGCTTAATTATGTGTAAATTAAGGAAAATACTTAGATCTATTTGCTGATATGCTAGGATATAATAATATTTTATAAAATCACTTATCCATTTTTTTATGATGTTTTAAATAACTTAGATATTAAATATTCTACTTTCAAATTGCTATATAAATCAAACGGTTTTGTTATATAAATTTTATTCATTTTCGGATGGAGCTCATGTACATTGTTACTTAGGATGAAACTAAGTTTCGTAAATAAATAAATGAATTTAAATATATTGGGTAGATTGTATTTTGATTCATCGTCAATGTATATGTGACGTTGGAAATCAATAAATAAATACACATGAGTAAACATGATAAAAGGTTTATATTTGAGAAAATATTTTAAAATAGATAAACGAGGGACACAACCCAGCTGTATTGAATCGTTACCCAACATGTATTGGTTGGATGTTGTGGACAATCCTTTCCGTCCTAAGATTAAGAGGTTCTTTACGATAAAATGGGGTTTTCAGTAATTATGTTTAGGATGGACTATAAAGAGAATCCACGTTTCAAAGTCTTTGTCCCATCCCATAGGAATTATGCTTATATAATTTGGCGTGTGATCATTCTGGAGCAGTTCAAAAACATTAAATATGAGTATTTTAGCGATTTTAAACTGTTAAAAATGATTAAATTATTCATGTTTAAAAATCTGAGAAATA
This sequence comes from Annona squamosa, assembly GCA_035584095.1. Classification (NCBI taxonomy): domain Eukaryota; kingdom Viridiplantae; phylum Streptophyta; class Magnoliopsida; order Magnoliales; family Annonaceae; genus Annona; species Annona squamosa. The sequence continues at coordinate 29,661,050 of JAXCLR010000001.1, forward strand.
TGTACATGTCCAAAAATAGTAAATTTTTTTTTTATGAAAAATAATAAATTTCGATAGATTAAATAGACATCAAGTAATAATTTTATAAAAAATAATAAAATCCGTTTTTTCGTGGGCCTCATTTGCCAAAGGGCTCAAATAATCATTTGCCATGTAATCTAGTCCCTTATAAGTACTTTACTTATATTGTATACATTATATAGTTTTGTTACTAAAAGTTGTACCTTTGCTTGGCTAATGTATAGTTAAAATTAGTAATAGATCCTTGTATTCTCAAAGACAGATTGAGGCTCACTCACGTAAATTTCAGTGTGATTCCTAATTGATAGCTTGATTTTAGAATGTGACAAAATAATGTTTTCAGGCTCTCCCAAGTGATTGAAGCAACTGTCGGCAACACACACACACAAAAGAGAAGAAAATTACTGGTTATTGTACTTATTTACGTGTACCTCAACCCACCTCCCATTCTTTAAAAAGAAATGTCCAAATTCTGTTGTCTTTATTTGCATGTGTACCCAAACCCACATCTTCCATCCTTTTAAAAAGAGACGTCGAAATTCTATATTGTTAGATAATGGTTTGAATTAACATCAACCAAACACCATCTACAAATAATATTTGGTCAAATTTTTTTCAAAATTAAATTAAGATTTGCACCCTTTGCTTAAACTCATTTAATGAGCAAATGATAAAATTACAAAAAGTTGATGCCCCATTATGATGACCACTTGGACAGCCTGATACATATGTTAATGTTAATGGATTTCCCTCATCAACGTGGCATCGTGTGTAGGGAAGATCCTAATTAACTTCAAGAAATTAACGATGCTTAATTAAGTTATCGAATCATCCTCGTAGTGTCCACCTTCTTTTCTTGTCATTTCTTCTCTGTATTGTCAGTAAATGTCAGGTTTCTTATTTGGGCCACGACAAGAAATTGAGTATTAGAACGGACAACAACGAGCCAATTTCGTTGCTAACGGTTCCTAGTTTTAGCATCCTAAAAGCTTAAATTTTCATTACTAAAACTTTTTATTTTAGTAATGAAATTTTTTTGTTGCTAAATCTCTTTTGCAATGAGCATATATGGCTGCTAAAATTATTTAGCATCGAAATTTTAACATATAACAATGAATGAATTTCGTAGCTAAATCTTAATATTCTTGTAGTGCACTGATAATTTCGCTTATCTTTGTTAATAAACATGTGGAGAATACTGATTGCTTTTGGTGAGTTGTTACTGTTCAAGTTAATTAATTAGTCTGTGGATAAGATTATTCATTTTAGGGCGCTTGTATTTTTAAAACATTTTAATTTTGTCCCTTGTCAGGAGCTGGATTGTTAGGAAGGAATGAAGGGTCCGTAGTAACATGTAAAAGTTTAAAAACTAGTTCTTATTTTCCTATACAACCTTTTGATACGATCATATGATTGAACATTTTATCCCTATCTTTATGGTATTACATTACTTTTTCAATATTTTAGTATTTGTCATTCTAACTTTTTTACTTTTATTTTCATATCTTCTCAAATGATCTGATCCGAACTTGGCTGTGTGTTTTTTGGATACACATACCATTGCCATTATCTACCTTCACCCACAGAAACAGATGGCAGAAAGAGCCAACCCTACAATTCATTTTTCAATTACTTAATTAAAATGCCTATTTTCCTATTTGCCTACTGATCTATTCTAGCAATAGAAGTAACTCGTTTTCTTATACAAATAATTTTAGTTTGGCAGATAGGATCCTCTTCAGTGAGTTGAACTGATCACTGTAATACCAGTAGTAAGTATGAAAAGAATAATTTACATTTTAAGGCCTAGGAATCCTTTTAACCTCGCGTAGGCTTTGTTTGAACTCGCTTAAGTGCTTCTAGGATTCGGCTGCAATAAACTGAGAAAGTTGTTTGATTGGGCATCTTGGCTTCCAGACTTTTGTATTTTTTACGACCATTTTAGGTGAAAAGACAGCTAAACAGAAGCCCTTGCAAAAATTAAAGAGAAGCCAAATGAAGCCTTAATCCTCACATGTGCACCTAATCCACAACATAGGTTTATTTTAAGGAAGAAGACTTTTCAAAGAAATGCTTTCTTTTCACATAAAAACTTTATAAGACTTGATGTGAGTTACTTTGAAGCCAGTCCACTTTTTTTTTTTTTTTTTTTTTTTGACCTGCAATCATGATGAATGATTGATGGAAGATGCGGTACGATAGACCCTAAATGCACAATTTAAGTGCTTTTTTCATTGCAAAACAACCAGGAAAACCATCATATAAGAAATAAATAAATGATGGGGGATGGAATTTAGTAATATATAAAGCTATCTTTTGTTTGGGAACTTTGTGGTCCACCTGATTTTTCTGCACTAGGGTGAACTTTATGGTGGGGCACAACTTTTCCACAACTTGCATGCATACCTATGCAACAGATGTACGGTCCATTGCAGTGATGTTGCAGATTAAATTGTCCATTTCTAATATTAATGAAATTTAGGCAACAAAAAAAAGCCCTTGCTACTATTTTTCATTCCTCTCATGGGTGTTTTGCTTTTTAAATCTTCTAAGTTTGCATGTCCATTTTTCTAAATCGCATTGATTGCATATTTGCATTTTTAGCTAAACTTTACATTTTGTTGTATTTTAAATTTTACCCCACGACTAAAATACTCCTTTCCTCCTCTCTTCTCTAATCCCGTCACCACTCACCTGGCCGTCATATCCATTGACCCTCGGGACAGTCATCTATGACTGCGTTGGTGGCTACACCATGATCCACCTGAGGATGGGAATTGGAATAGCCATCTCCGTGCTATTTATAATGGACTGGGTTTAGCAGGAGAAGAGGAGGTTGTCGCCCATCGCCATGGCAGGGCCGTCTTCACAAAGGTGAAAATGGGTTTTGGTCGTTTGTCGGTGCTATGGGAGATGACTAGGGAAGATGAGAGGATGCCACCGATGGGTTTTCATTAATGTTATCAGAATCGAACCGATGATTGAACCGATAAATGAATTAGTTTGGTTCGAACTGATTTAAACCAGTAAGGTCAGCATAACATATTTATGATGTCATAAATATGTAATTATTTTTAAATTTTAAATAAATATATTGATAAAATTATATTTTCATAAATCTTAAA
>JAXCLR010000001.1:29673696-29696378 GCA_035584095.1 Annona squamosa
TTTTTGGAAATGAATTTGTTGGATTCCGTTGTCCCTCCCCTCTCTCAATTTGAGAGGGTGTAGGGACAGAGGACATCCTTTTCATCAAAAAAAAAAAAAAAAACAAGCATACAAGTCTTATTTAATTCTGTGATTATGTTTACAGTTTAAATAGCATATTATTTTAATTTCTACTACATTATTTATTTTTTAATCCATTACCAACCTCTAAATAACTTGTAATCTTATTGGTTTACGTTAAAAGAATTGCCACTAGTGATGCGATTTCTTTAAATAAATTAAATTACAAACAGAGAGCTAGAGCTAGAATTTTTATTCTTATTTTTTTAATGATATGGTCAGGGCTATTGTCAAGGCCAGCTCTCATCTTTAGTTGCGTCAGCATTAGACAACACGCCGGAGCGAGCGTACACGTGGGGAAATGGAGGCTTCATACTCGGTTCCGAAAAGCAACGCAGCGGTGATGCCGGCTCGTCCGTCCGTTCGTCGATCCGTTGCGTCACACGGGTATCAGGCTGTACAGCACTGAAACGTCCTTCTCCTGCTGCCGGCATAGGCTGATAGACAGAGCTGGGACGAATTCCTGCGTTGAAAGTATGCGGGACTCGCCGCGATATCTTAACCGTTCATCCAAAGGCACCACAGATTGACGCAGGTCCAGTCCATATCCATGCGTATCTGAGCTAGCTTATAGCTGTTGGATGGCCTGAATCTATGTGCGTGTATGCATATTGTTTGAATGGTGGTGGCGGTGGTGGATGTTAACTGTGAGATAGTAGGTACGGCATGTACAAAAAATGGTTTGACTCCATCCATTTTTTATCAACCTGTTCTGTCGCCATCCAAAATCTCATTTTTGTTTGTTGCCTTTGATTTGGAACGATAATCGCTTTGGCTTGTTTAAGCTATAGATACGCTTTCTTTGGTAATTGGGGTTTAGTACGTTTTGTATGCTAATTACAGGAGTAGCTAATTTGTAATCTTTATAAATTAAATCATTTCAATTTTACGTGACGTTTACGAGAGTATTGCTAGTGGAGATGATTAATTAATAGTTTTAGGAAAAATATCAAGTATACTTACAACATTTGATCTCAACTCCTTTAATACACCATATTTCAAAAATTCCTCCCATGCCTGTAAATTTATGAAATTCTTTTTTATACCCGTAACTTTTTTAAATGCCCAAAATGTCCAGCTCATTCCAATATTGATCACCGGCATCATCCTCTTCTTTGATAATAAATGGAACCTCATAGTTAAAATCCAATGAATATAAACACCACTAAAAAAGTCGTGAAGCCTAGAATATGTGTTTTGCACAATTTTTTCTCCTTTGCCAGCAAAGCAACTAGCAAAGATGGCGGTTTTGCATCATCTCTTTGCCTTCTTCCTTCCTTCTCATCTCCCTCCCAACCCTATTATTCCTTGTCCTCTACCCCAAGAAGCATAAGCACAAGATCAAATGCCCATCAACACCATTGTCATTTTAGCCACAATGATGTTGCATAAGCACAATGTGATCCTTCTATCGCTAGTGACTGTTAATCACTCTTGTTGCAAAAGACATTTTAGCCACAATGATGTTGCGAAAGATGAACTTTCATGGACCACCTAGGAAACAATACTGTTAGTAAGTGACAATTTTAAATAACTGTTGCTAAATGAATGTGCCACCGGATACTGCTATACATATATATTGGGATGACTTCTATGAAACCTCTCTTCTATTTAATTTCTTCTACATTGAATATTTTAATAGTTGATGAAAAATCTATTTTATCTATTATTTTACCATCATTTATAATATCTTAAAAAAATTTTCACTTGTTTAGTACCACAATCAATAAGTTTCATCTACTTATATGTAAAATTAATGTAATAAAATGATTTAATGTTAAATATTAATTTTAAAGGTGTATTTTCAATATCTAAACCGTCTAAAATATCATATTTGTGTAGAAAAATAATTATATATAAAAAGTATTATTATATAATAATATATATGTGATTCGATCTAAGTATTTTTTCGATTTACACATGAATATACTTATTTTCAAGCAAATGTAGCCCACACATATATATATAATTTGAATAAAACTTGAACTTTTAAATAAACAAGTGATGTTAAATATAATTATAATGATTATAATCAGGTTCGGTTACACAGGTTAAATTATTACTCTAATCTTTATACATTCGAAAAATCTCAATCTTAATCTCTTTACAACTCTAATTCATCTTCGACTCATTTATAAAAATCTCAACTCTAACTTCAATTTATTGAACGTAAATAGTGCAGGGTGAAATTTGTTAATATGTTAGTAAAATGGGTTGCTAATGGGTTGAATAATAAAAATAAAATATCAAAACATAATCACAAACAAGAAATTAAAATTTCTAATGCTAATTATTTACTTGAATTTAAAATATTAATTCTAATTGAAATATTAATTTCGTTATCAATAATTATATATAACCTATAAAATAAACATCAATAAAAATGTCAATGCTTTTATCTTTTGCATAGTAAATGGGTTATTTGAGTGATAGGTCAAAGGAAATAAGCTCGCCACAAGAATTGAATGCAACATAAAAGTGGGTTGGAGAATTTCAACCCTAATCCGACTCAAATTGTGTTCGTTGAGCCATGTCATGGGCACTCGCTTACACCCTCTTGGTTCAAAGTTATACATTTAGCCCTGTTTTTTGTCATTCATATAAGCCTATCTTTTGGCAGCTATAAAATAAATGATAACAAATTTGATATACTTTTTAATTTATAAAAGATCTTTTGTGATCCTATTAACCCTAGATAAACAAATGTCTTAGTCTATTTTAAAAAATTCTTTTAAAATTTCAATGCATTTATTTTAGAGGAATAATCCTGTTAGTTTGGGCTAAACAAATGCTCTACTTAGCACACATCAAAAAACTCATTTATAATAAATTTTTTTATACACTTGTTTTTTTAAGTATATTTAATATATAAACTATGTTTTACTATTTTTGGTTATCTGTATATATTTTTTGAGATTTTTAAACATCTACGGGTATGTCTTTAAAATACCTCTATCTTTAAAAATCTAATACACACACATATTCAAAAAGGAAAAATTTAGATAAACAAACGTATGAAGAAAAACAAAAAAGTTATTATAAATAAATTTTTTAAGGTGAACTAAGCGAAATATTTGCTTAGTTTGAGTTAATAGAATCACTCATCTTTATCTTATGCATAATAAATAAGTTATAATAATTTTGTTAACCTGAGCCAAACACATGTATTGCTTAGACTACTTGAAAAACTCTTTTTTAAATACTTTTTTGTTTTTCTCTATATATTTGTTTATTTAAGTGTATTTAACATATAAACTAAGTTTTACCATTTTAGGATATATGTATATATTTTTTAAGATTTTAAATATTTGTATATATGTATTTAAAATATCCCTATATTTAAAAATCTAAAAAACATATATATGCATATTCAAATTTGATAAATTTTGAATTATATGTTAAATACATTTAGATAAATAAATGTATGAAGAGAAATAACAAAGTATTTTAAATGATTTTTTTTAGATGAGTTAAGCAAGACATTTGCTTAGCTTAAACTAACAGAATCACTTTTTTTTTATAATTTAAATATTTCAAACCCACCCTAGGTTATGTTAAACTTGCAATATTGAAGTTTCGTAATTAGCGGCTAAAGCACTATATTTTCTATTAAAATTGAAAAAAAAAAATTTAGAAACTAAAAAAATTGGGGGTGGGGGGGTGTAGGGATGTCAGCTTGACCTAGCTATGGTGAACTAAATAAACAGTAAATCCAATTCATGATCCAGGATATGACACAAGCAGTTCTTTTTTTATTTTTTTCCCCCTCCTGTTCAACTGCCCAGCATCCACTAGTACACAACCCCTTCACGCAGCTGACATAAAAATCATTAATGGGACATGAACGTATTTTTAATATGGTTTTCATTTATGCACGCAGTCCCTTCTGATATATGTAGTTGACACGTATATAGAGGTACAGTTTGTACGGAGTGGCCGCTCACCCATTTCTTCCACATGTGCGTTGGCAACAAAAAAGCCTTTGTTAGGGCATTATGGAGGCAGGTGCCTCGTATATAACTTGTCCATTTCCTAGCTCCAATAAGAACAGAAACCATCCAAATTAGGAAAAGAAAGAAAGGAAAACAGAAGTCCCAATGATTTACTTAAAATACGAAGAAAATCTTAAGTAAGATTCGGAACTATTAACACGCTGACATTTACAATGAATCAACCAATGCCTTTTGAAAACTTGCAATTATACATATCTATGGTCCACGATCTCTATAACCGCCGAAATCGCTTAAATTAAGCCTTTTAAATTGTTCGAGGGAATTCAGACAATAATCTGCAGTTAAGGTGTCAAATAATCCAATAGTCCAACTTTGAATTTGGCCACTAATACAAAAAGTTCAAACATCCAAAGCTGTCACTTCTACCTAATTCATCATCTTCACAGAACAAAAAACTGTAGCATGCAAGATAAAAGTGGCAACAATACATTATTCGTTGCTTTTGAATTGTTGTTTATAAGCATTAGCAACAATAAGACGCAATTTTATTGTCATTAAGGTTTTCCGTTGCAGCGGCCCTATTCATCTCCATGTGATAAACCCCTTACAATGCAGCTGCATGTGTCTACTTGTTTGGTGTTGTATAATTAAATAGAATCAATACTTGATCATATCCACAAAATTTTAATATATATATTAACTGCATATACTTTTCTGGGATACTACAATGTACCCATACCATTAAAAATTTGACGCGTTACTGCCATTTTGGAGTTACCTTCGTGTTGAAACCAAAATATTATTCATTCATTTTATTTAACATCATTTGTGTTCACATGCTACAAAAAATCATCACAATCAAATTATTAGGTTAGTACCTTATTAAAAATGTGTATAACCATTTTTAAAATATGAAAATGTTTAAATTCATTTATAAACATATTAGAACCTAATAATTTATGAACTTATTCATCCACATAGGAATAATGTTTTTGATCATTTAATAATTGAATATACTTCTTTGAAAGTACCGTCTTACACAAGCTTTTAAATTAAACTTCTAGTTAAAGCACTCTCCAGGCGTCAACCCCTAACACGCAGCCAACCCCGCAGACAATCAAGCCAAACAAAACTTCTTAAAGGTTTTATTTAAGAAGGTTTAGCATTGTCGTATTTTACTTCTGATAAATTCTTATGTGCTTCCTATGGAAGTGATATTTTCTTACTTTCAATTTATGTACTTCCAAAATTAAATTGTAACACAAAAATCAAAGCGATTGCAAAAGCAAGGACCGTCATGTCAAATGGTAATTTAAATTTATATATCTTGTTACGTTTTATATAAGAAAGGAATCTCGGAAAAAACATCGAATCAAAGGAGGCCTAAGTATTAGTTAGTTGCAAATCTTATGACTTGAGCACTATTTGTAAATTAAAGCAAAGTTTTTGAGTTTGATACTTTTACAAATAGGGTCTATTAAATGAAAAAAAGGAAGAAACCTACTTACACTATGCAATAATAAATGGTCTCAATTTTTTACATTATTTCCCTGAGACGACAATAATGGAATGGAATCCATAAAATCATTCTAGCTGCATGGGAAATCAAAATCTTGGTTTTGATCGAGTCGAGTGATGGATGAGAATGGAGGTGATGACGAGGATGATGATTATTGCATATTGAACGGTGATGAAACTAGTTGAGGAATAGTTTAATTGTGGGAAGAATAGGAGGATAATGATGGTGTACCCCACAAGGTGTGTGAGAGAGTGCAAAGGTAGCTGATGGGGGAGGAAGCATGTGCAAGAGAGCTTGGTTCCATGAGGGGGTCGCACCTTTTGATGGAGAAAAGAGGGAGGAAGGTGCATGGCGTTTCCATAAATGAGGTTATTTTAAGGAGCTTTGGAAATGAGTAGTACCATCTATATATGCATGCCAACTTTGTAAAGTGTCCACAAGTGTGCATTTTTAATGGGCAAAGAAAAGCCTCCAAATGCAACCTTACAAAGGAGTTTACCCAAAAAATATTAGTATCCCCATGCACGAGAGTTCCTGGTGGGGATGCGTGAATTATCATCCCTAGCTAGCTCGCTCTTCACCAGTCTTTCAAAGTTAGTTCATTGATATGCACCTTCCTGGCAACCAGCCCAGCTTGAAGCCTCCCTCTGTCCCCAACATGGGCCATCCTCCCATCCCTTGCCACCTTGCTTTAGGATCAGATCAAGATCCTCTCTCTCTCTCACATTTTTTTCCTTTCATTTTTTTTTCCCTTTTGGTGTTCAGTTTTCATGTCCCATCTCAGCAGTACTACCTTACGTGGACCTTACGTGGGTTTGTTTTATGGGGTCCATATTGACAGATGGATGAATGGTGGATTGGAATGGTGCAACTTTTGACCTGACTTTGTATTGCATGTGTGCGAGAAATGATCATCTGAGATTCATGTGTAACATACGGCTAATAATTAGTGTCAATGAATGTGAAGGGATGGAATGTTTTGGCCACTTCGCTCCAAGAACAAGAAGCTCTTCTGTAAGTTTTTGGCTCAGACTGATTTTTTCTCTATAGCCACGAAAACATATCTTTGTGTGAGGGTTGCGGCCTTACTGGCATGGTGGTTATTGCCGGTGGTATTCTAGTTAATTCATAAAAAATATAAATTAAAAATAATTTCGTGGATAACCTTTTTGCAATAAATTTAAAAGTAATCATACCGAGAATATTTCTTCAATAAATTTAAAATATAAATGATAAAATAATTATATGGAAAATGTTTCTACGACAAATTTAAAATACTTATACGAAGAATGTTTCTATAATAATTTTAAAATAATTATATAAAGAACATTTCTACATTAAATTTAAAAATGTAAAATTTAAAATAATTATATGGAGAATGTTTCTACAATAAATTTAAAGAAATAAATTTTGAAATAATTATATGGACTACAATAAATTAGAAATATAAATTTTAAAATAATTAAACAGAGAATGTTTCAAGAATTAATTATAATTATAAAATTTAAAATAAGTATACGGAGAATATTTCTTTAATAAATTTAAAATATAAATTTTAGAATAATTATATAAAGAACATTTCTACAATAAATTTAAAAACGTAAACTTTATAACAATTATACGGAGAATACTTTTGCAATAAATTTAAAAATATAATTTTTCAAATAGTATTTCATGATATATTTTGTGATAGTGGTGGTAGTGGTGACAATGGTCCTATTATTATTTTTTCAAGAGCTGGTCTAGGTTGTTTTCCCAGACCCAGTATTTATCAGTTCTAGACCAGGTTAAACCCCGTAATGATGAACAATAGGTACTTCTTAAAAATTACAAAATCGGATTTTTCCTTGTCTGGATCCGGTACTAATTTTGACCTTATATATTCACATCCAGGTTGAACTAGATGTCAAACCCTATCCTATCTATTCCAGTCCGAGTAAGATCAGGTTTAGGTCGAGTTAGGATTAGTCTGGAGCGGTTTAACAAAAAGAATTATTTTAATCCAATTTATTTTTTAATAGATCCAATTTCGTTTAATTGAAAGCGAACTTTTAAACTATTTTAGTGTAATTTTCATGCTCTTAATTTGTATGAAATTCGTAAGTTTTTGAACTTGTTTATTATTTTAGTTTGACTTTTGAATTCTTGCTAAAAATAAAGTATAAAATAGTTCAAAAATGCTAAATTTAATTAAGAGAAAATTTTAGGTAAGACACATTTTACAAAAATAAAAAATATTTTTTCAAATATCAAATCATATAATATGTGCTATAGGCGCACACCGGGCAGGTGCTTCCCGATCCAGACAGTCCCTTATTATGCCCCCCCTATGTTTAGGTTTGAATTGAACGAGGTACTAAACTCTTTATCATCAATTCCGTTCCAGTTCAAAGCAGGTTCGGATTATGTTAGGGCGGGTCCAAACCGAGTTCAAACAATAGAGGTTTTTAAATAAAGTCATAAAATAAAAATATTTTGAGAAATAATAATAATAATAATGATATTTATATTTAAAAGATAAAAATATATAAATAATATGAAGTCAAGCTTAAAATATGGTAATTATTATTGTTCAAACTTATAATTATCTTATTCCTTAATTTTTAATTTTATGAAAACGTTTCTGTCCTTTCACTTGCGATTTCGCCTTTTGACATCATTTATGCGTACCAAACTACCAGTTAAGAAAATTGCTTCATATTTTTCAATTGTTATCAAAACTATGTGGGCCTACGTTAGTAAATCTATCAATCTGATTTTAAAATATGCATCTAAAAATTTTACTCTATTTTTATTTTTATCTCCATTAAGTTCACTAAGTTCTACCAAATTATTTCAATTAGAGAACTAACTGAACAAAAAGTATTAAGTAATTTAAATCGATATATTTTAGCTTTCCATATAAATTTTGATTTGCTTCACTTTTAGTGTTTTACCAATTAAATAAGTAATATTAAATTTATAGAATGAATTTAATTTATAAGTAAGAATTTTAATTATAGAACTTAGTAATGGTCTATTTAATTTTGAGCTTTTTTCAACTAAAGATTTGACTGCTATTCTTTTTGTCTCAAAATAATTTAAATTTTCACATCATAAAGGACTATTTGATAGCATGAAAAGATAGAATTTTTTTTTTTTTTAAATTCAGGCTTTGATGATGTAGGGAATGCAAGTTTTTAAAGGGCTAGTCAGGATTTTTTTGAACCTGATACTAATCAACTTGAGACCGGATCAAACCCCGTACTGATAGACAATAGGTCTTTGTTTAAAAAACCCAAAAATCTGTCCAACTTACACCCTTAATTGGTGGGCGTATTTTGGTGTAAAATGAAGTAATAGAAGAGATCTACATCATGGTTGTCCTCAATAAATACATATAGTAAAATGCAATTAATATTAAAAAATTAACACCACCTGCGATTAGCATGGGTAGTAAAGGGCATATCCTCTTAGGTAAGAGACCCAAGTTCGAGACCTCCTGCTGGGGCTTTGTCTTTCCTTTAATATTTAGGAGCATACGGTCTCCTCCATCGATATTTGAGAGCTTAGGTGAACAACATAGAATAGCTTTTGAAGTGGTGTGAAGCCACATCATATTTCGTTTCTAAATTACATCTGCCACTAGGAATTTTCGACCTAGTTTTTTTATGTAACCAAAATTTAAGCTTTTTTCATAAAATTTTGGTAGTAAAAAATAAAAGAAATTAAGCACTTTAATGAAATAATGATGATGATGACTATTATTATTATTATGGGGTACATGTATATATTACCTTTATAGGAAATTGTTCAATATGCCCAGTATTTTCTTTATTTTAAAACTATTTTTAAATATAAAATATTTACTACTTTTATTTATTAGTATTTCTCAATGATGCCAAAAGTATTATAAAAATATAAGTTTCTAGTTCAGTGTAAAAGTTTTATATAAAAACAAAAAGTAATATATAGTTTGATTAAAAAAAATTATAATGAAGAGGATTTGCGTATACCATTCTATATATCCAACCCGGTTGCAACATTGAATAATTGTATACATTTAATTTCAAAGCTTTTCGATGGTAGGATGAACCAAATGCCCTGGGATGCCCCACCTCCCCAAGTTATAACTCTGATTGTATATGTTCAATATAACCGCATATTATACTACAAGAAAATTAACATTTCGTGATAGGCTTTTGGCAATCCGTAACATTCTTTTTGTCAAAGAAACTTTAGTTTGTGATATTAACACTTTATGTGGCTAAAAACTTCGCTTTTAGGGAGAATAATATAATGGATGATGCTAAAAGTAATTTTTTAGTAAAAAGTTTTAAAAATTGTCTCAAAAGATTTTTGAGACAGACTTATAGTGACACCACATTGTAAATTAACACATATAAGGTATGTTTAGGAAGTGATGAAACTTTTGATGAAAACTTTTTAGCGTAAAAATTTTTCATATGAGATAAAACAATGTGATATGAGATGAAAAGTAAAGATAATAAAGTTAAAATAGACAGGTTAGATATATGGGTAGTTGTATAAAAATAATCGAAAAATAGAGTAATTGTATAGTAAAGAGTGAAAAATAATTAAAAATAGGATAGTTATGGAACGTGAAAAATTTTTAAATTGAAAACTTTTTGTTTAAAAAGTCTTTTGTGTAAACAAGAACCCTATTTTTGTGTCACTATTTTCCTGGAAACGTGATTGTATGCACCCAAGTGCACTTAGCTTTGATGCTCGGTGCACCTGGATATAAATACTCATTTTTTATTTTAAAATTTTTTTTACACAACTGTTAATCTAAGTATATTTAATATATGTATCAATTTTTACCATTTTTGGAGACTTTTAAATTTTTTTGGAGTTTTAAAAAATCAGTGACATTTTTAGTAAAATGTGTAAAATGCCATTGATTTTTAAAAAATCAAAAAAATATTAAAAAAAAGTAGAAATTAATACATATGTTAAATACACTAATATAAAATTTTTATAAAAAATTAAAAAAAATTAAAAAATAAGTTAGATGCACCCGGGTGCACTGAGCATAAGTGCACCCAGCTACAAAGAATCACGTCCCATTTTCTTGTATGGTTAGTCGATGCCAATTTTGCTGGGTTCCATGCAATGGAATGTATGGTAGCTAGAGCAACTTAACGACTGATAATTAATGGACGGTTCATGAATGGATGCGGATGAATATATATTGATCATATCATCCTAGGTAAATGTGGGGCGCACGGTGTTATCATTTCTGACGCTTCCAGAATACATATACACGGAAAACTAGCTAGCCACTCGCCTTCCGCCATCTTTTTGGGACTTCCAACTTGTTACACTCCTTAGTCCTTTCCCAGCTATTGATATATCTACTGTGTGGATTTGTGCATGGGCAGTGCTTAATATAATATAATTGGTTCAAAACAATATCTTCTGGCTCTAGATTATCCCACATATATAGTATACAGTAATATAACACTTTAGAATAGCAAACTAATAATTTAATGTTAGATGTCACGCGTAGCTAGGTGAGCTAGGATATTATCTCTATATATATAGGATCCTACTTGAGTGCTATACATCGGTTACCGCCAAAACAGTGGCCGGAACTCCACTGTACTTACCCTATTTTGGCCTGTTGGTGATGCTAAATCTCCACGTAAATGATCCTTTTAGTTCAGGCCAAGCAAATGTCTTGATTAGTGCAGTTTAAAAAACTCATTTATAGCACTTTTTTTTTACATTTTTCTTTGTACACTTGCGCATTTAAACGTATTTAATATATAAACTAAGTTCACCATTTTTAGATATGAATATATATATTTTTGAGATTTTTAAATGTCTATGTGTATATGGATTGAAAATACCTCTATTTTTAAAAATCTTAAAAAAATAGTTACATATATGAAGTGGTAACACTTGGTTTATATGTCAAATATACCTAGATAAAAAAGTGTATGAAGAAAAAATAAATAAAAGTATTATAAATTAACAGGATCACTTCTCATTAACTAATATTTAAAGTTATTTGTTCCATTATGAAACCTTGATTCATCCAAACAAAAGATGTACATGGTACTCATCCATGTTATGTATAAAGCTGCATGATCATTTCAAATGGGTCTAAGATGTTGATGTCATTTTATATTGGTCCAAAAAATATTATTTTCAAAAAATTTTACACAACTTCTAATCTAGGTATATTTAGTCCACAAATAAAAAATTATCACTTTTGAAGATATGTATATTTATATTTTTAAACATGGGAGTATTTTAGTCATGTTTTAATAATCTAAAGTGACTAAAATACCCCTATATTTAAAAATTCAAGATAAATATAGACACGTTTCTAAAAATGATAAATTTTGATTTATAGACTAAATATAACTAGATTAAAGGTTTTATCATAAAGTTTTGAAAAAAATATGTTTTGGACTAATCTAAAATGGCCGCATGTTAGACAAATTTGAAATGACAGGGCTCATGTATAAAATAAGGTAATGAGTTTTTTCTAATTTTTCATATCAATTTGAAAATCAGTAATTTAGAATCTAATCATCAAAAATATTCTTCCATGAGGATGATGATTATGAAAATATTCTTCATTACTTAAGGCGATGCTCCTTAAGGGATCACTATCAATTAGTTAAGCACTTGGAGACTTCATTCATTAAAAACAAACCTACTCAAGGGCCATTGGAAATGTTTATGGTTGTGGGACGATATGAACGAGGGTGTTGCAACCCAAATTACAATTCGTGAAGGGTGTAGGAGTTAGAGGAGTGTGAATGGGAGTGTATTCGAGCTTGGTGTTATGAGGGAAACACTATAAGAAAATAAACTTTATGCAAGAGGCTTATATTTAACTACATATAGTATTGTAAATAGAAAATTTTTTATACATATAATAATATTAGTAAATGCATCCAAATAACCATTACATGAAAGGATGATCAAGTAGTTATTATCCTTTGAGCCCAACACTTGTGATGTGGTGGTGCTCACCATTAGCAAATGTCCAGCTAATCCTAGTTTGATCCAGGTTGAGAGTGTTGTCTCCGTGTTGGTGTGGTGGAGCTTGTGTCTCCAAAGTTTAGTTGATAGGAATATGTTGTCTCCTTCAGAAAAAATTATAAGAATGTCTTGGGGGTTAGTTTTAATATAAATTAAGATAGAGATAAATATATTTAAGAAATAAATTTTCAAAAAAAGTAGTTGTGGTCCCCAAGTGTTGTGGAGGTAAGGGGACGCCTACCCCTAGAAGCTGGGAATAAGCGATGCTAACACCTAGTGTAATAGATATAAATAATAAGATAATGAGATATGACATATGGAGGGAGATAGAGTGTAGTTAAGAATTGGTGTTATGATCATGAAGATATCAATCCTAACTATTATTATTATAGGAGAATATTGGCCACTAGCAGCTTGTTATAGGGGATGTCAATCCTATTGAATACATTTGACCATAAGGACGACAATTGGGTGTGACATGGACTGGAGTAAGACAAGAGGCCTACTTTCTGCCTTGACCTCTACAAGAGTTTATGATACTTAGGGATGTTTGATAATTGATATTTTTAGGACATTATGAGATGGAGTGGGAGTAAAAATGGAATATTTTAAAGGTTAAAGTTGGAATGATGAGAGTTGTTATAAGAAAAACTGATTAAAATGTAGGGATAAAAGTAGACGAATATGATTATTGATAGAGTAAATAATTTCCTTAAAAAACATTACCCCACACTATGCCAGAAAACCCCACGCATGGTGATTAACAAACATCCCTTTATAAGAATGCAAGTAAACCTTACCCAACTTAATTTCAAATAAAATTTTCTTCTACCTAGTCAAATCTTATTTAGAGACCTCAAATTCATCATAACCCAACTCAACTCATCGAACCATTAAACATTAAGGGCTTACGAGGGACGGGGAGAGCAAGAGGATGCAAAAGCTATCTTTTAACATTAAGAGTTCCCAAGGGATAGGGAGGACAAGAGGATGTGAGACCAAGTTAGGTTTCAATGCCCCCATTTTGCTAACTAAAATTATGTTTTAGAAATGATAATTTTCATTGCGAATACCTAAAATTTTATGAAAAAGAGATTAATATAAGTGATTTATTACATTTTTATACTCAATCAAAATATTTTATCTTAAATATTCATAGTACTTTGATTAGGCAACTAAATTAAAAATGCCATGTTTGCTTGTCTACAATGCTTAGGTGATACGAAAATGCATTTTTTCTTAATTATAGTTGCCAAAATAAATTTTCTCGACTGATAAATAATAATTTTACTATTGTAATTAAATTTCAAAATTTGTAGAGAGGATGTAAACCCTAGTAAGTGAGGAGGTATTTTGTAAAATTTTTAACTCTTTAAACCCATTCTCTCCTACTTAGGTACTAGTAGCCCCATCATTTAATAAGTGAGAAGGAGGAGGAAAGAGAAGAGACGAGAGGAAGGAATTTAGGAGTGTTCTTATAAGATATGCAATAGGGCCGTGTTAGGTTTTCTTTGAAAGAGTATGAAGCTTGGAAATTTTGGGAAAAACATGGGTGGAAGCTCATTAAGCAATTTCTCCTTGATTTTTATTTTTTCTTATCTAGTATATCTATCTAATATACTGTAATGATTTGAAAGTGGTTTGGTATGATTTTTTAGTATTAGGAGGGAAAATTGCGCCATAGATCCTCTAATTATGCATATTAGCATTTTGAACCCCGACGTTTGCATATTAGCATTTTAGACCCCTAAAAGTTTTGACCTTTGCATTTTACCCCCCATGCCCTCACGGCGTCAAAAAATCAGCATCTGGCTGTCCGAAATGATGAGAATACCCATGACAGAAAAAGCAGAGGCCATGACACCAGACCGGCCACCTAGAGGAAATTGAAGGTAAAGGTGGTGAGCAGCTTCAGCCACCAGACTGGCCAGATACAAAGGGCTCCACTTTTACGAGACCACAACCATATTCAGAATTCTTTAGTTGATTACTTGAGATTGGATGCCTTCTCGTTATGTTTAATAAATATTTATTGTTGTCTTCCCCTTAATCAATCCGCTAAATCTCAGAAAAGCATTTGTTGCATATATTTTTGCAGACCGTCCATGTTGTTGATTCCTCATTTTAGTATTTGAGGTTAATTGTATTTCCTTGCTTCCCTTACAAACCATTAGTTACATGGCGGAGTGTGTTGTGGGTACAGGTTCATTTGGAGTTGTCTTTTAGGTATGTGTGATAATTATAGAGGTTTCTATGGTTCTTGGCATTTCAATGTCCGTGTTTTATGGTCTCATTTACTCACTTATTGGTTTTTGGTAATTTTTGTATTAGGCTAAATGCTTGGAGACAGGAGATATTGTAGCTATTAAGAAGGTCTTGCAAGACAGACGATATAAAAACTGGGAGCTGTAATTAATGCGAACAATGAATCACCCAAATGTGATCTCTTTGAAGCACTGTTTCTTCTCCACGACAACCAAAGATGAGCTTTTTCTCAACTTGGTTATGGAGTATGTCCCAGAAACTGTGTATCAAGCTTTGAGACCCTTCAGTGAGATGAACCGTGGGTTGCCACGTTTCTTTGCAAAACTTTATACATACTAAGTATGCATGTGTGCTTACATTTTATGAATTTTGTTTCAGCATCTGTTCTTTGGATTCCTTCTGTTGTCAACTAGATTAAATTCGAATGTGCGACCCTTTCCATTGGTCCAGCGTAAGTGATTTCTAAATTGGTGTAATTCTGCAGATCTTTAGAGCACTTGCTTACATTCACACTATACTTGGGGTTTGTCATAGGGATGTGAAACCCCAAAATATCTTGGTATTTTATTTTTCCTCTAGATCTTTTTGAACTCATTGCTTAGTTTTGAACATTACAATATTTGCTGCTTACTTCCTTATTGTCTAGATAATCATGCAGGTTGACCCTGTTACCCATTAGGTTAAACTTTATGATTTTGGAAGTGCAAAAATTTTGGTATGTTTCTACCTTTTCCCTCCCATCCATGGCTCAATTATTTGATTGTTTAACCAGATGAGATAGAACAATTGTATGTGGAATGAGGGAGGAGCAAACATGTAGCTTTAAATCTCGGGATGGTTCCCATCTTGCGTTATTTTATTTGTGATGACAGGTGAAGGGAGAAGCAAACATATCATAGATATGCTCTCGTTATTATTGTGCTCCAGAGCTTATTTTTGGAGCAACAGAGTATACAACATCAATTGATATATGGTCAGCTGGTTGTGTCCTCGCTGAGTTGCTTCCTGGCCAGGTTGGATTGTGGATCATGCCAAGCATTTTTATTTACACATTGAATTTGCCATATTGTTGACAATTTTCTTTGTTGTGATTTATGCAGCCGTTATTTCCAGGAGAGAGCGCAATGGACCAGGTGGCAAAAGTCATCAAAGTATTTCTAAAGGTGGTAAGCGGCTTCAGTTTCCTTTAGGTGGTTGGTCTGGTGTCGTGGCCTCTGCTTTTCTGTCATGAGTATTCTCATCATTTCGGATGGCCTGACGCTGATTTTTTGACGTCGTGAGGGCGAGGGGGGGTAAAATGCAAAGGTCAAAACTTTTGGGGGTCTAAAATGCTAATCCGCAAACGTCGAGGTCCAAAATGCAAATACGCATAGTTAGAGGGTCTATGGCGCAATTTTCCTGTTTTGGGATTAAGAATTTTAAATTTAATGTGTAGAAAAAGAGGTTTTCTATGGGGATGAGATGTAAGCATGAAATTTATGTAGATAACTTTAAAATGATATTTTATTGTAAAGTACAAAAATTATTTTAAATATTTAGGTAATGTAGGAGATGGGTGTATTAAGTGAGGTGTAAGGAAATTGAAAATGAAAAATGGGAGTATTTGCGGATGAAATTAAGAAAAAGAATTTTAAAATGCTATTTAAGATTATTATTATTGTTTTAGTGCATATTTAAAATGAAGAGAATATTAGAGTATCGTAGAGCCCAAACTTGAAAATTCAGAAAGAAGGAAAATAGGATCTTTTCACTTTTATTTGAATATTTATGGATGTTTAATTATTATGGGCATGGATGCTTTATAATGCTTTATATGTTTTATTTGAAATTTTTATGAATTTTTTCTCTTAAAAGGTATGATTTTCATGACTTTAGCTATCTTTATTGAATTGAGTAGATTGATCAATTATTTTGAGTTTGATAGATATATTTTAGAATAAGCACATGAGCATAGGCATGATGGATGAATGTATCATTTCGTGAAACCCAGCTTCTGTAGTTAAGACACATATTACCTAGGGTCATAAACCCTAGATTTTTGTAATAATGATGAATAAAAAATCATGAATTATATTCATGAATATGTGTATTAGAGTTAAAATAATGTAATTAAGGATTTAACTCACGTGAATAGTGTACATGAATAATAATATAAGGATTAAGACACGTGATTAAGAGTTAATCATTTGGATTAACCTAATCACAAAAAGACAAAAAAGGAGATTTATGCACTAAAGGACGAAATAAAAATATTTTTAATATTTTAAGAAAATTTTAGATTTTAGTGGAAAATAAAGAGAAAATAAAGAAAAATTCATAAATTGCAATCCGGACGTTAGATTTAGATGAAAATTTTTATGGATAGTTAAAAATTTATGATGAACATGATGAATGGTATAAGATGTGATGAAAATCATGAATTAAGGGTTAAGATGAAATTTCATTTGGAAATTAAAAAGGTAGCTCACTTTTTCATTAATTACCTTTGACTTTTGGATTAAATTTAATTATTAAAAATCAAAATAATTAATGAAAAATCAGAAAAAATGCCAAGGAGGGCAGGGGCATGCAAGGGGGAGGACTTTTGAGCCCAAAATCCAATGGCCTAAAATCATCCTCATCAAGAATCAACGGTTGAGATTTAATTAGCTTAAAATAATTGATTTTAATAAATCAAAAATCATTAATAAATAGGGGTTGTTAGAGGGGCATGAGCTTCTGTGTAGGGTTGCTGCACATTGCTCCACAAATTTCATGGAAATTGAAAAAATATTTAGAATTAAATACCTTGAGCAAGGGGGTAAATTATAATTTAATGAAAAATGAAAAACTATAAATAGGGGGTGCTATGAACGACCAAAGGCACTCCAAACCAGCTCCAAGCTTGAAAAATTCAAGCCTTCCCACCCTAAATTCGTTCCAAGCCTTGAGAGAGAGAAGGAAAGAAGGAAAGAGAGAGAAAGAGCTAAGTAGGAAGAGAATTCTCCACTTGAAGTAAAGGAATTCTACCCAAATTTCTTTTGAGTGTTAAATGGGGTAAAATCATGCTTAGAAAATGCATAAGTATAAAAAATAAGTTTACTTATGCTGCTTAATTGAAATTATGCCAAAACATCAAAAATTTGGAGCGAGGATAAAACATTCAAGAAAATCACGCATAAATAATGCTCCAATATTGCTAAATGAGGATTTAGGATGAATGTTTATGATAGTTATTATGGTGGAATGATGATATATTAATCTCATAATTTTTGAATTTCAGGATTATGCGTAAGTGAAATTATGATGAATTTTAGTATATGGAGAAAATGATTTAATTGGCCAAGTTAATGATGATAAATTCAAAATTCATGAATTTTTTTATGATATACTAAACATAAGTTATGTCATGGTATTTTTTATTTTTGAAAAAAATGTTAATTTTTGGAACCCATGAACAATAACTTTCAATGCTGTGAACAGTTACTGCTACAGTAACTTGCTATATTAACGTGAACAGTAATCTGCTACAGTAATCATAAAATAATGATTTTGAATAGTAACTATGAACAGTGAACAACGTGATTTTGAAGAAAATTTGAGATTAATTTTTGAGGATTAAGTCATCAACTAAGTGCTTAAGAATGAGCACAATGTGTGAAATGTATAAAATATGTGAAAAATGATAAGTGGAAGTAATAAACTTCCATATAATATCAAATGAATGACTAATGAATGTGTTATGGTAAATGAGAATGATACCTTAAAAATGGGTATTAAAAATATGGTGAAATGAGTGGCATAATGCATAAGTTATGATGTGCATGTACACGCGACTAGGAATTCAAGTAGGTTGTGAATGTTTACAAGCAAAAGAAAGTATCTGAATTCTATGTAATTCTTATATGTATAGGTAAAGGAAAAGAGTTAAGTGAGACAAAAAGCTAAACAAACAAGGTAAGCAAGCAAACCTTTTTAAAATGTGATTTTATATGATGTTATGTTGCAAACTTGGAATATGTTGGAATTGCTTCATCGTAAGCAAATCCTTATAAAAGTATGGAGAAATGTGGAAATGGTTGCATCATGATGGAGAAAAGAAAATTTTTATTTTTAAATAATATTTGATTTTATCAAATGAATTTGAAATAAATTATTGAATATTTTGAAAAGGAGATTTTAAGAAAGGCCAATTGATAAACTGATTGTACAAAATGATTTGAGTAACGGTAATGATCAAAGGATGATGCAAGCTTATATTTATAGAAATAAACAATGTGTCATGGGGACAATATATATGATACTAGATGGGAAAATGATGTTTATATATCTTTTGTTCATTAAAACCCAGAAATGAGAAGAAAAATTTTTTCAAGAAGTCTTTTGTTTTCAAAATATTAAAATGTTTTCAAAATTGTTTTATCTTTTAAAAATTATTTACAACCATCTTAGCAATATTTTGAAAATATTATTGCTCAAATGCTATCTTCAAATATTTCAAATGATTTATAAAAATCTTGTATAAATGTTTCCAAATTTATTTTAAGGTTGACCATTCTTACAAAATATCTGTAAGTATAGAACTTGTTAACTTGGGTTGTACCCAGTTTTCAAGTTAGAAAGGGATATAGACTAAGGTTTGTATTAGTTTTATGAAAGTATGTTAGTATCAAGTTTCAGAAAAGGACACAGACTGTGGCTTGTGGTGTTTTATAAAATCATGCTAACATATGAATGTGGATGAGAAGTGTGCACATGGATTATGTGCAAGGTCTAGTATAGAGGATATGCAGACCGGATGTGGTTGCAAAGTGGGCCCCCTCTACGTAGGCCAAGTCGCTTGAAAAGCCGGTGGTGCCCTCCCTGAAATGGGAGAAGGAATGAATAGCGACGATCTGAGTATATGTTTATTTAAATGCTCGTTTTAATACAAGTATACGTGCTGATCAAGTAATAAAGAGTGAGTAGAGTATCGTTCCCACGAGGATTGTGTTAAACGGATTAGCACCTTAAATTTCAATTGTCTAAGTGAATTGGTAAAATAAATGAGAGTTTGCTTATAAAGAATTGAATTAAACTAAACTAAACAAAGCAGTAAATGACCAGAGTGGAGTGGATATTGTTGAGATTGCCTTGAGATGATTAAGATAGGTGGGAATATGAATTCATTGAATCATAACTATGTCATTTGATCTCATTTAAGTTAGTTGTGCAGAGATTACTAATCTAGGTTCATTCATATTTATATATGTCTTCCAACACATACAAACCTAACTAAGTTTTAGTTATTTGCTATGTTCCCATGCAAATAAGTAAAACAAGGTTGATAACCACATAACCTAATCAAGATTACAAAGAGTTAATAGGTATATTCCTATCCATATCAACATCCAACACAAATAAGAGCTAGAATACTTGTGTCTTATATATGAATTTTATTCAAATCCCACTTTTCCAAACATGAATCTGAATATTAGATCAATCCGCAAGGTTGCAAAGCTTGTAAACGCATTAAGCATGATATATAAGGGTAATCTCAAGTAACTCAAATCACAGCACAACTGTATTATTAATTCAAGCATAAGAAAACCAAATATCATAAGCTATGAGTTCAAATCTTACATATTTCCCACCATAGGAAGATTTAGCTCATTAATATGACTTCAATTCCTATTAAAATCAAGTTACAATCATCTCTAAGAACATAGAGGAAAGGAAAGAGAAAGGAAAGAGAATGAGAAAGAGAAGAACTCAATCCCGGAAGCTTCCACTAGCGAGATCGGATCTCCTCTTACGCTTGCGATGGAAAACAAGTCCTTTTCCTTTTCTGTGCGGCTACTCTAGCGGCTCTTTCCACGCCTTTCCTTGTTCTAGTTTCTCCTCCATAACTCTACTCCGCACGCAGCCCTAAGAGATCTATTTATATTGGTAGCTTGCACAGCGTACGAGCAGAAACTCACGCGCACGGATGCGTAGTGGCGCCTAGGCGCCAACTCTCTATTTGCTGAGTGACTTTGAAACCTTTCGGAATGCCTTGGGAGTTCATGCCTTGGCGCCTAAGCACTAACTCTCTAGAAACTTTTGACCTAAAAACTCTTCTAAGCGTGTCTGCATGTTAATGAAGTAGCACCTAGGCGCCAACTCCTTAAATGCAATATGTTGTGTGAGGTGGTGGAACTTCTGGCTAGGCATGTCGGGTGGCGCCTGGGCGCAAGCCTACCTGCTTATTCACTTGGCTATGTTCATCCTTCGACTCGCTCGTGTACCTGCAATTCTCCATCATTCCTATAAAAATGAATAAAACTAAATAAATGAACTAAAAATGCCTAATTTATACTAAAAATGCATAAGAACTACATAATGCTCCTAAAATGCAAAGCGAGTGAAAATTTAGCTAAATAATGCAAACTAAACCTAATCTCTTGGACTAATACTCAAAAATAGTCTGAAATAGGCCATGATAACTCATATTTTTACGAGTTATCAGATAGTCGCCCAATTAACGGGCTATCTGATGAAAGAGTTTCTCTCCTAAGGAGGAAATAGTGATCACTTGGTAAGTGCACCTACTAGACAGACAGAAATGTAATGCATGATGCATATGCTTATTTTGAAAAGGTTTTATGGAAAATATTTTAATGACATGAGAATGTCCTTGGAAAAAGGAAGTTTTATGAAAAATTTTTTTATGTCCATAAAAAAAATGTTTACATGTTAAGTTTGCAAGCATATGTTTTATGAAAGGTTTTATGAAAAGGTTTCCTCTGAATGATAGTGATCACTTGTTAAGTGTCTACTATCGAATGAGATAAATGCATTTAAAATAACAAAATGCTTGCTTATTGAGTTTCGACTCACTTTTTCTTTCCAAACAATAGACAGGTATAGAACATGACATGATGGAAAAGAAAAGGATGATATGAAGAAAGAGTGATGACATGTTAGTTTGTATGATATTAGAAAATTTTCAGAAGTCATATGTATGAAATGATCAGAAACCTGTATTATAGAAAAACAAGTTAGAATGTTATAAATAATATTTGCAGAAAAAAGGTTATGCCAAGAATATGTTTATATATGATGATATGATGTTATGTGATGAAAGAAAAGAAATTTTTTTTTGGGATGAGATCCAATTAAAAATCCCGCCGTGTAATCAGGGTAACAATCCTGAGTCACGTTTACTACTCAATGAGATCTTGGAGTAAGGCTTTTAAGTACTCCAGTTCGGGGTGCCACACGTTTCCTCTTCAGCATGATATATTCATGATGATTCTCTAGGCGACCAGTTGTAGCGGGCTATGGAGTACTTTGGTATAGCTGTGGAATATTTTTGACGGTTACAAGTCTACCAAGGGGTTGAGGTGACTTGGATATGAATGATGAGCATTTTGCATTGCATAAGCATTTCAAAAACATAGTTGCTTGCATGAGCATGGAATCAAGAGTATCATTATGATGAGCTAAAGGATGAGTAAGGGTACAACTTGGGCTCATGAAACTTGGGTTCACTTTGACCCTAATTCTAACCCTATTTATAAAACATCAACCATAACCCTAACCTTAATTCTATTTGTAAAATTTAAACTCTAACCCTATTTTTGAAAATTGGGTTCGGGTTGAGTTTTAGGTTAATATTTATGTTGATGAATTTACATTTTATTTAAAAGTGATAACTTTAGAATTTTATATGAATAAATAATAATAAAAAATTATGTAAGTAAACATAATAATATATAATCAAACTACAGATTTTTTTAAATATAATAATATAAAGAATATTTTTAGAAAAAATTTAACATAAAAAATAAGATAAAGGAAGAAAATTAATGAGTGTAAAAGTA
>JAXCLR010000001.1:29696422-29708083 GCA_035584095.1 Annona squamosa
TATTTATAATAAAATTACAATATGCCAAACATGTATTCAAATATAGATATAATAACATAAAATATAAAGAATATAAAGAAATATTGTTTAAATAGCATATTTAATATATTTTATAATAAATATAAAATAGGAAATCGGGCTCCGGTTCTTTGGGTTTGGGTTCACTTGAACCCTAACATGATCATATTTACAAATCGGGTTCTTCGAGTTTGGGTTACGAAAAAGCAAGTTTCAACATCGTTTAGAATTGGGTTCGACGGGCCGGGTTTGGCTTAATCCAACCCAAGCTACACCTCTATGGATGAGCATATGCATTTGAAAGATTTTCATATTGTGAGCTATTTTATGAGAATGATATGTATTTACTTTAATATTTTAGTTTTATTATTTTCTTACTTATACTTTCTTATGTTGATACTTTGAATGGCAGGTTTGAAAGCCCAATATGGGATTAGTGTTAAACAGGAATGAGGGATCTCGGTCTGATGAGTCACATATGAGTTTGCCACCTCCTCAGTAGGATTTCAATTTTAATATTTTATTTGACGTATAGATGATGATGTAGTTAGGGCTTCTTCTTGGCAAAAATAATTTTATTATGGAGGTGATTCATGATTAATAATGGTGGAGGATTAATGGAGATTTAGATGATTTATTCTACTTAACTTTTATATTTCTATATTTTTTTGAGTTGAGAATGTCTCTAGATTGTATGATGCGAGTATGCTTATATAGGATGATTCCATTTAGCCCATTAGCTTCATGGTTCTTTAGAAATGCTGCTTGATTTTTTAGTGAAATGCGACAGCTATTGACTAAGGGTAAATCTATGTCTTTTAGGCAAGAAATATCAAAGTAAAGTTAAGAATAGTTAGATAGAACTACAGTTAAGCAAGATTTGTAATAGAAGCATATAGGATAAGTCAACTAGTAGAGTATTAAACTACTGGAGAGCGCTAGTTTAGGTGATAGAACTAGAGGCCCTTAGGGTATTCAAATTGAGTCTTTGATAACTAGACAAAATGTGAGTTATCACTGTTTATTTTAGACTAATTTCGAATGTTAGTTCAAGAGAATCATATGGATTTGCATAGGTTTTACATTAGTTTTTATCATTCTTATATTCTATGCATTGTAAGTAGAATTTATTCATTTTGAGTTAAAGCTAAAATAATTCATGGCATTTTAGGTTATAGTAATCATATTAGAGTATGTAGGGTTGCATCTATGCTTTTGCATGTGACGGGGTCATGAGGAAAAGTATAAAATTGTGCCTTTCAATCCTGAACTTGAAAGGACATATTTGATAAGGCATCGTAAGAGCAGAGAAGCTAGAAGTCAAAATATTCAAATGGAGCACGTAGGTGATGATTGGAAATTAATAACATATTTTGTGGACATTTTATACCAATTTGGTGGGTAATTAGTTGAGTTTAATGTGAAATTTGATTTAAAATATGTGTTTTGCAACAATTATTTTTTAAATATTAATTTCAAGTTATTTAAATAGTTTTTATAATCTTTTGGCTTGAAATTAATTTTATTTGTTGCTATGAAATTAAATGGGCTTAAAATAATTTTTATAATAATAATCCACTAATGATTTTGATGAATTAATGATTTAAATATTTTTTTAATGCAGGAAAACAAATTACACCAAGTAGGTCCCACAAGATCACGTCCAAGCTTCACCTCAAGATGTATTTGTGTAAATAGATTTTTATGCAAATTCAAATTGCGTCCAGAAGTGGGGCCCACCAGAGATTTCAGAAATCATGCAACGATCTAGCTTATGCAATAACGTCCAACAAGTTAGAAATTTGATCGTCCAATGCATTCCACCGCCCAACAAATCAACGACCTGGATTTTTTTCGGCAAAACTCCATTGTCCAGCAAACCATCCAGTCGTCCATCATATTTTTATGCCATCCAAAATCCACCGCTCATCCATGCATCCAACCATCCAGTTGTCCATCATATTTTTATGCCATCCAGCATCCACCGCTCATCCATGCATCCAACGTCAATATCAGAACCGCCCAACCGTCCAGATTTTTTTAACCCAACCGTCCATAAGAAATTGCACCTGCACCGTTCAAATTCCTTTAGCATGTCAGAAATTTAGCAGCAAATCAAATGCATCCTGGCCGTCAATCAGATCATCAAATCTGGCCGTCCAGCTTTTATAAATTGAAACCGTCCAATTAAATCCAGGCAGTCCACTTAAAACCATTCAGAATGTCCATCAATACAAGCTAAGCCGTCCATTAATTCAGCACCTAAGTTGAATCGTCCATTACCTTTGTGGCCCACCAACCATGCTGAATATTCAACACCGAAGAGGAAATCTCCAAAGATGCAGATCACATTTAGTCGTCCAGAAATAGATGTTCAATGCAAATTGGGGCCGTCCATTACGCAAGATGTCCAGAAATAGCCATCCAAAAATTGGGGCCCACCTATTACGCAGCCGAATCCAACGTAAATTCAAATTGTGTCGGGGAATATGGGGCCTACCTATGCGCACTTATGGATGGATATAAAAGGGGAAGCAAGCAACGAAGAATGGGAGATAATTCCTGGAAGAGTAGAAAATTCCGGCAGGAGAATAATTCTAGGTAGAAAATTGGAGGTAGAAATTTGAGAGAAAAAGAGAGAGAGACAGCAAGGAGGTGGAGAGCATAGGAAAAAGGCGGACCAGCGAGTTAAAAAGGTGGATCGGCGAGTTGCGTGGAGCGATCGATACACCATCAGGGTTTCAAACAAATAAGCTTTTGTATCTTTTCCCTTTTTAGTTTTAATTATCTTATTTAAGATGGATTTGAATTTGAATTTTATTTTGGACTTAAACATGCTTGGCTAAACCCTAAATCTAGAGTTTAGGATGTAGCATGCGTACAATATAGCGTGGTGTGGGTTTTTAATTTATATTGTTGTTAATTTAATATCTTGTGATTTTAATGCTTACTTTGTACATTAGCCCGTTGTGGTGCCCCAGCATGAGATGTCACATCCTTACCTCAAAATCTATCGATTGGTAAATGTGAATCAGGATTGTTGCCCTCATCACGTGGTGAGTAATTTATTGGATCTCGTCAAATTTATTTTTGATTCATTTCGTCTATCATCATTCGTTTCTTTACATTCTACATCATTTATCATACAATTGGCAAAATACTTATAGTAAGCAGAAAGCAGGACAAGGAGTCCGCCCTTGACATTACTAAGTCGGAAGGTTCGGCAAAATGATCATGTTATGAATGTATGTTCCCTGAGCTAGCGTACCCTCACATGAAGGATTATGTCATGAATGGAAATGATGCATTTGCATATCCAATGTTTAAAAAATGCCCAAAAATTAGGATTAAACCAGTTTACATGACTGGTTTAAATGAAAGGTTAATAAATGGTTTATGAAAAGATTTCTATTCTATAGGTAGTTGATCACTTGGTAAGTGTCTCCTACCGAATGAAGAGAAATACTTTTGAACAATGTTGCCTTTAAAATGAATTGCTTGAAAACCTTATAGCTTGGTTTTTGAGTTTCGACTCACATTTTGTTTTCTAAACCCAAAGACAGGTGAAAGGAATGAGGCAAGGAGCACGGTGGAGATTCAAGGATGGATGAATTTCTATGAGTTACTTGTGTATGAACCTAAAGGTTGAATAGTTATATGAATGATAACAATTAAATTGTTATTCAATGATGTAGAAGGTTTATGCTATATTTTATGTGTATGGATTGGCAAAAAATTTTTATGGATAAATGCTAAGGCATGAAATATCATGATATGATTAAGTATGAAGGTTAAGAGATAACATGTGTAATTCTGAAATGGTTTAATGGCCTAAAAAGCCATTTGATGGAAAGTTGAAATAAGTGGAATGATATAAACTTCTAAAAAGTTAGGATTAAGTGGATAAATATCTAATAAGCCCGCCGTGTGACAGAGCAATAATCCTGATCACATTTACCAATTGATAGATCTTTGAGTAAAGTTGTGACACTCAGGTTGGGGCGCCACACATCTCCTCTTCATCTTTCTCTACTAATTTTTTTTCTAATTTCTTCATCTTTGGGATGTATTTCAATTGTTGTTTGATGGGATTTGCTAATATGGTCTTGGGCTAAATTCCAAAGGATGGGAGATTGAGATGATTGACTCTTAAACTATGTCACTTTAGTTATTTATAATTTCAATATGAATATATAGTTGTTGTATGGATGTGATGTATGGATTTATCCTTACATGTAGTGTTTAATGCTTTTTGTTAGCCTAGTTGACGTACAGGATGATATATTTACTAGATTCATGTTTAGAAGAAATGACTCTAGTCAAGAATCACATGAATGTGAACGACACAGGTTTATAACCTTGATAGGTAAAATGTTAAATGGATAGGAATATACCATTTAATACTGTATAATCTTAATATGCTAGAGACTAATCGATCTCACCATATTCATTTGCATGGGAACCTAGTAAAAGGTTATAGTAAGATTAGGTTGATATATGCTGGAAAGCATGTACAAATATATAAGAGCCTAGGTTAGTCATTCCTGCATCACCAAATGCAAAGGAACCAATTTAATATGGTTTAGGTTCAAAGATTCCCATTTCCCATCCATTACGATATTCTTTAAGAATCCCTGCTCAACCCTGCTCCATTCATTAGCCCATAACTCATTGCATTTAATTTTTCATTCAAACAATTACTTAAAAACCTTTATCCATTGAAGGCAATTGAATTTTAAAGATATAATTTGTTAACCTAGTCCTTGTGGGAATGATACTTTATCCACTCTTTGTTACTTACATGACACGTTTAGTTGCGTTAGAACGAGCAATTTAATTAGACATATATGTGGCTTGTCAGTCTTATTAAATAGTATGAGTTGTTATATTAAGTGCAAAGTTCACATGTCATATTTATTAATTGAGATTTTTGTCATGATGTAGATTTTAATATCTCCAAGACCTAAGAGAAATGCGGTAAAGGGAAGAATCTTATAATAGAGGAGCCTACTAGATGAGGCGGGTGATCCCGAGCGGTAGAGTTGATCATAAATGAGTCTAGATAGGTGGAGATGTCATACCAAAGGTGTTAGTGAGGATTTGTAGGAAAAGAGGATGACTAGGGAGAATCAACAAAGAGCAACAATAGATTGGTAGAGGCCAAGGGCCTAACATTGGAGGCCCGAGCCCAAGTGATATGGCAAGGCCAACTAGCAACATTCCTATAGGAGTAAGTACTTTGGAAGAGCAGTTTGAGTAGTAGTTAGAGGAGTGGTTAGGACAGTAGTTGGAGGGGTGACTAAATATGGCCAGTCATTCGATTATAGAGGAGATGTGTCAAGAGATTCACACACTGTTGGTTCAAGGTTATCGCTAAAGAGAGAAGTATTAATGTCAAATCAACCAGTATAAATTATAAATCAAATATTAAATTTTGATGATTAACAACCAATTTGAATAGTTAAAGGCTACTAATAAAAATTTGGGCATGTGCATGAAAGATATGATTTCAAAATCCAACTATAAATCATGAAATTGCATAGGCATTCAAGTTGACTTCAAAAGTGACCTGGATGAAGTCACATCCCACAACTCCATTATATGCGACTTGGGTGAAGCCACAGATGAAGTCGACCACAATATGCGACTTGGAGACTCAAGGTTATTCAAAAAGTTCTAACTCTAAAATGACATTTGAAATCACACTCCAAATTGTCTCCAGATAGTGACTTAGGTAAAGCCGAAGTTGAAGTTGATCCGATTTTGTGACTTAGAAAAACAAATGAATACACAAATTTTCTCTCTTAAGAATAGAGAATGAACTCACATCCCAAGTCAATCCAACTTGACTTATGTGAAGTTCAATTTAAAGTTGACCTAAAGATGAGATTGGAAGGAAGAAAGGATGATGAAAATAAAATCAAAGAACTAAAGCCTTACAACATCATCGAGTTGATGCCAAAGCCAAAGTCAATTTGCCCACGAATTGGGCAAAGTCCCCTCCTCAAGTTGACTCAACATGCAACTTGAAGGCAAAAGCTTATAGGAAAACTTGTTGGAAGGAATTGGAGTATAGAAGTTGATACGACTTTAGTCATAATGCCTAAAAAAAAATTTCAATATTGGTGCATTAAATGCGTGCTACCTACCATTAAAAATTAAAAAATTCTTCATGCCTATAAAAGACATGTCAAGCAGAGTTAATGGGGTGTGATACCCGGATCTAAGTAGGACTCATATGTATGTAATAGGAATGTAATTATGATGTACATATGTATTAAATGAATTTTGAATGATTTTTCTGAATTATATCATATTTCGAATTAAGGTTTCTATTGGAAATAATAATTAAAAATTTAATCACCGGAGCCCAAAGTGAGTCGATATGACCCGAGGGGCTTAATGGGGATTTAAAGGTGACAATGTGTCATGAATAATCATGATTTAATTTATGAAGACTAAAATGTAATTATGAAATTAAGGTGAAAAATAATAGAAAATTTGTAATTCGAAGTCCATAAAGAGGATTTCAATGAAATTTCAAAGGTAAGCTCACGATAGTGGGCCCAATCTTATGAATGGATTGGATTAAGGGAATCATGATGGAATTAGAGTGATAATTAATTATTTTTATCCCAAATCCAAAAGATAAATTCAAGTGGTCATAACTTGAGTTAGAACAGTCGATTTTAGACGAAATTTGAGAGAGATGGATAAAACGATATGACTAATGGTATGGTAGGAATGGATTAAGCTAATTATTAAGGAATTTTCTTAATCACTACAGGAGAAAATAACTTTATAGATAAAAAGACAAAGCAATTAAGCATGGGGATAAGGTGGCAAGAGATGGGTGGATTGGCACCCAAAAATTAGATTTTTTTGATTTTTAAAAATTCTAAAATGCCCATGTAATTAGCCTAACCTCTAGAATAGTTAATGAGGAATTAAATGGGCTGGAAATATCAGCCACAAAATTCCAAAATTGGCAGCAAGGTGGATGTCCCATGTGTGGATAGCTAGGTGGCCCATTAATGCATGATTTTGTGATTTTTTTATTAAGATAATTACTCAATTTTACTTGGGTAAAAATTATCCAAGTGTACAAGGGATAAGTGCACATTTATGTGGATTTCAAATGGAATAAAAAAAGGGACATGGTTTTGGAAAATTCTAGCAACCAACCCAAGTGACGTCCATAGCAAGAGAGAGAGAGAGAGAGAGAGAGAGAGAGAGGGAAGAGAGGAAACTAAGGGGAGAAAAATTCTTCAAAAATCCAGCAAGCCTCAATGACCCCAACAGCAAGGAAAGGGAGAAAATAGAAGGAAAAGAAGAAGGAAAAAGGTAAAGAAAAGCTCCGGAAGCTCAGGACAAAGAATCAACCAAATCGGGTAAGTACCCGTTGAGTTTAAGCCTTCCAATTTCCAAGTTTTCTTCTTGATTTGGAATCATGGTTTTGAGTCATAAAATACCTCTTAAAGAACAATTTTCAAAGATTGAAGATGCTTAGTTAAATATGTTGGTTTATAAAGTTTAATTTGGAGATTAATCAGCCCATATCATTTAATCTACACTCGTGTGTAGTAAATCTGGACCTGGAAAGGAAAATATGTAAGAAATTGTTAATGAATTATTGTTATCATAAAAATTTGTGGAACAACTCATGATGGGGATTAAAGAATGACCCAATTTTTAGCTTAAAAGGATAAGCACGTTGTAAATTAAAAATCCAGGAAAATCAACCTGGACAAGATTGAATGGGTGGCAGGATCAGCTGCGCCAACTAATTTTTAATAATTTTTATATAAGTAATTTTAGGTTGAAAACTTTGTAGAATAATAAGACATATTTAGAATCACATAAACAAATAAAAATTAGGTTTCGATGGGTATAAATATACCCCATAATTTACGTGATTTTGGCTGTTTGAAAAAGGATGCTGCTATCCAGCAGAGTAAAAATACCAAAATAAATAGAAATACTAAATATTTCATGCTGAAAATATTTGTTTTGGTTAATTAATATACTTATTAAGGTAGGGTAGAAATTGTAGATCAAAACTACTTGATTTGATATTAATTAAAGATTTTGAGAATTCAGTATGCCTGAATTCAGCATTATAGACAACTTAAGGAATAAATTAAGATAAATGTTAAATTCCAGATTTTTGTGATGGAATTTAACTTATAATGGGATATAAACAAGTTATTATGAGGGTTTCACCTATTAGAGGTAAACAAGATTATCCTAAATATAATTTTTTAAGATATGCAAAGGGATGTCCAAAGAAGGGTGCAAAGGGTACCCAAGATGTATATGAAAGTTGTTGTATGGAAACCATTTAATTATGGGATTCAAATATGTGTTAATACCCTAAATTTAGGTTAATAAAATCATGGTTTAAGGATGAAAATTTTGGATTAAAAATCTATTTAGATCATGTTGCTAAAGAGAGCATTGAAACGACGAAAAAGGGGTTCTAAAGTTGCTGTTTTGGGAACCCTATAATAAATGGATTAAAATTTCAAAAATTAACCCTGAATTATGTGTTATTTAAGGTATTTAATCATGCTAAAATTAGGATTAAATTTCTATTTTAAGAAATTTTAAGAAACACATAACTATGTAATGAGAAATGGACTTGTATGGAAGGATGGGTATGAATGAATGATAAATGGGGTATGTAAATTCCAAAAATGAAAAAATGCATGGAATTATGGTAAAAAGAGATGACTAAGTTACTTAATGATTTAGTAATTTTAATCTTAAATTTTAAGATTAATATATAAGGTTTACACGTCGAATGTATGTTTAAAACGAACGTCGACGTATGAAACGTGAGAAAATGAATGAAAAATGATAAATCAGAGGTATGAGACCTCATGTAATGATGTATGAATCTTTGTTAGGTGTATGAATGAATACCGTACACATGGGGTACGGAATGATATGCGTCAAATGATGAAAGGCATGATTATATGCTATGTATATGAAAACCGACTTGAAATTCAAGCGGTTAATGCATGAAATGAATTATGGGTTGGAAAACTAGGATTATGCAAGCCAATGAAAGTGTTATGAATGCTATATCAATTGTATGTATAGGCAAAGGCAAGGAGAGAGCTAACTTGGGAAGCTAAGGTTGAACAGGAAAGCAAGCGAACTTTTCAAATTATGGATTTTTCTCTATATGTTGAAATGATAATTATGTCAATGCTTTTATGATTATGTTTTAACGAATAGGCAAGCACAAGTTTTGAAAATGACGACTTTAATGCAAAGCTACAAGCTTTGAAAAATGATGACTTTAAGAAAAAGCTTCAAGGTTTGCTTCATGGGAAGCAAGCAACATTTTTAAGATAAAAAAAAATTTATCACAAATGTTGCCATGAATTAGCAATGCTTTATGATAATAGGATTGAAAAATTTGCTTATGAGTGAGCAAGTTCTCCATAATATTAATTTCACAGGATTTTATGTTTTATGTCGATGGTTTTAAGAATTTACTTTTAAGTAAGCAAGTTCTTTCTAATATTGTTTCAAAAGTATTTTATAAGAAAAAATTTTTTTTACCCTTTTTCACAAAGTAACAAATGTAAATAAGTTTTGAATTTCTCTTATTATATTTTATGATAAATAATCATGTTATAAAAGAAAACGAAGATTTGATTTATGAAAAAGATTGGTTTTGTTATGTTATGATAACTAAATATCAACAATAATTTGGACATAGTCCATATGTTTTTTGCATGATATTCGAAAAATTTTGATTTCTTTTAGATAAGGAAATTTATAATGAAAATATCTTCAAAAATGGTTATACGAATGTTGTTGAATGAGATTTAAAGATGTCCAACCTAATAGGTGATTTCTTAAAATGGTTTAATTTTAGGTTGCTAAATGGCATGCAAAAGACTATCAATTTCTCCTTTATGTAAAATAGTATAATAGATATGTGGACAATAATTTAATTGTTAGGTTGTGGAGAAGGGGATAGTATAATTGCATAACTTTTGTAAGCAAAAGGCCTTGAAATAAAAACCCAAAAAATATTAGAAAAAGATATGGTTTATTGTTGAAAATTCAAAGGTTTTGAAATTTATTTATTATAAAGGTTTTTAAGATGTATTATTTCTCAAACATTTCAAATATTTATCAAAATATTTTACTCAAAATGGTTTTAAAAGAATTTCATAAGGTCATCCTAAAACTAAAATTTAAATGATAACTTGTTTAAAGTGAGTGCGCTCGCTTTACAAGTTAACACAGACTATGGTCTGTGATGTGTTTTTAAAAATGATTTTTAAAGATATAGACTTCAATCTCTGATGATTTGTGAGTATGAATGCAAGTTCTGGTTTGTGATCCCGGTTTAAAAGGTCATGGGCAGCGGTCTATGATATTTTAAACCAAATAGACTGAGGTCTGTTAGGATGATGTATGGTGCACCAGTACACGGAATAGGTCGGTTGTAGAGCACAGTCGGATGGCAGGGGCCCACTCTACATATGGCTAAGTCACTAAGGGATGACAGGAGGCCAGCGATGCTCTCCCTGAGATGGGAGCAAGATGAAAGAATAGCCGCTTGGATAGCGTGCTGTTACGTATGGATTCTCTTCTAAAAAGTAGAATAATCACTTGCTAAGTGTCACTACTGGATGGAGAGAAATGCATTTGCTTATGTTTTGCTTTTGAAAAGCCCAAAGGTTCACATGAAAGTATGTTTTTATGAAAGTTATCCTAAAGGTATTTTTATGAAACGATTACCCTAAAATAAGGTGTTTTACACAAAAATGTAAATAACAGGAATGAAAGGACATGTTTTTGTGCAAATGCAATTGTGAAAATGATTTATGTATTGTATATTTTTTGTTTATTATAAACAAGCCCCAAGCTGGTAATTATAAAAAAGATTTATGTGAAGCTTGGTTTTGGACATAAGAATGTTCATTTCCAAAGGATTTGAATGGTACATGTTTATAGACATGAGAATGTCCAATGCCTAAGTACTTTGATAGAATGTGTTTTAGGACATATGAATGTCCATTATCAAAAAATTATGTCAAAAATATTTTGAGACATCAAAGGTCTTTAGGCTAAAGGATTTTATGATGAAAAATATTTTTGGATATAAAAATGTCCTTTGCCGAGAAAGGCTTATGTGAATGATGTTTTAGGACATGAGAATGTCCTCCTTTGCCAAAGAATTTATCAAAAGAATGTTTTGGATGTAAAACGTCCACTGGCAAAAGATGGTTTTATGTAAATTTTTTGGAACATTGGAAGTGTTCACTCAAGACAAAAGGGAATTAATTAAAAAGGGTAAAACATGTATGTTTTACCTTAACAAGCCCAACCATGGCTTGTAAAAGATTTTAAGAATAAATGTTTTATGAAAATGTTCAAGGACATAGAATCATTCTCATGAATAAAGGATTTCATGATAATATTTTAGGACATATAAATGGGAACCCAATTCAGTGCACCCGCGTGCATTCAGCCTCAATGCACTCGGGTGCACCACACCTATTTTTTTATTTTTTTATTTTGAAAATTTTTTCATGATGCTGTTAATATAGGTTTATTTAACATATGTATCAATTTTTACTATTTTTGGAGATTTTTAGATTTTTTTTTAGATTT
>JAXCLR010000001.1:29731698-29745502 GCA_035584095.1 Annona squamosa
TCATGAATAATCATGTTAATTACCATGATTTCATTTATGGAGATTAAAGTGTAATTTTGGAATTAAGGTGAAAAATGATGAAAAATTCATAATTTGACGCCTACAAGGCGGATTTTGATGAAATTTGAAAGGTAAGCTCACGACGGTGGGCCCAATTTTATAAATGGATTGGATTAAGAGAATCATGATGGAATTAGGGTAATAATTAATTATTTTATTCTCAAATCCAAAAGATATATTCAAGTGGTCATAATTTGACGTAGAAACGTCGGTTTGAGATGAAATTTGAAACGATGAAATAAAATTATGAAATCTATGAGATGAATGGAATGGATTAAGCTTATTATCATGATAAATGATTTTCTTGGAGAACAAGTAACAAGTTGCTTAAGGGCTAAGCAAAGAAAGGCAATTGTGGACAAGTGGATGGCTGTGATTAAAGTTGCTTTTTTGACTTTTGTAAAAGGTAAAATCAGATTTTACTTGCTACAAATATGCCACCACATATGGTAGATAAGGGAGCATTTAAGGAGTGTGGAATTGCAGCACCAAGTGGGCCCCATAGCTGGAAAATCCAGCACCTATGTAAGGCCATGCATGTTCATGTAGAAGGGACTTTGGAAAATTGGTTAAGTGCTGGAAAATTCTTTCCCAAGGCAGCAGCTCATGTCCCAGATCTAGGACACCAAGGAGAAAAAAAATAGGAGAAAAATAAGGGGAAAACGAGGGATTATCATTTGATCAAGTAAGTTTATGCTAATCTTGATTTTATGTCTCAAATCTGGAAGTTATTTGATGTTGTAAACTAAATTATGGACAAAATAGTAAATGGACGAATTTTAGCATGAAAAATTTTGGGAAGAATAATTATGAGGTTATTAAGGAACGACAAAATTTACAGATTAAAATGATAAGTACTTTGGAAGTTAAAAATCCGAGACGATTAGCCCAAACAGGGTAAAATGGGTGACAGGATCAGCTGTATAAAATTATTTTTCATAATTTTTATACAAGGATTTTTTAGTTGAAATGTTTACAGGATGTAGATGAAATATTGGGGATCACATAAAAAATTAAAAATTAGGTTTTAATGGGTATAAATATACCCAATAATTAATGTCATTCAAGTTGTCTGCAAATGAATTTTGCTGTCCAGCAAGGTAACAATACCAAAATAAATAGAAATATTAAATATTTAGTGCTGAAAATATTTATTTTGGTTAATTTATGTAGTTATTGAGGTATTTTATAAATTTAAAATCAAAACTACTTGATTTGATATTAATTCTAGTTTTTGAGATTTCAGTACGCCTGATTTCAGCATATGTGGATAATTGGAGAAGAAAATCAAAAAGAAATATGAAACTTTTGTAGAAATTACCCAAATTGATATATGTGTTAATAAAATAAATTTGGATTAGGAAAAGTGGATTATATGCTGAAAATTCGGATTTATAAATCTGTTTAGGGTTATGTGTGAAGAGACTCGTTAAATGGGTGAAAAATGGGTTCCAAAGTTGTTGTTTTGGAAACCTAAGATTAGTGGATTTAAATCCCATGAAAATACCCTAAGTACAGTGATAATTAAGAATAATTATCATGCTGAAATGTTGATTAAGTTGCTGACTTTGGAAATTTTATGGAAGGTCTCATATATGTGTTGCCAAATGGACATATGTGAAAGGATAGACATGCATAAGTGGTAAATGACTTGTGAAATTTGAGTTTGTGCAAAAATGCATGAAAATATGATAATTTTGGGAATATGTTTCTGTTATAATTGAATTATGTTAATCTCAAATTTTGGGGTTGATTAATGAGGCTTAAGGCAACGACGTGTGCCTAAAATGAGCAACGATGTGTGAATTTTGGAAAATGAGTAAAAATGGCTTAAGGAAGGTAATGAGCCATTAAATAATGGTTATTAAATGATTATTGAGTGATTGGATGATTACCTTATTTATGGGATTAAATAGGTTGTGTAAAAGCTCATGTAATAAGTATGTGCTATATGGGTATAACGATTTGAGAAGTCGAAGGAATTATCTATGTTAATGCAAATGGGTTGGAAAACTGAGTTGAATGCACGCAAAGGAGATATATGAATGTTATATCATTCTTATATGTATAGGCAAAGGCGAAGGGATAAGCGAAATGGGAAGTGAAGCAAGCAAGGTAAGCAAGCAGCTTTCTAAATGATTTTGGTTTTCATTACAAGGTGTTTAAGGATGGTCATTCCTTGTTTTTATGAGTATTGAAATGTTTATTTCAGTTGAAATAAATGATTGCCTATGGTTTCACAACTATGCTCCAAATGTGTTGAAACATGAGTTTATGTGATGTTTTGTCGAAATGATGTTTCGAAAGGGATGGTGCAAAGAATTCTCCACATGAGAATGGGAAGTTCCATGTGTAAGGGGGTATATAATGCCGGGGTGACTATAAGTCATGCATGGAATGGAAATCAAGTAGGTTAGTCAAGGTAGTAAGTGGACAAGGAGTCCCCCTTGATGTTGCCAAGTTGGAAAAGGACTGGTGAGGAAGGCTAGTTCAGGTAGTAAGTGGACAAGGAGTCCCCCTTGACGTTGCCAAGTCGGTAGGTCCATCGCCAAGGATGGAAAGGATCATGCTATGAAAGAGTGTTCCCCGTGCTAGCGTACCGTTACTTGAAGGATAATGTCATCAATGGAAATGATGAATTTGCACATCCAATGTTTATGAAATATTTGCGAATGGTTTACATGAATAGTTTTCATGAAATATTTATGTAAAGTTTATGTAAAAATTTCTACTCCATAGGTAGTTGATCACTTGCTAAGTGTCTCTACCGAACGGACAGAAATGTTTTTAAAGAGTTGCTTTCAAAATGAATTGCATGAAAACCCTAAGCTTGCTTATTGAGTTGAATTTCAACTCACATTTTGTTTTTTAAACCCATAGACAGAGGAAAGGAAGGAGGCAAGGAGCACAGGTGGAGATTCAAGGATGAACGAATTTCCATGAGTACCTGTATATGAATCTAAGGGT
Organism: Annona squamosa; assembly: GCA_035584095.1. NCBI lineage: Eukaryota > Viridiplantae > Streptophyta > Magnoliopsida > Magnoliales > Annonaceae > Annona > Annona squamosa. The sequence goes on from JAXCLR010000001.1 coordinate 29,734,726, forward strand.
TGAATGATTATATGAATGATGACATTAAATTGTTATTTGATGTTGTAGAAGAATTATGTCATGTTTTATGCCTATGGATTGGCGCAAATTTTTTACGGGTAAACATTAAGGCATGACATATCATGATATGGTTCAGTATGAAGGTTATGAGATGACATGTGTAACTCTCAAATGATATAATGGCCTAAAATGGCATTTGATGGAAGCTTGAAACAAGTGAAATGATATAAAATCCTAAGGAGTTAGGATTAAGTGGATAAATATCCAATAAGAACCCCGCCGCGTGATCAGGGCAACAATCCTGATGCACATTTACCAATCGATAGGTCCTGAGGTAAGGATGTAACGCTCGGGCTGGGGTGCCACACATGTCCTGCATTAATGGTAGATGCAAAAATAGAAATGAGGAGACTTGAGGAGATGCCAATTGTTATGGATTTTTTTAACTTATTTCCGAAAGATTTGATAAGTTTACCTTTAGAGAGAAAAGTATAGTTTAGTATTGATTTGTATGTGGGTACAACTCCCATTCTGAAGACTCCTTACCAGATTACACTTATAAAGCTTGGTGAGTTGAAAAAGCAATTAAAGAACTTATAAGATAAGAAATTCATCCAACCCATCATACCACCATGGGATGCTCTAGTGTCATTTATGAAGAAGAAAGATGGTCATCTTTAGCTTTACATTGATTATAAGGAGCTCAACATAGATACTATGAAAAAAAGTATCCGTAATCAAGGATTGATGATTTGTTAGATTAGTTATAAGAAACTTGTGTATTTTCTAAGATTGATTTATAGTCTAAGTATCATCAAATGCAAGTTTGAGGTAAGAATGCGATAAAGATGACATTTAAAATGAGGTATGACTATTATAACTTCTTGATGATGTCATTTGGGTTAACTAATTCCCTATCATTCTTTATGAACTTTATGAACTAAGTGTTCAATAAGTATGTTGATTAGTTTATGGATAATATCATTGGAAATATTTTAATACATTCAAAGAGTGATGACATGCATCAACAGCAATTGAGGATGACCTTTTAGAGGTTAAGGGAGGAGAGACTTTATGTAAAACTCAAGAAGTTTGATTTTTGCTACGAGTAGTATTATTTTTTGAACATGTGGTGCCAACCGATGACATAGCAATGGATTTTCATAAGATTAAAGCAGTGGTAAATTGGGTAAGATCGACTTATGTGATAAAGGTGAGGAGTTCTATGGAGTTGACAGTATATTATAGAAGATTTTTGTAGGTATTCTCCATGATTGTAGTATCTTTAACAAAGCTAAATGAAAAGTGAGTTAATTTTGATACAACAAATAAATGTGAGGAGTTTTTTGTAGAGTTGAAGAGAATATTAATAGATGCTCTTATTCTATGGCGACCCAACCCGAGCGTCACAACCTTACTCCAAGATCTATCGATTGGTAAACATGATCAGGATTGTTGCCCTGTCACACAGCGGACTATTTGGATATTTATCAATTTTTATCTTAACTCCTTAGGAGTTTATATCATTTTAAACATTCCAATTAAAATATACACATATGATCTCATACTTTTCCATACTTAACAATTTAATGATAAATCATTCTTAGCAATTGACTATAAATTTTTTTCACTATTTATAGTCATAATCACCACATAGTTATAAACATAAGATAATCCTTATACAACAATAAATAACCATTAATATCATCAGACATGCAACCATACAATTCATAGAGTTCAATCACAGATAACTTGTAGAAATTCATTTTTTTCTTGAATCTCCACCTGTGCTCCTTGCATGGTTTTCCCCTTCACTTGTCTTCAGGATTTAGAAAACAAAACTGTGAGTCGAAATTCAATAAATAAGCTATAAGGTTTTCAGGCAATATATGTTTATTGAAAATAACTTGGAAAGCTACATTATACTTACTTGAGGGTATATCTTTAAACATACTTCTTATACCCGTCCAGTGTATGTCAAAAACAATGCGATGCATCATTTAAAATCATGACATTCCTTTGGATAAAAGCTAGCTAGGCAAACATCCAATTTCGTCCTCTCCCATTCCAGGGAAGCGCTGCAGGCCCTCGACCTCTCTTAGCAACTTGGCCACACCAAAGGGGAACATTCGGTCCGCTTATACCTTTGAGGTGGACCTCATACTTTTGTGCACACGCTTTCTTTCATAAATATGAACTTGACATGCTAGCATGAGTTTTCAACCATAAACTCATGATTCATCATTTGACATAAGTTTCTTGGAAAGCAGTAAATAATTCATTTATTTTATTGGAAATAACATTTCAATACACATTTAGATAAGGAATGACCATCCTTAAATAACTTATAAAGAATTGAAATCATTCATTTGCTAACTCATTTAAATAGTTAGAATATCATTGATAAACATTTTATCACATTTGATAAAACAAAGCATTTAGAAAACTGCTTCCTTACCTTATTTGCTTAGCTTTCCGCCTCGTTTATCTCTTTGCCTTTGCCTATATATAAACATAGCATTGCATTCATAATAATCCATTTGCTTGCACTCACTTAGTTTTTCAATCCCATAATCTATATCATACATAATCAACTTGGAGTTTAGTCGATTATACACATACAACATGCACTTGTGCATCATAACATTCATTCCATATTGTGTTTGAATCCCATATTTAGGGTAAACACATAAAATTTATTCATAATTCATCGTTTAGGAATTTATATCTCCCATTAACCACGTTTCATCTATTTTTTATTTTTCTTACGTCAATGCTCATTCTAAGCATATAAGTGACGTTTCAAGCTTCATAAATAAATCTAAAAATTGAGATAATTAATCCTTATTCATATAGAAATATCCTTATGCATTTTATCACATATTCATGCATATTTTGCATTTTAGCAAGTTCATTTGAGTCACATATTATTCATTCATACATATGCTCTACATACGTTCAACATACATATTATGTGTTTCTTAAAATTTCTTAATACAACAACTTACACTCATTTTCATCATCATTAAACCCCTTAATTAACATATAATTTAAGGTTTAATTTCTGTTTTTTAATCCATTCATCACTGATTTTCAAAACAGCCATGGTAAGACCCATTTTTCATCCTTTCAACGTCTTTTTTAAGACTTAAATCATAACAGATTTGTAAGTCATAATGTCTAGCAACTAGACATTCTTTTATTAACCCAAATTTAGGGTATTATCACATATTTAAAATCCATAATTCATTTGCTTCCATAACAGCAATATTTTCATGCATATAGGGCATCCATTTTAACCCTTTTTGACGTGTCCAAACTTGTATCCATAAAATCAGATTTAGGATAAATCTTTCCAAAACCTTTTGAACACTCAAAGTAACTTAAACCTAGGGTATTTTACCCTCCACAAAATTCATAAATCATTTCATTACAAATAGCAACAAAAATCATATGAAAAACACCTATTTTGGCCCCCGATTGAATGTCCCATATACATACCCTAAAAAATTAGATTTAGGGAAAACTCATCCAGCCCACTTAGGCCATCCAAAGGGTCCTTAATTTAGAATAATTTACCCTACAATTCATCCATAAATAATTTAAGCACTTCCTTGTATCATTTTTACCTCAAAAATGGAAAAATCGGGCATTTCTTGAAACCCTTAGTTCCGTATTTGCTAAAATCATTAAAAAAATGCTCAAATCAACATATGTAATCCAAAATAACATGAATTACATCCAAATCATCATGTTTGAACCATACAGTAACTTGGTTTAGGGTTTTGAGAATTTCCGAGTTAACTTTCCTCTCAAATTTCAACCTTAAACTTCCATTTTCACTCTCTTGAACTCTTGATCTGATTTAAATCTTTCAAAAATCATTCAATCCCCATATTAAGGTATCATAGCTTAGCCTTTAAGATTTATTTATAAACCATATTCATGGCTCATGGATTTGAGAGAGAAAACTTGATTCAATTGATTCAAAACTTAGGTTTTCACTTACTTGAATCAACCCTAATTTGAATCCAACTTGTGTAGCTTGGTTCTTCTTCTTTTTCTTCTCCTTTTTATTTCTCTTTTTCTTCTCCTTTTCTCCTTCCCCCTTGTTGGTTTGAACGTGCCCTTGGTAGCTCACAACACTTAGCAAATTGGGAGATTTCTCCCCCCTTTCTTCATGTGCATGTTTCCAAGGATAAGCTCCCTTTTTATTATTTTTTAAATCAGCTTATGGGACACACTTGCCACATGTCATGAGGATAATTTATTTCTACCTTTCCCTTGATGACATGGCATTTTTATATCCAAGTAAAATATGCATTTACTAATTATTAAAAATCCACAAAATTCATGCATTTAAGTAATGCATTCCTGGAGCTTAGGTTTTGACTTTTTTTCCACATTTTCCGCTCATTTATGTGTCAATTTACTTCACCTAGGTATTAGGCAACTTAGACACAATTTTTTGTATTTTTAAAAATCAAATTTCCATGCCAAACATGCCCTTGGACATCCCGTCTTTTGCCACATAATCTATGCTCCATTTGAGCTAGATATTAGACATTAATCTATGGCATTTAATCCTTGACTTTTCTATGGATTTGACCATTAAACAAAGCAATAAAATCCAGCTCAATCCACCCAAAATTTGACACCTTACATAGCATTAAAACATATCATTATTTCAAATGCTTTTTATTAAAGGCTATGGTAGTCTAAGATACACAAAGTCAATTCTAGTTACCTTTTTCTAATTAACCACTTTTCCATGGTAATTAGCTTAATCAAATCCACTCATACCATAGATTTTATAATTTTATTCAATCGTTTCAAATTTCATCTTAAACCAACGTTTCTACATCAAATTATGAACCTTTGAAAATAACAAATCCACTGATACCATAGATTTCATAATTTTATTTAGTCATTTCAAATTTCATCTTAAACCGATGTTTCTACGTCGAGTTATGAACCTTTGAAAATAACCTTAAAGCGTGAGATTAAAAATAAGCAACTATTAAATTAATCTCATCACTTGTGTCTTAATCCAGCTCATATATAAGGTTCAGCCTAAATTTATGAACTTGCCTTTAAATTTTCACCTCATTTCGCCTTACAGGCGTTAAGTTATGAATTTTCTATGATTTTCAACACAATTCCATAATTTTCATTTTAATCTCTATTAATTAAATCATAGAAATTAAAATAAATATTCATGCCACATTAGCATATTGTAATCATCATTAAGCCCCTTTAGTTATCTTGACTCATATTGGGTTTTGGTAATTAATCTTAATCACCGTTCTTAATTGTAAACTCTAATTGTAAAATTCATAAATTCATAAAATTGTCCAAAAATAAATCGATTCACACATAAATCATAATTACACCTTAAATGCAATTATATGAGTCTTATTTGGGTATGAGTATTACACATTCTTATTGTACTTGTAGATAGATTTTCACCTCTCAGTTTCATCACCTAATATATTTAAAATCATTGAGTAAGTGAGAGCTCAAATAGTCGGTAAGTATTAAATCACACGATATTAAATTAACAATAATATCCATCATAAATAAATTAAAACCACACATCATGCTATATTGTATGCATGCTACATCCTAAGCCTTATATTAACGGCTTAACCATGTTTAATTTCAAGATAACGTAAATTAGATTGCACTGAAATTACTAAGTCTTGGCCGTTGAATGATGTGTATTAGATGGGCGGTGCTTAGTTTGCTGGAGTTATGGACAAATTTGGATAGATGGACGGTTGCTGATGATTGAATTAGCTTAGGCGATGCTCAGTTTGTTGAACTTCAGGTCGTTGGATGCTCTACTAATCGGTGGAATAAATGGACCGTATGAATAGACTGCTAGAGTTCGCATCTGTTGCATGGCACGTGAATTTTAGGGACAATATGGATGGTTTAGATTTGAGTTTGTTTCGATTTTTCTGGGTAAAAAAAAAAATTGGACGTGGACGGTAGCTATAAAAATCTGATGGACGACAGGATTTTATTTGCATGAGTTTGGATGGTGAAAAAAATATGGACAGTTAATATATGCATGGAATATGTGCGTGGTTCCTTGGACAACTTAGGTCGACAACTTAGATTTTGGCTTAAGCGGAGGAAATTTCTGCCGTGTGAACTTCTGTGGGTCCCACTACTTGGATTTGCAAATTTGCATAAAAAATAATTAAATAGTAAACTCATCAAATTTATTAATAGGTTACCAATATAAAATTATTTCAAACTCATTTCATGTTATGGCAACAATTAAAATGTAATTTTAAGCCAAAGGACTACAAAAATTATTTAAATGACATGAAATTAATATTTAACACCTAATCATAGCAAATATACATTTTAAAGCCAATTTCACATTATACTCAAATGATTACCCACTAAATTAATATAAAAATACCAATAAATATATTATTAATTTAACACTTATCAATACCTTTGACGCGTTGAGCATAGGCAGTACGTTGTTGTAGGCCCAGCTCCAATGGCTCGTTTTAAAGTGTGTGTGTATATATTGCATCGATACAAGGACAAACCCAATCATGCGGCCTAGAGGCTACCGGCCAGGCCAGATCTAAACTAGGAAACCTAGGGCCTATCGGCCAAGCGGCCTGATTAGGCAACACACGGCCAAAAGTTCTTGTAGGCCTAATGTAGATGACCTAAACCAGTTGACCTAGAAATCAATGGTCCAAGAGGGGCTCTAAACAAGGCTGCCTAGGTAGGACCCTACCAAATGGTGGCACTCAAATCACTGGTGGCAATGGGCTCCAATGCTGACATGACACATTTCAAGTTGTCAATTCCATTTTTTATGTATTTTGATAATTTTAAATCCAATTTTAATGATTCAATGGTCAATTCCTACTAATTTTCATGCCCTAGATGCAATGATATGGTTAGATTTTTTATTCGAGACTAAAAAATTAATTATTTATGTAACATGCATGTTTTATGTCATGTTTAATCATGTTTGTACCACAAGTTATGAAATGTCATTTCTTGTGCATGCAACATATGTGTAATTATATAATTTATGATGTATAACACTATGTTATGATTATAAAAATTTTTTGAAGAGAGATTCTATTTTATGGTAGGACTAGGGTTTAATGTCTATGATAAAGTTCTTAAAGTGGACATGCAGTGGGGACCTTTGATGCCTCACTTCACTTACTTGGCTAATCAAAAGAAATATCTTAAGATTTGATCACACATAACAAATTTAATAATTGTTATTATTTTATCCTCTATAATTTCAATGAGAGCTCGCAAGTTGGTAGGATTCAAAGGAATTCTCATTTGGAACTAATTGTTCTTAAGTTGGTAGTATATATTTTAAAATTCTCACTTAGAATTAAAATTTTACACATTAGAACTAAGTTAGTGATGGTCCAGTATTTGTAACATAATGATGATTGGGAGCATAGAGAATTTTTGATCTTATTTCTTGTGTTGCATTATCCTTAACTTAGTTAGTTTGTTGATGCAAAATAATATCCATGCTAGTATTTATTCTTTGCTTGTATCCCTTATAGTTGATTGATTGCAAACATGTCACAAAATAATTGTCGTTGACCTTAATAAAGGAGAACAATTGAATATTGATAATTATGACATTTAATGTCGCAATAGTGCAATATATCCTAGAAGAATTGGAAGTGCTAGAGACATTAAACAACATCATGAGAGAACTCAAGGATGGGAATATTACTCAAAATAGATAAGATCGCAAGGTTTATGTAGCCGAGAGAAAGATAAATACCATCATTCGCATTAAGTTGTTAAGAACTACGTAATATGATCTCATGTGTGAAATTGAGGAACATGTTACTACCCATGAAATGTGGACAACCTTCAAAGAGAAGTTTAGTGGCACATCTGCTCCAAAGGTGAGGGGCTCACCATCAAGTTTGACACTTATAAGAAGTGCCAAAATCAAGCTATAAGGTAGCATGTCAGGGAGATTTCAAATATGATTAGAGAGTTCAAGTTCGCTAGACATGCTTTCATTGATGAACAGTAGATAAATGTTGTAATCAGATCACTCACCAACAATTAGGAACACATGAAATTCAACATGATGCACAATGAAAATATCAAAACTTTTAAGGATATTTCGCATCATTTGGAGTTGGAGGATGAGTGCCTGGGGGCTACAAAATCTTTTGGATAATTATATATGGCAAATTATAATTTGCGAAAAACTTTAGGTTTCAAGTGCAAGAGAAACCAAAAGTTTTTCAAGAACAGAAAAAGACTAAAGAGGGCTCCAATGAGCCTAAGAATGTCAAGCACAAGCGAGGCAAGCACAGAGGAAAGAAAGACATGATTCAAGTGCTACAACTATAGCAAGTTGGGCCACTTTCTCGCAACTATACTAAGCTAAAGAAGGTATTACCTAACTTTACTCCTACTCTCACTCCTATTTGTGTTAGTAGCTCAATAATGCTCATAGAATCTCATCATTTGTATATCATAGACTTAAAAGTAATAGACCACGTAACTAATGATTGGGGAGCATTTGCAAAGTATCATTGAATTCTTGCTAGGACGAAGTGGATATATGTGGGAAACAATTCTAAGGTGGAAGTTAAAGGGATTGAAACCTGCAAATTAGAGTTGTGTGGTGGCTAAATAGTTGTGTGGTGGCTAAACCTTGCTCTAGCATCATGTCCTACACACACCAGAAATTCGGCATAACTTAGTCTCATATGCAAGTACTTGTTTGAGTAATTGAAAATTTTTGTGATAAAAAGGGTATAGATAGATAACTAACTATTTTTGGTAATCCTAAACAAAAAGGTATTGCAAAGAGAAGAAACCAGACCCTATTAGATATGGTTACGTTTATGATAGCGTAATCAAATGTTTAATATTTTATTGAGGTGGTGCATTATTGACTGCTGCCCATCTACTTAATCTTGTGCCCTTTAAATCGGTCACTTCTACTCCTTACAAATTGTGAAAACTTGACTTTTGTCCCATCTAAATCAGTCACTTCTATCTTATTTGGGCCAAAAGCCTAATTTAAACAATTTACGACCACTAGTGGCTTTCATCCATAATCCCTCTCATAAATATGGCAAATTAGAGCGGAGAGAAAAGAAATGTATCTTTGTTAGATTCCTAAAACACTCCAAGGGCACATATTCATTAGTAAGCATGAGGATGGAAGTGTGACGGAAATTGAATAACAAGATACCACATTTTTAGAGAATGATTTTCTAAGACAAGGTGAGGTTGATAAAGGTATTTCTTTATACGATGGAAGATTTCGAAGGTAGTAGTGATCATAATCAATCAATTGAAGAAACTAAACACTTATTTCAACATCTTGAACCAAGTGGAAGCAACATACCTGAAAAGCATCAACTTCAGAGAAGTAATCATAAAAACATCCCATATTATCACTATGCAATTGAGGGGAAAGTTTTCATGCTTATGTCTCAAGATGATGAGGAACCTAAGAAAACCTCTATGATGGTTACTGCTGGAGATGATGATGAGCCTAGGACTGCTCATGAGGCTCTCTCAAGACAAGTTAAGGAAAAATGGAAAAAGACAATATAAGAAAAGTTGGGGTCCATTAGGATAAACCAAGTTTGGAACTTTATAAATCTTCCTTTTGAATGCAAAGCTATTAGGAACAAATGGGTTCTTAAGTTATACGTAGGCAGATGGATCGATCAAGAGATATAAGGCTTACCTAGTGCCTAAGGATTATATCCAACAAGAGGATATAGATTATGAGGAAACCTTCTCTCCAGTTGTAAGGTTTATCGCAATCCGCCTAGCTCTTGCGATTGTTGCACATTTAGACTTAAAATTACACCAGATACGTGTGAAAATAGCATTTCTTGATGAAGAATTGAATGAAGAAATCTACATGGAATAACCTGTAGATTTTGAGAAAGAAGGCCAAGAGCACATGGTTTGCAAGCTCTAATAATCCATTTATGGCCCTAAGTAGTCATCCAAACAATAGTATATGAAATTCCATCAAGCTGTGATATCCTATGGGTTTACGATGATAGATGAAGACCATTGTGTATAGATAAAATGGTCCAAAGGTGATTTTGTGATTCTAGCCCTTTATGTCGATGACGTTCTCTTCACAGGAAGTGATTTAAGATTTCTTATCGCCATTAAGGAAAGGTTGCCATCCAATTTTCAGATTAAGGACATTGGTGAAGCAAATTATATACTCAAAGTCAAAATGACAAGAGATCATTCAAAAAGCTACTTAGTCTTTCTTAAGAAACATATATAAACAAAATTCTTGAATGATTCAATATGCAAAGCAACAAACCCATTGACAAACCTATTGTAAAAGGCAAAGCCTTAAGCCTTGAGATGTGTCTCCAAAAAGAAGAGAAATGAGAAATGTTCCTTATGACAGTGCAGTTGGGAGTCTAATGTATGCTATGATGTGTACTCGCCCTAACATTTTTTATGTCATCAGTTTAGTAAGTCGATATTAGTCGAATCTTAGACAAACTTATTGGCAAGCTATCAAGAGAATTTTTTGATATCTTAGAGGCACTACAAATTATTCTATATGTTATTAAGAACGTCATTTGTGCTTAGTGGGTGTGGCGCCCCGAACCGAGGTGCCTAAAAGCCTTACTCTAGGATCGTTTTGATTGGTAAACATGACTCAGGATTGTTGCCCTGATCACACGGCAAGATTTTTTTTTTTATCATTAATACATAGAAAATTTCCATCATTCGTCTAACC
>JAXCLR010000001.1:29754339-29770110 GCA_035584095.1 Annona squamosa
AAGCAAGCTAAAGTGAAGACACAATGATTCAAAAGGAAATGAAAAATGCAAAAGAACAACAAAAGGCATGAAGAAACCAAAGCAGAACTAAAGCATTCGAAGTTTTCAAGTTCGTTAAGCTTACTGACGAGGTGAAGTCGCACACCGAAGTCGACTCCACCTGCGACTTGGGTCAAGTCGATGACCAAGTCGACCCAGCGATGAACTTGAAGTCGCTACGGAAAGGCAAAGTCGCACCCGAAGTCGACTCCCTCTGCGACTTGGGTGAAGTCGCACCCGAAGTCGACTCCAGCTGCGACTTGGGTTGCAACGGTCGGAAAAATATTCGAACGTTGGTGCATTAAATCCACGCCACCTACCTTCAAACGTTCGGATTCCCTCCATAATTATAAAAGGCATTCATTGTGAACGAGGGAGGTAGCTGAAAATCATTAAGTGTGCATAATTCCCATCTTCAAGAGCATTAAAGAGATCAAGCCAATCCAAAGAAGAAGAACTTTTCTTCAAACTGCAAGAGCTCAATTGCTGATTCGTCAAAGCCAATACTACAAGTTCTTCTTTGCGCCAAACTGCTTCTACACAACTGTAACATGTAGATTCTTTCGTTATTTCATTTGATTGTATTGAACTTGAATTAGTTTGAGGAACAAAGATCGAGTGTAAGCAAAGTAGTGTGTGATTGGAGTGGAACTCATCACCTACTTGTGCTGTGATTTGTTGATACCCCATAGAGCTGGAATCTAGAAGAGAGCAGTGGCTCTAATTGTATTTGTGAAATACAATAGTGGAACCTAAGTCACAAGGAGTGTGAGCTTGGAAGAGTGGAGTAGGGAGGTTGCCCGAACCACTATAAAATCTTATGTGTTTGATTTATATTTTTGCTCTCAACATTATATTGCTTTCCATTTCATTTCTTCATAAAGGAAAATAGATTAATCCGGGATAAAGTTTCTGTTTAAGTTATAAATTTTTGAAATACCCAATTCACCCCTCCCCTCTTGGGTAATTACCATTAACTCGAGACCAACACATTCACCCCACTTAGGTCATCCAAAGGGTCCTTAATTTATGGTACTTTACCCTACAATTCATCCATAAACAATTTATGCACCTCTTTGTATCATTTTTAACTCAAAAATAGAAAAATCGAGCATTACTTGAAACCCTAAGTTCCATTTTTGCTAAAATCATTAATAATGCTCAAATCAACATATGTAATCCAAAAGAACATGAAGTGGATGCTTTAATCATACAGAAACTTATTTTAGGATTTTGAGAATTTCCAAGTTAGTTTTCATCTCAAAATTCAACCCCAACTTTCCTTTTCACTCTCTTGAACTCTTGATCTCATTTATACCTTTCAAAACTCAATCAATACCCATATCAAGGCATCATAAATCATCCTTTAAGAGTTCTTTATAAACCATATTCATGGCTCATGAATTGAGAGAGAAAACCTTAATTCAAATGACTCTAAACTTAGGTTTTACTTACTTGAATTGAATCTAACTTGAAATCAACTTGTTTGGCTTGGTTCCTCTTCTCTTTCTTCCCTTTTCCTTCTTTTTTCTCCTCTTTTCTCTTTCATCCCCTTTCTGGTTTGGACATGTAAAGGGCTGCTCACACTTAGCTACTTTTTGGAAAATTTTCTCTCCTTTCACATGTGCATGTTTCCAAGGTCAAGCTCCCCTTTTTATATTTTTTAACCAGCCCTTGGGACCCACTTTGCCACATGTCATGAGGGTAATTTATTTCTAACTTATCCCTTGATGACATGATAATTTTATATCCAAGTAAAATATGCATTTTCTAATTATCAAAAATCAGCAAAATCCATGCATTTAAGGAATGAATTGTTGTCCACTAGGTGATGCCCCCCTTAGGCTTGGGTTTTGAAATTTTTTTGCCTCATTTTACACATATTCATGTGCCCATTTACTTCACCTAGGTGTTAGGCAACTCAGATATGCATTTTAGCATTTTTAAAAATCAAATTTCCACGCCCAACATGCCCTTGGATGTCCCTTGGTATGCCACATAACCTATGCTCCATTTTGAGAAAAATATTAGGCATTAAACCATTGCATTTAAACCTTGACTTTTCCATGGATTTGGCCATCAAACAAATCCATAAAAAGTCAGCTTCATTCACCTCTATTTGACACCTTGCATAGCATTAAAACAAGTCATTTATCTCAAATGTTTTTTATTAAATGCTATGGTAGTCTAGGGTACACAAAGTCAATGCTAGGTACCTTTTTCTAATTAATCACTTTTTTATAGTAATTATCTTAATCTTTATTCAAGAATTTCAAATTTCATCTCAAACCAACGTTTCTATGTCAAGTTATAAACCTTTGAATATAACCTTAGAATGTGAGATTAAAGATAAATAATTGTCACTTAATCTCATCACTTTTGCCTTAATCCAATCCATACATAAGGTTGAGCCCAAAATCATGAGCTTTCTTTTCAAATTTCATCTCATTTCGCCTTATAGGCGTCAAGTTATGAATTTTCTTTGATTTCCAACACAATTCCATAATTCTCATTTTAATCTTCATTAATTAAATCATGAAATTTAAAATAAATGTTCATGTCACATTAGCATATGCTAATCATCATTAAGCCTCCTTAGTTATCTTGACTCACATTGGGCTTTGACGATTAATCTTAATCACCGTTCTTAATTGTAAACTCTAATTGCAAAATTCATCAATTCATGAAAATTATCCAAAAAAATCAATTCACACATAAATCATAATTACACCTTAAATGGAATTATATGAGTCCTACTTGGGTCTGGGTATTACAATAACTCAAATGTTGATTATATTAAAATAAGGTCTTAAAAATGTTACTTTCAATAAATGAACACGAGTCCCACTTATAAGATACCCTCATTCTTGTAATCTCATCTATTTTTCATGTTGTCAATCATGATAGAAAATCCACGTTATCCGTTATACTTAAATTATTTATTTTATCATGAAAACCCCATCGTTTGTCTAGTATCATTGCACATGAGCCCCACGGAAAAATCAATGCAATAAGATGATTCTATCCTAAATAGTAATTTTAAAGTTGTATTTTTCAACATCAAACCCATATATAATATCATGACTACCTAAATAATTGAATTTCTAAAGTATTATTATCTTCTAATGCATATTAAATGAATCTGGGCATGTTTCATAATTTACATATAAATACATATTTTTAAACAAATGTAACCATGAACATCTTTTTTCATTAAAATACCGTGCCACATTTTTAGTATGATTGCAACTTGATCTCTTACTTAAATAAGAGGTTTGATCTTCTACGATTGATCAGAAATGAGGGAATTTCCAACTGGCTCTAAAACTTTTTTTAACGAAATTGTTACACTTGAGTATATAATTTGTAAATAAATTTTTATGATTTTTGGAGTGTATAGTTATTATTTTTTGAATTTTAAATATAAAGGCATTGTGATAATTTTCAAAAAATAGAAAATGATGGCAATAACCCTATGTTTAAAATTAAAAAAAATATCTACACAAATCCTTTATGAATTATATAGATGTAGTGTAATAGTTGTATTAAAAAGCTTTTTAAACAATATTTTAAGAAAAGTTTTAGACTAGTCACTAAAGATGATTCTACCTTAAACAAATGAAATTGAATATAATAGATAGAGTAGATTTCACATTAATCAAAAGAATGGAAAAAATTGATGGGATCACATGCAACTTCTTGTGTGTAAACTTGTTACATTGAAGGACTCAAAATAAATAAACTCCATTTTTATGAAACCTCTCTTATTTAATCCCTTTCATTTTAAAATATCTAATAGTTGACAAAAAAAATGTACTTCATCTATTCTATTTAGGTTAGTTATATTATCATGAAAAATTTTTCGTTTATTTAAAATTACTATATATGAGACCTCATCTATAAATATGTAAAATTAATGTACTAAAATATTACTACTCTATGGATTAATGATTCTATAAAGTGTTGTTAGATTTTAATATATATGTGGACATAATCACTTTCGCTGTTTTATATGTAAGTGTCTATTTTTTTAAGCAAATGTTGCCCATACATGTACTTGATTTAGATGAAGCTCAAACAAATAATATTAAATACAATGAATGAATTTAATTTTTCATTAATCATCAACATCTTAAAAATTGAAGGGTTACATAGAACTGCTTTTGTGTAACCCAGTTACGTAGCCCCAATAAATATATAACAAGAAATAGATTATACAAATTAATATAATCTTAAAAAGTATGTGAAAAGTCTTAGGATGAGAAAAGTCGAAGGAAATGAAAATAGGTTTTGCATTAAATATTATATCTTAATAGGGGTGTAACATATCATGTTAGACGAGTTGGAGCCTAATCTTAATCCTAACCTATTTAAAATATATCAACTCTAATTCATTTATTAACCCATTTAAATAACCTCAACCCTAACCTATTTAATAAATGGGCTAGCGGGTTGTTAACGGGTTATGTATATAATTAATAGTTGTATTTGTATATGTTTAAAAGTTTCCCATTTTCATCTTTATCTAAAATGTTCCCACACTTCTAAGGTTAACTTCCTAACCCTTTTTGCTTTAGATTCGATCACAAATAATGAAGCAACTTGTGATGCAGGGCTGGGTTGATTAGGTTCCATATATTCTTGTTTATAAACACCTAATTGTACATCGAATGCAATAAGATAGAGCATAAATTATACAACCATAGCATAATAACATAATTATAAACTATAACAATAATTAGTATTCATAGCCATTCAAACCTACATGTGAAGAATCAACAAGTAAAGACCAATCAAAGAAGAAGCTCCAAAATATCCAAAATAATGTACCCATCAACCACTAGTTGGACGACAATAACAATAGAGATGGTGAAAGCGCAACTAGAGATAGATCTGAGGGGGGAGAGTGCCTTAATTTAGAAAAGAAATCAGAGCTAGAGAGGGGGGGAATTAGAGGCACAAGGGGAGAGAGAGAGAGAGAGAGGGAGGGAGGGAGGGAGGGAGGGAGTGGCATCATGTAAAGCATAGAAGAAGGAGATCAAAATAGGTTAGCTGGACAACATATAGTAGGGCGCTAAGAGATGAGAAGAGAGATAGTCCAGAAGTAAAGAACTTGTCGAAGTACGTAGTAGCAACATAGGTAGGGTAGAGAGGAAGGACTGACTAAGTAGGGGAGAGTAGTAGTTTGCAAAGTAATGGCTGCTGAAGTGGGAAGAGAAAGGGACCTGGGAGGAGAACAATCATGGATACAAATAGGCTAAGTGGAAGGGTGGGAGGGAGGTAGACAAATCTCAACAAGTAGATGCGCGAGAGTGACAAGCGGGAGAATAAAAAAATTAGGGTCATATATTCCCTTGACGTCAAACGGCTTGAATGGGTTACACGGGTTAAACAAGTTACAAAACAAGTTGACCGGTTAAAAAATCTCCACCTTAATCTGTTTATTTAATTAAATAGTTAAACAGGTTGGCGGATCATAAACCATTTATTCAAAAATTCCAACCCAAATCCATTTATTAATGAGTTAGGTGGGTAGGTTAACGGGTTGACCCTTAACAGCCCTATATATGAATGGAACCTTTAGAACTACAAAGGAGTTCTTGGCCAAAAAAAGAACCCCCCCCCCAAAAAGGAAGTAATGAGAATGCTTTTGGAGATTAGAGCTTTTGAAAATTTTGAATATGTTTAGCAACAACCAATCTGGTGTTAGTTTGCAACTATAATGCCCCATTGCCTAGATATTCTCAATGGCTAGTCAATGGATACCATACAACCTAAGAAAAATTCGGCAATATGTCCCTATAATATATAAGGGGTGGTATGAAATACAAGACCTGTTATCCATAAATATTTCAATTTTATTCCAAAATGTAACATTCAACATTACTTTCATACCCTTGTATCTTCATATTACAAAGACATTCACATAAGAGGAAAATCATTGAAATTTATTCTTACACAACAAGCAAACCAAAGAATCATATATATGTATTCACATAGATTATAATCATGTTCAAAATACTAAGCATAATATGTTTGTCAAAGTTGATTCTGATTGAGTAATTATTACATATACTAATATCAAAAGAGACCATAAATTCCAAAATAACTGTAATCAAAGACAATAATCTAATGGTCTCTAGGATTAGGTCCTCCACTTGTCCTGCCTTGAGGCTCCTCACCTAGCCTGTGATCTAAAGACAAAATAACAAACCATATAAGTCTAAATAGACTTAGTAAGTAGATAGTAGTGAACACAAAGTGAAAATAAGTAAAATTTGGGATGCACATGTCATGATCAATACAAGACATATGGGTTTGACACTCACTCCTAAGATCATATACATATAATTACTTATAAACCAAAGACGACAAACAATGATCTCCTCTTGTCAATCAAAGGCCATGAACAACCCTCTCCTCATGTCAACTAAGGGCCATGAAAACCTTTTATAATGGCCAATCTCAGATAGCACATCATCCGTAACCCACAAGAACGAATGTCACAAACCATGCATACAATATTAACAAAATTAACAGAGTTTACTTTAAATCTATTGTACCAATAATCATACAAGCATATCCTCGAACACATGTTGGATACCAAAAGGGAAAACCTGTAGTCCTGGTTCAACCCACTCGATAAATGTCATATTCTAATCATGTAAAGACTGCTAATGGTTCGTCTATTTCACAAAGATCATATAGTAGCTTTCGATTTTCCCCAAACCCTATTCCATGTTTAAGATGAGATTCCATCAGTAATTTAAGAAGAGGAGACATCTACTTACCTGAATCGTGACTTCGCCCAAATACAACAATTCTAAACTCAGATCTCCGGGATTTCAAGCTTCCTTGAGGTGAATCAAGGATTTCGAAGGCAGTTTGATGCAATTTTTAGGGAGGCATAGGGCTAGATCGAGCTCGAGAAGAAAGGGGGAAGAAGAGGTCGAGAATGCAGGAATTGAGAGGAAGAAGAAGGAATGAGAGGAGTCGCGCTTTTGCTGCCCTTAAGAGTACTCTCATCAAAATGGGCCAGGGTCAAGCACGGGACGAGCCCAATCATTGTTTGCGACTAGCTTTCCCACTAATACAGCTTAGTAAACTAAAAATTTTGCTAGGAGCACTGCCCCCTTGATCCTCGTGACCTACTCTACGAGGTGAAAGATAGTCATAGTGCCCAAAAATGGTGTGTCAATTATACATTTCTAAATCTATACCTAATAAATCATACCATAATCGAGCGGTGCACTAGAGAAACTTGCTAATGTACAACTCATACTCATGTCCCAACATGCTTGTAAATGGTGTCCCATACAACCTAATTGCTATGATCATAGTACATGAATATATGCCCTATACGTTCCCCTAGATGTCATGTTTATATATGTTGTGTGTTCCACTAACAGCATTAATTTCTAGTAGCATGTTCTTAAATTATCTCATAAACTGAGAAAAGTTAAAATAAAAAATAAAATAAAATGTCTGATCCTTACAATAGAAAATTCCCATTATTAGTAAAAGTCTTCACATTTGTTAGAAGCTAGTCATCATGGTTCTCGCAAATGTACTTCCCTTTTTCTATGAAAGGACATTATGCTAAGCAAGCCCTAATTTTCTTGCTATATATCAATGTAATAGGCAAGTCACAATTTTTTTGCAATTTGACTAAAGAATCAAATTTCTTCAAATATAACATAGTAATTATTATTTTATTAGAATATATATAGTTTTGGGTAGCTAAATAGCTCTAATAAAGTCTTTATATAACTAAGTGTAAAAACAAGTATTGAATACAATTAGGAAAACATTTATAAAGAGAAATTTTAAAAATATAACTAAGTGTAAAAATAAATGAATACTATATTTTAACTCAAAATATATCATGATATATAATGGAACTCCATAATTTACTAGTTATTTTCAAACAGACTTTCATAGTCTCATAGAAATTTTAAATGCATCTCTTCCCTTATTGATGCTTTTCGGGGTGTTATGGTGCCTAAGGGTACAACTTAGGTCGGGTAGGTACAGTTCAGGAAGGACCCTACCCTTACCCTATTCTCAAAAATGTTACCGTATTTTATTTTGGGTCAAGTTAGTTTTAAGCATACCCTACCTTATTTTTAAGATTGGGTCGATTTCAATTTAGAATCAGTTCTTTAAAATAGTCTTTATATTATATTTGGAAATTATAATTTTATTACAAATTTTACTTAAAAATCTATAATCAAGATGATAGTAATATAATTTTTGACATATGTTCACTAAATTTATTGAATACTTATTAAATTAAATAAGTTTTTATATATTTAAAGAATATATTTATACTTTTCATTATAAAAGATATGTTATAAATTTATATTAAACATATATTAGTAATTCAAGTCGATTTTAGATAACTGAAACTAGGTATTTTTTTACTTGGAGCATATGTTACCCTATGGGTATAAAATTATGAATCTGCTCTATCCATTTTATAGCGTTATATGGGTCAACCCGTGGGTACCCTACCCGAGCTGCATCCCTATTCGTGACTCACTTCTACTACAAAGTTGCTTCGTATTCCCAATATCATAATTTAATATGTACTTGCAAGAAAAAGTTAGTATGAACCTCTAGTATTTTAAATTTTAATATATTACTTATAACATGTAACTATGGAATCCCAAAATGCAATTATATTGTGTGGGGAAGTTGTATTAAATAAAAATTTAAAGTATATAATATGTTATTCCCATCTTGGACCGATATCTAATTGATTAAAGCAAATGGCTTAAAAGAAAGATTCAAGATTCAAAGCTCCTTGGCTGGAAACATTGATATATTTTATTTAATTTTTTTCCTTAAAATAACATGTGATTAATCATTTTATATTTGCAAAGTAAATAAATAAGTTGCAAGATTATGTGCGTATGGTTATTAGAGGGCAAGGCAGCAGATTATATAAAATAAAAAATTAAATTACAGCATTAATATTACTACTAATAAAAATTTTAATATTTACATGCTATTCAAATGTTAGACAACTATCACCATGGCAAGAGACAATGGCTTAATAGCAAGGGTTTAGGTTCAAATCTCCTTGTATTAAAATTTTATATGTTTTATTTTATTTTATTATTTCATTTAACTAACAATAATTAATTATTAAAAAAATTTTAAATAATATATAAACTAAAATTTTAATTTAATTATATAGATGACAAGGTGGTAGCTTATAAACAAGAGTCATGTTAGCTTCTAGAATAGTGATATGTGGATATTAGCTTCTAGATAGTTGATATGTGGATATTAGCATCCAAAATAATTAAAATTATACAATATATTAAAAATAAAAGAATTTGCTTTAAGACTAGCAGATTCATGTAAAAGGAAGGAGAAAACCCCTGCAGAGTTATATAGAAAGCAAGACAGAGAGAGGGCGAGAGAAGGAAAAACTTTAATCAAGCGATCTAGCCCAATTTCTGTTGGAATCAATGACAAATTAAGCACAATCTGTGTTTTGATGATTAACAACTCAATTTAAGAATTTTTTGGGTACTAATAAGACTTGTTGAAATTGTTTAAATGTTAGAAAATTGAATCTCAGCACCTGACAGACCAAGTCGCAAAGCCAAATCGACTTAGCCATCAACTTGAGTGAAGTCAATACCCAAGTCCACTTCAATGTCGACTTCAGAAAGTGCAAAGCCTTCCAACGCTGAAATTTGGAATCAAGACAGGTGAAGTCGCAGTCTAAGTTGACTTTAACTATGACTTGGGTGAAGTCGTAAACCTAAGTCGACTCGACTATCGACTTCAGATACTCAAACCTTCCAGCGTTGATTTTAAGACCCATGACAGGCGAAGTCGCAACCGAAGTTGACTCCATTACGACTTGGGTGAAGTTGCATCCTAGTCAACTCCATATGTGACTTGAAGTGCAATTGGAACCCAAGTTGACCCAGACATTCAACTTGAGTCAAGATGAAGATAATACACAGCTCAGAAATGAAAATGTGTCAAATCTAATTTGGAAAAGTATATTTGTCAAGAGATAATCATTGGGCTACTCCTATGAACTCCAAGATCAAATTACTCGAAGTGCGAGACTCCAAGAAAGGATGAAGATGACAAGTTTCAAGATTCAACTTTCAAGTTTAAGAAATCAGTGGAAGAACAAATAATGTGATAGATAACAAGTAATCAAGATCACTTTCAAGAAATCCAAATTCTAACAAGTGCACACAGAAAATGAAGCCGCACCCAAAGTCAACTTCACCTATGACTTGGGTCAAGTCTAGGACCAAGTCGACCTGAAGTGGAACTTGAAGTATTTGCTGGAAACTGAAATCACACCCCAAGTCAACTCCAATATGCGACTTGGGTAATGTCGCACCTGAAGTCGACTTCACCTATGACTTGAGTCGCAATGGTCCGAAAAATTCGAATGTTGGAGCATTAAATGCGTGTCACCTACCTCCAAACATTCAAATTTACTCCACCATTATAAATAAGCATTCAAGTGAACGTGCTAGAGGTTATAGAAAGCAATTACTGAGATCCAACTACCATCAACACAAGCTTCAAAGGAAGAACTAAGCTTCAACATGTTGCATTCTCTAATGTTGATCAAATCATCTCTTCTACAAGTTCTTCCATGAGCTGAAACCTGCCTACATAATCTGTAAAGTGTAGTTTTTTTTATTTGATTCATTACTTGTATTTGATAATTGGTTTAATATTAGTGTTTTGAACCAAGTGAAAGCAAAGTAGCATTGTTACTTAAGTGGAACTCGTCACCTACTTGTGCTATGATTTGTACATGCCCCCTAGAACTGAAATCTAGAAGAGAGTTATTGCTTTAGTTGTATTTGATAATACATAGTGGAACCCAAGTCACAAAGGTTGTGATCTTGGAAGAGTGGAGTAGGGGACGTTGCCCCAACCACTATAAAATCTTTGCCTACTGTTGTGACTTGTATTTCTGATTTTATTATTTTATTACTCTCCATATTATTCATTTATTTTATTAAGGGGATTAAATTAAAAAAGAAGAATTTTTTGTTCAAGTGAAAATTTTAAAATACTCAATTAACCCCTCCCCTCTTGGGTAATAGCCATAAAATCGGGTCTAACAATTTCAACCATGGAATTCCTTCAAAAAGGAGCAAAAATTTTAATTTTGTTTAAACTTAATAGGAGAAGATGGACCTAGCCCATTGCATGGGATTCAAAAGTAGGATTTTGTTATCAATTGAAATTTTGGTTGAATAAATCGAATCCGCGCAAGATGTAGTTTAATAATGGAGGGAGTTTATTGCTGAGGAAGTGGGCCATGATTGTAGATCCTCATTTTAGAAATTATGTCCTAAGTTTAGATCAAAGTAGGCCCAAATAAATTATATACCATTAAATAACAACAGAATGTTTCAACCATTGAATCCATAATTGTGTACTCAATCCGGATGATCCAGACCATGAGACATGTCTAACATTTAGTTTTTCATAAATCCTTAGATCATGTATAAACACCCTAATGATGTTGTGAATGAACGGCAAATCAAGCACAATTTGTATTTTGATGATTAATAATTCAATTTGAGAAGTTTTAAGGCACTAATATGTATGTTGAGATGTGTTAAGATTTAGATACTTCAAGATTCAAAACATGGAAGATCAAGTTGCTTGCCAAGTCGACTCAGGCATTGACTTGGGTCAATTTGATACCAAATTTGACTCTAGAATCGACTTCAAAGGGGCATTTTTCGACAATGCTGACAATGTGGATGCACAAATAAGCAAAGTCGCAACAGAAATCAACTTCGCATGCAACTTGGGTAAAGTCGCAACCCTAGTCAACTCTGTTAGCGACTTGAGGTATCTTCAAGTGTCCAAAGCTAAATCTAACAATGTCAAGTCGGAACCAAAGTCAACTCTGACATTTGATTTAGGTGAAGTTGCACATGAAGTTGACTTAGTTGAGAAACAAGTTTCACCTTCCAAATTCCTAGAATTCAAGTGCTCATTAAGGAGACCTACAAGAAGAACTTTGCTTTTTAACTACAAGTGCTCAAGTGTACATCCATTCAATCATTCTACAAGTTCTTCCATGGGCTAAAAATCTGCCTACACAATTGTAAAGTGTAGAATACTATTTTCATTCTTTTATTTTTTATTCCACTTGATTTGGTATTGAAGACTAAGACCAAGTGAAAGCCAAGAAGTATTTGCTTGGATTGTGACTCGCCACCTACTTGTGCAAAAATTGTGAAGGCCCCCTAGAGTGGAAATCTAGAAGAGAGCAAGTGTTGTAACTGTATTTCCATCGGCAAAGTGGAAGCTAAGGCACAAGGGTGTGTTCTTAGATGAGTGAAGTAGGGAGGGTTGTTTCGAACCACTATAATCTCTATTATTTACTTTTGCTTGCTCTACTTGCTATCTTATTCTTCACGTGTTTCATTCAAGTGGACTTAGTTTACGAGGGGGTTACAACTAATACATTGAAATAATTTTTAAGAACTCAATTTGCCCCTCCTCTCTTGGATTTTTCTATAAATTCGATATCAGTAAGTGGTATCAAAGTAGGTCTTTGAGTTTATACCAAAGAGATCTTAGTTAAATGACATCTCAATCAACTTCCACACCTGCTTTTACTGAGAATCAGTCATTCACTAGACCACCTTTATTTAATGGTAGTAACTTTAGTTATTGGAAGTTGAGAATGAAACAACTAGTCATAGTTATAAATATGGACTCTTGCATTGTTACATTACTTAAGGGTGAGAGAGCCTCCAAATAAAATAAGAAGGAAGTTTAAAATGATACAAAGTATTGCCAAGGTAATGAATTTTTTATTTTGCGCCCTTACTGCAGCTGAATATGATAGGGTATCATCTTGTTTAGCTGCCAAAGAGATATAAGGTACCCTAACCTCGATATATGAGGACACCTTTAAGTCCAAAGGACTAGAAGGAATATCTTGATTGGAAAATTAGAAAATTTTAAGATGCTTAATACTGAAAATATATCTGAAATATTTACAAGATTTTTTAAGATTACTAACTCATTAAAAAGTCTTGGAAAAGCAAATTTTGAATCTGAACAGATTATGAAGATCTTAAGAGAGCCCTGCTCGAGTCATGGACTCCAAAGACCATAGTCATTGAGGATGTAAAGGATCTAAACACTTTAAATCTAGAAGACCTCATCAGCTCACTCATGTCTCATGAGCTGACAAAGAAGAGGAATGAGAAACATCATAAAGAAAAAAGAGCGATTATCTTAAAAGCAACATAAAGTTGGATGAATTCATGTCCTCTTCCTTAAACGGTAATGAGGAAATTGCATTACTCATGAGGAAATTCAGAAAATTTAAGAGGAATCAAGGAAAGAAGTAGAAGGGGAAAGAAGAAAAAAATGACCAAAGGCAACAGACGTAGTGGAGTAGGATACATGCAAGCACAATTCTCACATTAGAAGAAAACAAATCAAAAGAACGGCAAGAGAAGAAAGAAGCAACCTAAAAAGATTTCTAAAGCCTAAGGGTAGAAGAATGTATGTAAATGAGGATATCTCCACAATAAGCAGCGCGTCAAATGAGGATCATGAAGCCACCAATTATGCACGGATATGTTGCATGGCGAGGGTTGAGGAAGAAAACATACTGAACTACCTCACTACAACTGAAGTAATAGAAGGATTAACCACATCAACTGACTGTACAAGCAGTAAAGAGAACATCTAAACTCGACCGCTCTAATTCCAAGGCTATCTATTCCTCTACTCATGATTGTCTCAAATGTGCTTAGTTAAATGAATTACAACAAGCCTATGAGTCATTGTATGATGAAATCAAGAAGTTGGATAGAAAATATACATTAAAGAAACAACAATGTGACTCAAGTATTAATGTGAATGAAAAATTAGCTGAAAGGGTAAAGTGCTTAGCAGATGAGAACAATGTCTTGACAGATGAAGTTGTAAAGCTAAAGAAAAAATGAAACATTGAATGAATCATTAGCCAAATTCTCTAATCCAGAGGAAAGTGTCAAAATATTTTTTAAACATGTCCACTTAAAGAAATAAAAGAGGATTTGGGTATTCTGCTTTGAGCAAGGTGAAAGCAATAAGTCAAATGCTCAAAAATGGTTGAAACCCCAAGCTAAGGTATCTATTTTTCATCATAAACCAAAAATGAATAATATTGCTTGGATTAGAAGGCCATCTTAGGAACCACATTGTGCATGGAGCCATACTCCAAGACTCCCAAGGGCATGTAAAATTTATCAATGCAGAATCAAAAAATTATACGAGCCAAGTGCTAAATAGTTTGGATACAAAGCGTATGAGATTTGTGTCTTCTAAAATAGAACAACGTAAAATACAATGGCTTATTAACCCAAAATTAACCCACAAAATGGGTACCAAAGAGATAAGCTTTATGTGAAAATTCTTTTACTGGTTTGTCTTAGAGCTAAAGCTAACAACACATGGTTCATAGATAGTGGCTACTTGAGACATATGACTGAAGATAAAACTTTGTTCCATGATTTCAAACTTTATTAATGGAGGTACTATTGCATTTGGTAATAATGAAAAAGGTAAAATTAGTGGTAAGAAAAATGTTTATGGTATTTCAAATTCGTGTAAAGAGGATGTTACTTGTTGAAAGACTGAAGCACAACTTAATGAGTATTAGTCAATTGTGTGACAAAGGTTACAAAGTCGTGTTTGAATCATCTATATGAAATATTTTTAATGAAAATCACATAGTATTTAGTGGCGAAAGACATGAAAATATATATTTGGTTTCTCTTGGGGAATTGGATGGAAAATTCTTATAGCTATTAATAATGATCCATAGGTATAACATAAAAGACTTAAAGTTATAAATATGTCAAACATTAAGACCCTATGAAAAAAGAGTTCAATAGAAGGATTACCAAAACTCAAATATGATAAATACAAAATTTGAGAGGACTATCAAGTGTCTAAACACTCTAAGATGTCATTTTCACCTAAAAATGAAGTTTCAACTCGAAGGCTACTTGAATTACTACACATGGATCTTTATGGGTCATCCGACATTTTGAGCCTTGGAGGAAAGAAATATGTTTTCATTATTGTAGATAATTTTTCAAGATTTACTTGAATAATGCTATTAGCTAGGAAAGATGAAGTCTTCTCAATGTTTGTCAATTTTTCAAAATTAGTACGAAATGAAAAATAAAATTCAATTATATCAATTAGAAGTGACCATGGTGGTGAATTTAAAAACAAACACTTTATAGAATTTTGCAATGAAGAAAGAATTCACCATATATTTTTTGCTCTCAGAACTGTGAAACCCTAACCAATGTAGAACCCATACATATGCATTAATCATTTATATGATATTTATATGTGAATTATTTAATTATGAATGATTTATGTGAATTTTCTAATTATTGCAATTAGGGTTAAGGATTAGCAATAATGGTGTGATTAATCAGTTTGAGAATTAATTATCAATTTTATACCAATGGGAATTAATTGTCAATTGTATACATGTAACTTTCTTGATTTTTTGATAAGTCATCTATAAATAACTTGATAAGCACATACCTAGATGAATATTTGAACTTGGGACTTATGAAAAACATGTTACTTATTTTTAAAAAGTATGAGAGAGCATATGTGGCGCCCCGAACCGAGGCGTCACATTTGTCCTTACTCCAAGATTTTGTCGATTGGTAAGTGTGAATCAGG
>JAXCLR010000001.1:29770210-29786834 GCA_035584095.1 Annona squamosa
TACATATATCCATCAATATAATTCATGAAATTTCATTTATTCATAAAATAATTACAAAATTACAGATATTGAAATGATGCGTATACGGTCGAAATGACATGTATACGGTCGAGGTTTCACAGCATATCTTTTGTAATAATTCACAGGATAAATCAAATTCATAGTAATTCCACTACAACAAGAACATATAAGAACCGAGTAGCTCAAAACATAAGAATGCATAAGAATTTTTAATCTATATTTCATATTTAAATCAAATTAAAGATAACCTAGTATATAAAATATATGTCTCATATACATTGTATTCACACTTTTAGCAAATATTTTATTTATTTTGAATTTTATTTCAAATATGTATTTTTAAATTTTAATATCTAGACATAATCAAATGGGGCTAATTTTTGGAGCCCACCATCATCATAATCGATTAACACTGAATAGGTTCATTTGATCAAAATATTATTTAGTATCCATATAAATGTTTTTCGAATATTTTTATTTTATTTTATTTTTTATACTGAATTTATTCTAGAATGTAGCATGGGATGTTCCGAATTGACGGATTTTTGTACAGTCCACTTTTGGTCATGAAACATTCATGATTTGACCAATCCAATTAGGGTACATTAATCTACATGATGTCAATAAGTTAAGTAAAATTTTTAAGAGCATTTGATTTAGTTTAATATTTTATCTTTAATTTATTTTTGGTAACAATAGCATGAGATGTTTGAATGCGAGACAGATTCATGTGGGGTCCATTTTCATCATCAAATGATCATGATCTACTTGATATAAATAAATTTTAGGAATATAAATTAGTATACAATTTATAAAAAATTCTTGTAGTATTCACGTACTTTGGATCATCAAATCAATGATGAAATCGTCAATCCAATGACCATGATTATGTTATCACTAAACAACTTTATTGGTTCACTTTGTATAAAAATTTGATCATAATATTTCTATTAAAGAGGGAATTAGATCTACTAATCTCAATTTAAAGAAAATTTGTACTTGATCTTGGCTATCCAAGTGGGTCCACCTCTATCATCCTCTTCTTCCTTTTTCTATCTTTCTTTTTTGTCACCACTTAGAAACTTGTAAAATGGTAAATGACCAATAGAAAATTTCAAATTTAGTTAAAATTAAAATTTAACTTATTTAAGTATTTGGTATATTTAGTAAATTTTATCTTTTAGGTTCGCTTGATATAATAAAATATACCATCAAAAAATATATTAATAAGATAGATTATCTTATTTTTATTAGAAGAAAATGGATAAGCTTCATCCAAATATCCCATCACTTTCAATAATTGTAAATTGACCTCATGTTTAATATATGCATTTTTCATATAGTTTATGTACTCTGAATAAGTCATTCTTTCTTATTAGGTTAAATTTCAAACTCATATAAAACTCAAAGTGCCCATCATTTAAACCTCAAATTGATGTCACATTTCCTAAAAACAACTTTTGTTTCTACTCTTTTTAATATTGCAAACAATCTTTTAGTCTCTCCTCTTTACAAAATTGCCCTTTTAAGCAAACTTTTATAAATTGAAATATCACCCTTCTCTTCCTAGTTTACCAAATAAATATAAGATTTCCATCTATTGCAAATTCACTGTAGTTTTCACTAATTAATTTATCTTTTAAGCTTTCCATGTATCCCTCTCTAATATAAAAAAATAAAATCAACTATGAAACTTAGGTTCTAGACAAATCCTCAATGACGGCTTTAAACATCAATATTATGCATCCATCAATTTAAATGCTCTAAGATAAAAACTAGAGAACACTAAATTCAGATGACAGTTATTCCTAAATTTCAATATATTTAGCGTATTATTGAAAATGAATATGAAGAACCTACAATAAAAGTAGAAAGTTCTATAGAACAAGTACTGAATCTTGAATTAAAGGATATGAGAAGAAAAAGCCAAAAGGCTCTTGGTTTTTTTTGTCAGTGAGTGGAAGAAAATGTTTTAAGAAGATATGGTAACAAAAACTTCTCATAAAAGCTTGGACTATCCTAAAAAAGAACTTTCAAGGTGTTGAACATGCCAAAGCTAGTGGCTTGCAAATCTTAAAAGTTAACTTAGAAAATCTTGAGATGAAGACTTCAATCAAAATAGGGGAGGTAATCGCAGATATGGATGTGACCATGGTTGAGGTCTCAATCAAGTGCCAAGGTAAATTTGAGGAAGAAGAAACTATGGCAAAATAGATAGGTCTCATATCTAATGTTGTGATTGTGGAAAATTTGATACTTATTTTGCAATTATCTTATTAA
This sequence comes from Annona squamosa, assembly GCA_035584095.1. NCBI lineage: Eukaryota > Viridiplantae > Streptophyta > Magnoliopsida > Magnoliales > Annonaceae > Annona > Annona squamosa. The sequence goes on from JAXCLR010000001.1 coordinate 29,772,512, forward strand.
ATTTCTACAAACTAACTAAGTCGAAGAATGTATCCCAAATAATTTTTTTGATTTTATAAAAATCATAGTATCAAGCACTAGTTGACAATGGCATATACTTCACAGCAACATGGGGCTAAAAACTAAATAATTATGAAGATGGAAAGGAGTTTGCTGAAAATAAAGTCATTACCAAAATATTTTGGGCAGAATTGTAAAATGGAGTGATCATATCCTAAACATGTATGCAATAAAAATTGTAAGAAATATGATACCAAAAGAAGCATGAAGTGGATACAAGCCAAATGCAATACATCTTAAAGTTTTTGGTTGTATTGATTATACTCATTTTCTTAATGAGAAAAGGAAGAAATTAAATGATAAAAGCAAAGTATGTATCTTTATTGGATATAGTGATAATTCTAAACTTATCGGCTTTATAATCGAAGAATTAACAAGATTGTGAATAGTAGCGATATGATTTTTGTTGAACAAAAGCTTTTTAATGAGTAGAAAATAAAGAATAATTAATTCCTCTAGTATCTATAAAAATGAAGAAAAGACAATAGAAAGAAGCAAAATACAAGATGCAACTATTTTACCAAGAAGGTAGGAATTAGTAGATGGCATGGCTTCACCAAGTACTAATGTGGCAACTACTAGACCTCGAAGACTACAATGACACTGTGGTAAACAATGATAATGGCGATGATAATATTGATAGAAATTGATAATAAAACTTCACATGTATACATCGTTTTCTTTCTAAGTCTAATCTAGTAGAATATAAAAGTACTGCAGGAGATGAAAAATAGCTAAATGTAATACTAGAAGAAATAAACTCAGTAAAAAAGAATATCATATGCGAATTGGCTGACCTTCTTAATGGACATAAATCCATTAGTGTAAAGTGGATTTATAGAACAAAAGCAAATGTAATTAGCGAAGCGAAAAATTACAAAGTTAATGTTAAGGGCTACAACAGAAATTTAGAATTGACTAGGATGAAATCTTTGCACTTCTAACTGGATAAGAAATAGTTAGGTTAGTTCTATCACCAGCAACTCAAAATTTATGGTCTATTATTTAGTTAGATAAAGAATTTGTTTTGTTCGATAGAGATTTATTTGAAGAGTTATATGTGAAAGTAGAACTGCCCCATAGTTTTATAAAATCATAAACTAAAACCAAGGTGTATAGATTGAAAATGCTTTGTATGGTTTGAAACAAGCCACTAAGTATGATATAGTCACATTGACTCTAAATTTCAAAATATGGGATTTATTAAATTTCCATATGAACATACTTTTATGTGAAATACAAAAAAAGGTGAAAATTTTTTGATAGTTTGCTTTTATATGGATGAGCCATTGAGGCATGGCCTCAATAGTCATGGCTTTCATTCATTGCATTGGCTAACCTTGTTCGACTCTTCACCAGGTGCAGTTTTCAATAGTATTTGGTAGTGGTGTATTGTCTTCCCAAAATTTCTGTGGGTGCGTCCACTAGTTAGGATTTTAGGAATATTGTTAAAAAAAATTAGAATACTAATAAGATATTTATAGAATTACATTTGGATATTGTAAGAATGTCTTAGGGCCTTATTGTAATACCAAGTTGAGATCATGTAATATATAAATACCCATAAAAATATGGATGATTTGATATACATAGGAAACAATCAATAGATAATTGATGAATTCAAGCAGTTGATGAAAAAGGAATTTGACATGACTAATGTGGGCATGATGAACTATTATCTTGGAATCGAGGTTGTTTAGTTAAAAATTGGCATCTTCATAACTCAGAAGAAGTATTTTAGAGAATATCTAGAGTGTTTTCTATAGAAGCAAGCAAACCTGCATGTACTTCATTAGCTACGGCGTTGGAATTGACTAAAAATAATGATGGAAGGCGAGTGGACAATACTTTGTATAATCAAATTGTGAGCAATTTGATTTATGTGACCATTAAGTAGCTAGATATCATGTATGTAGTTAATTTGATCAACTGATAGATGGGAAGTCCAAGAGAAATGCATCTCTAAGCCGCGAAGAGAATTTCATGTTACTTTAATTGATAAGAGATCTTGATATTTTATATGGTAATCAGAAAGCTTGTCCTATAGGTTTTATTAACAATGATTATACATGAGATCTAAATATCAGAAAAGGTACATCTAGATACGTGTTCTTCAATGAAGATGGAGCGATATCATAATCATTAAAGAATCAATCAATCATGACTCTGTCCATCACAAAAGAAGAATATATTATAGCAACAGCCTACACATATCAAGTGATTTGGTCAAAGAATGTACTCAGAGGTTGAATTATCAAGAAAATGCTTCTACTCGCATTTTTAGTGACAACAATTTAGTAATTGCACTTGCTAAAAATCTTATCCCTCATGAACGAAGTAAGCACATCGATGCATGATATCATTTCATCTAGTACCTGGTGAAGAAGAAGAAATCGAGCTCATATGTTCCAACGCATCCAATCAAGTTGTCAACACATTCACCAAACCTTTAAAGACATATTTTTAGCATTAACAAATTTGATTAGTCTTTGTAATTTGGATGGTTCAGTTTAAAGGGGGTGTTGAAGTTTGCATTTCTCCCATCCCACATTGCTTTCGAAAAGAAAGTAAGGAGCCTTCTCATGTTATAAATAAGTAGGCTTATCCCTCAATTGAAGCACAAAAGCAGAAATAAGTAGAAGCTATTTGGGATCTTAAGCTAGGTCATTTTTTTTCAGGTATAAGCCAGGTTGTCTTGGTTAGGCTAAAAAAGTTGTTTTGGTTTTGGCATTTGAGGTATGTTGGTTTTATAGAGTTGTAATGTTCAATTTTCATATAGTAAAGTTGTTTTTCTTTAGTTTTATTCCAGTATATTATGATTGCATATTTCGATAAGTGTTCTTTTAAATTTGTGCTTGTATATTACATGTGGTGTTATTGTGTGGGATATTCCCTACTCGCTGTAACTGCATCTCCCACCTATTACCTAAATTCCTTTCTTACTGCATATTTAATTGCATAGAGTTGTTCTCCCACTAGGACCTGGATTGTGAAAGTCGCATATCTTAATACAAACTCTAACTCACAAAACACTTCTATCTAAACATGAATCAACGTAAATAATAGTTATGATCACAACAGTTCCAATTCTCTCCCTTGTATATCATCATTTCCTCACTAACTTCAGCGTCGGAGTGCATATAACCAATAACTCTTCAGTATAATTTTAACCTCTATATCCTGCAGGTGACCTAATCTAATCGGACTCCATCAGAAACCAGCCAGATTATTATTCTAGTAAGAATTATATTTTTGCAGGTTGGATAAGGGAGGGAGTTGCCACAAAAGAAAATAGTATCCACACTCATTGCCTTCGCAAATTTGTTGATGGGGCTTTTTGATGTTGGTAGCCCAACCAAATATTTAGTAACCTTTCATCATTTTATTTTATTTTTATATCAGTAACCTTTCATGATTGAATCAACATTAAAAATGCCTTAAAAAAAAAAAAGACAATAGCAAGTGCAGTTCACGCGTCGTGTAAATACGACATTCAGACCGTCGGGGAGCCAGACTTTGTTTGGTTGGCACATGGTTTTAAAATTACATTACAGAGGATTATTTCAAAGATTGAATGTTCTGGCATCCAAAATTTTATGCCAGTGATAAAATTGATGTTTGCATAGAGGGTTTGCATACCTACTAAAAATAGTTTTCATGAAATTGAAGTATATCATCTAATTTGATAAAATTGTGAAAGACCCTTTGAAAGACCCTGCTACCTTGCCAAATTTTGCAATCGTTCTTTTCGTTAGGATTTTAATAATTTCTTGTGAGAGATTGATGTACCTGTCAATATATTTAATTATTACTATACACTGTTACATATGATCATTTGTGTTTTAAGAAAATATGACCCATCAAAGATTTCTAGATGTCAACAGAGTAGTATCTCAGGTTGGTTACGAATGCAGCATAAAAAGCTAGCGAAGGAGTTTGACCCCTCATAGGGCCTATATGGTGGTGAGAGCTTGTTGTCTTCTACGTAGATAAGTAGTAGTACATTATCCCTCATATGGATAGATAAGAAGTATGTTGTCTCCCGTGGGCATTATTATAATATTAAATGAAATATAATTTATACAACCAACAGAAAATATTCCTATATAGATTGCATTTGTCACAATGATAAATAAATGATCATGCTAAATAATGTAATTAATTGGACTTTGATTTCCTTATCAAGGGAGGCTCATTTAATCATTGAGCTCTCAGTATATTCATAATAAAAAATGTAAATATTGATAAAAAGAAGTATGGATACATTTTCTTGTTTTTTCTATTTTTTGTCCTTTCTTCTTAATCGCCATGGAGAATATCAGGAACACTTAACAACAAGAATCAGTCAAAAAACATTAATATTTATAACTAACATTATCCGTTGCTAAAATTTATAATTTCGTTGCAAGAGTTAAAATTTCGTTGCCAGCCATTAAAAAATTAAAAATATATACTCTATTTCTAAATAAGATATTTTAATAATAAAAATCTAAGTTTTTAGAAATGATATGAAAAATTGTTGCTACAAAATGAGGTTATCAGTAACGAATTTAGCTTCATTGCTAAATTTCCTTGCTAATGCTCAAACTTGTCATTATAGGGAGTGGTTTCACATCCATACCTGCAAGTCACAACGTTTGCAAAATTTGCATCTATACCAACAATGTTAATGGGAAAATATTTGTAAAATTATATTGTATTTTAAAGATACTTTCTTATATTTTAATTTACTAAAAATACATCTTTAGAATAACCAAAAATTCTATTTTTAACAAATTTTTCTCATATTATATAGATCCATTTAATGAGAGAAATACTTTTTAAAATAAAATTATTTGATCTTTACCACCAAGGCGGTCCCTAGCAGTACCCATGGCTAGTGTTCGTGTGTCTAGCATTGTTCGAGTCTCACCAATTGTGGGTATTAAATATACAATTCCTTATTGGAAGGGTGGGTTTAAGAAATTCCCCCCTGAGGTGAGGGTCTTCTAGAAAATTTCTTCCATGGTGTGAGTGTTGTGAAGGTATTTGATTGTAAAATTAGTTATCACAATGTATAAAATATCAATCAAAAAACTTATTTGGTATTTCAATGTTATTTTTTTGTAGTTTTTTCATTGCAGGAATATTTTTACGATTTTCAAAAATAGTTTAAGATTTTAGGCAAACCCTACTTGTATAGATGAAAATTTTCAAAAGTCATGGCATACTTACAACTTTGTCCAAACCTTGTAGTTACCAAGATGGCAAAAACAGATTGCAGTGAATGTCATGACTGCACATCAAGGGCCAGCGAAATCATAAGACTTTGATTCAAATAGGATAATAGGAGGAAACTCTAGTGGATACATGAATAGTATTTGAGCATTGAATATGAGGATTGTGCTAGTTAATTAAGGTTTAGGAAGGTACATCGATCAAGACCATGTGACCGAAAGCGGAAATGATTTGGAGAAAATCTTTATTAAAAGTTCCTCAAATAAATTATTCTCCCCACCGTCCATATCTCCCATGAGGCCATGTCATCTTAGAAGTACCAAAATTTCAAACAGATAATTGCTTGAACGTTCCAAGGAAGCCTCATGAAACGTTTACACATATAATGTTTAATTAGAGTAATCATTAGGACCATTCGATTCATTGACTGAGGACTTTCCCTTTTTCTCTAACGTGCGTTTGCCAAATGACACCTAGAAAATTGCTAGACAGGTACTCTAGTTCCTTAATTGGTGGATTTTGGTGGCAGATAGCAGCCCCAGACCGTGAACAACTCCTGCTTATCTAGCTGTAGCCCCTACTCTTTACCGTGTAAGATATTTATTGCTATGTGGCCCACTGGCTGCTTTCTTTGATTATCGAATATTGAAGTTTAATTGAAAGATACCAACCGAGTCGTGCTCGGTTTGTCAGTGCAGCTACCGAAAAATCGGGGTTGCCTGTGGGTCGTGGGTTCGAATCCCATTTCGGCCAGAAATGTGTGTGGGAGCTGTGGTCTCCCGTCTGTATGGTTGTGGGAGCAGTGGGTCTCCCGTTTGGTTATTGAAAGCTGTGTCTTCTTGATTATTTGGTGGAGCAATGTCTCCAGATTTGTAAGAATGTCTCAAAGCCTTCAATGTAATATGTGTTGAGATGTATGTAAATACATTCCAATCAAAAAAAAAAAAGTTCAATTGAAAGATGACCAAAACTACCACTAGCTACAGTTTCTTAATCTATATGATTGACTAGTTTAACTCCAACCCGTTCAAAACGTTCAAACTCTTTTATGCTTGACCCAACTCTGTTTAAAATCCACAAGTAAAAGCCTCAACCATAATGCTCATCCATTTCACACAAACTGATCGGGTTACTAGTTCACCATGGGTTGGGGAAGCAGGGTACATGGGCTGAGTAATAAAATTTGCAAATAATAAACTGTAATAATGGCAGTAAAAAATATAGAAAACAACAAAAGCTTGTGATGGTATTGAATCACTTCAATTTAAAAACTGAATCTCAAAAGACTTTAATCCTTTATGTGACGAGTTATATCGGGATTATCTAAGTTAATCAAATTACGGTGATATGCAAAATATACACACTTAGTTTGACCATAAATTGTAAATATACCCACATAGTATCAGAAATTACAAATTAACCCCATACAATTTTACCATAATTGAAAATATATCCACGCAGTTATAGCGCCGTTACTGCACCATCACGGCATGAGTGTATTTGTAAAGATATGCAAATTATGTGGATATATTTGCAATTTCAAGAATTAAGTGGGCATTTTTGGTTTTTGAAATATACCTACATGGTTTACAAACCTTTGCAAACATACCTACACATACAGTTTTACCATAATTGAAAATATCCACGCTGTTACAGCACCATTACTGCCCTGTCACAACATGAGTATATTTATAAAGATAAGCAAATTATGTGAGTATATTTATAATTTTAAAAATTAAGTAGGTACTTTCAGTTTTTGAAATATACATACATGGTTTGCAAACCATCGCAAACATACCTATACCATAATGATGTAGCAATGACATGGGTATATTTACAATTATGGTTAAACTATGTATGAGTAATTATAATTTCTGAAACTATATAGGTATATTTGCAATTATGGTCAAACTATATAGATCTATTTGTAAATTCTTAATAATCTCCACAAATTATGAGAAGCTTAATTATCTTAACAAGTAATATAGATCGGATAACTAAGTTATTAGTTAACATCATCAATTGATGTATTTCCTGTTTAATTACGTTGGGTTAGATGGGCAGTTGGTCAACCCTTACCCAATTATATTCTTGAAACTAAGGATGCAAATTATATATGTTACCGATGAGGGCTTTTCCCAAATATACTCATTACATTTGACCCAAATCCCAAATATAGCCGTTATGTTTCTAAAATCTCAAATATGCCCATTATGTTTGCAGTTAATCCTAAAAATGCTCATTTCGTTAAAAATCATTAATTAAATTTTTGTAAATGCTCAAAATATCGTTGTTATAAAATAATAAAAGATGAAGTACAATAGAAAGAAAATGAAATTATGGTCTCCGAATTTAAAGTTCATATAATTAAGGTATTGATGAGTTATAACATTCAAAATTTTAATTATGTCTAAAATTTGATGAACATAATAGTAATTTCATATATTAACTAATGGCATTAACTTATAAATTGGGTATTTTTGAATTAACTACAAATATAGTGTGTTTATCTGAAATTTTTAAAAACGTAGTGGGTATATTTGGGGTTAAAATCAAACATAGTGAGTATATTTAGAAAAAGCCTTATTGAGTTAAAATAGCTTTAAAATTTCCACCGTATACGCTTGACGACACCACCACAAAAGTTATTATATGTGATCACCCTTTCTGCAACAGAATAGATATTTAACTTGCATTTTACTATCTGCAGCCAAATTTCAATATCATTATTAGCTTTATAAACTAATAATCATCATTTTTTGTAACCAAAAGTAAACTGTTACAAGTAATTTGAAATTTAGTTGTAAGTGATATGAAAATTGATTGCGTTGGACAATATGCCACGACCCTTTATGCAGAAATATTTGTAACCAAATAATTATTTGCGGTCAAATTGATTTACAAGTAACCAAATTTACTTTACAGTTAGTCAAATATATAGCTGTATTTATTGACAGTTTTTGTACTTTGCATGATATGATGATAAGGTGGAAAATGACATGCACGAATTTTCTCTCTTTTTTTCCTTTTGACATGAAGAATTCGTAGTCTTGTGTGCATATTGTCATCGCCGTTCCCGATCATCTGGCAACATATATGCGTAGCAAGCGTTTGGAAACTGCTACTTTTTTCAAGGATAAACTGCTACTTGGTTTCAAAGCCCTACTGCAGATTTTTTTGCAAGATTCGCTCCACGATCATTGGATGAATGGTAGGCAAGAATATAAGTTCTTGGTCACATTTGTCAAAGCCTCAAAGTGAATTTTCTTGGGGTTTAAACGTTGATCAACCAATTCTCTTGAATCTAGAGGAGTGGATTAGTTTTAGATTTTGAGGGATCTGGTGTTGACCAAGAAATCAGAACATGGAATAGGATGATCGTAGGCTAAAGCCCACAAAGAAGCAAAGACAATTTTCTTACTTGTGCACACATGACATACATAAACGAAGTACACACATATATGCATCAAGAAAGAAGCCGATCTACGGATACATTAACTCATCGCGCCCAACAAGGAATCTGAGTATTAACAACGAAATTTATCCATGAATCTGATTTCGTTGCTACTGATGCATTACCAATAATCTTTTAAGGTAACTAGAAAACTTAAATTTTTGTTGCCAAAGAAGTTCATATTTAGAAATGGAATGTATTTCTTCATCGATAAAGCGAAATGTATTTTTTTGGCTATTGGATCCGTTTTCTAATGGACCTTTAGCTACAAATTGACAACAAACAATATATACCGTAAAGTAAAATTATTTGGCAATGAAATTCAAACTTTTAGAAATGAATGAGCTTTGTTGTTAGATCCTAATATTCTTTGTAGTGATCGCAGCAAATGAACCCCATAAAATTGAGAAAACTCAAACTCTTCTCTGCACCTTTGCTCCGAAAAAAATCCATAGGATTAAAATTCTTCGTAGAGGATCCCTGTTAAGTAGATTGATCCGAAATCCTAAGGGCAGAATAATCACTCTTTCTGCATTCAAAGAGAGCATTTCCTTGCTTCCATTGCCACAAGCCACTCTCTCAAATCTAAGTCACACGTCTAGAAAGAGAAATATCACAAAAAGTTACTGATTTAATGCAACTAGGTTATATGGACAAAATAATCCACCATATTGGTTTTCTTATTTAAAAAAAATTTCCTTTAGAATACACTCTATGATTTTATCTATTCGTAAGTATTTATTCCTGACCTCAAAAATGACTTTCTTAGGCTTGTATGGAACTGATGCTAGAAACGACAAAAAAAGCAAAAAGGAAAGATCCAAGGTAGAACCGAATAAAGGATAAACACACAAAGTAATCCAGTAAAAGATCCACAAAGTGTAGTAGTTAAGTTAATCCACCTACTTTAGTCTCCAAGTCTGCATTTTTGCTAATCGATTTATCATGCAATTTACAGTAGCACAGTTTCTCACTATCTTCTAGATTTACAAGAATAGCTCCAACTGACACGTGAAACTTTCTACAAATCACAATCAATAAGTGTCTATCTCTTGAATTAGAAAATTCCCATTTCAAGATAAATACAAAACTAAATAAAATTAAAAAATTAAGCATAGAAGCAGCTAAAGTAGAATCCAAGATGATCTTCAATCAAATTTGCTTCTAACAAATGGATAATGGATCAAAAATTAGCCACATAAAGATTTCCAACAATTGTTCTTCTATGTGCTTACTTTGCTATTGGAAATGATCTTCTTTTTATAACCTTTTGAACTCAAGTACTAGGAAAGATTTTCTCGTTGAGATTCTTAACCATCCCTTGAAATTCTCAACGCCCCCGTAGTCTATAACTAACTAGTAACAACTTGCAAGATTTAACAACTAATAAGTAGATTACCAACGAATAATCATAACTATCAAATTTGGTTTCCCATTATTTTTCCTCTTAACCATCATCTAGGAACTAGTAACATTTTTCTCTAAAGCAGATGAGTTCTTCGACAAAACTGTTGTTTTGAAAGGTTATATAAGACAATTAGATATATACACATAAAAGTCACAAAAGCTTTTTTTTCAATACATCTTCCACATATATTTTAATCAATTTACACCATTCAAATACCATAGTTTATGACAAACATTATGTTCTTAATTCGTGCATCAACAAAATATAATAACTCTATAATTCTTTCCCTTTTTAATGATGACAAAACATGTGTGACATATTAAGAACATAACAAAAACTTCCCAACTCTCCCCATTTCAATGCTTTCGAAAAGAGTTAGAAAATGTATCAAACTCCATAGAATCAATAGCCTTATTAAAAAAGATGTAAATAACTATAAATAACTATTGCAATAATATGAATTCAACCATGTGTCAAACTAAAAACTACAAAATTGCACATAATTTCTTTCTTAAAAAATAAAGATTTGAAAGCAACAAAATATCAAAGAAATAGGTAACAATTTTTTTCAAATTAAAAAATTACTATTCTTTTAATCTATATTCAATAAGGATTAGATTCTTTGGTTGCAAAGTTTAAGCCATCCTCATTATCTACAACAAGTTGAGTTCAACGCTGTTATGAGGACGATTAAAGAGTAAAGTATGAGAATGGAATAAATGTGTTTTGATTGAAGGGGTAACACCTAGATGTTCTTGACAGTGGAAAGAAGATGTAATCTCTTTATCAAAATAAAAATCATTTTGAAGTCCGCCACTCTAACCCAGCTCCACCCATATGTTCAACTACTCTATATAATGATCCTTACTGGAATCCTTCATTAGGAACATCAACTTCGACCCTATCCATTTGCTATCATTAGGGTGCATCAGTTTATTATTTTTCAATTATCTCATGCATATTGATGCATAATATATGTCCAATGAGAAAAATTATCTCATATAAATGATTTTCCATTTAAAATTACAAAAGTGCAAACAAATTATATGTCATATATATTTTTGGAATAATATTCACATGCTATTATGTTGCAAACCATACGATTAAAGACCTCACCACTTTCTACACATGTCATCTTACATGTTATAGAATGTGTTAAGAGTTATAGCTACTCCCACATCCATATGTTATGTTACACGTGGCATATAACCAATTGGGAGTTATAGTAACTTTCACTATATTCAATTTATGGTCATAGAAATTATTCTGAAGCTGATATCATAAAAGGTGGCAAGACGAAGCTCAGGAGGCGACAATAGACACTAAAGGTGTTAGCTAACACCCTATTGAAAAAAATTCCAATAAGTTCATTCATTGCTAAAGAAGTTACCACACATTTGAGAAAATGTCGTAGAATAAATCTTTGCATTTTAATTACAAATGCTTTAATTTGAGTCTAAGTTTTTAAATTTCAATACAAATGAATATCCCTAAATTTTCTTTTTTTCTTCTTAATTGTTGTACAAAAATTTAGAGAGAGTGATGTTGGTCCCGAATTATAAGTTCAATCCAATAGGAGAGAAATAAATTGGGTTAATAAAATTCTTTGGGTTTGTGAACTGTCATGAAATTCCCTTTTTGAGTTGTTTTGATGATGAAAAAGATATGAATTTTTGCCATTGATTTCAATATTGTGAAACTATGTTTTGGGTTGAGTATGTGAAACCATGATCTTATAAGGGATTTTACTTTTGAAAAGAGTGATGTGATTGTGGAATTATCATGTTTGAGTCCATAACATTGATTGAGATAGGATTAAATTTGGTGTAAAAGGTTTGAATATCTTGAAAATGAAAACGATTGCAATTATGACAGGATTGCATATGGCATAAAATAAAAGAATATCTTGAAAATGAAATATGCTTGGAAAGAGATTTTTGAGGTGTGATTAATCTTACATTAAGATTGGATTTCTCATTTTAAATTATCTTGAGTGGATTAACATGTGTAAAACAAGACTTTTTCTCAAATTTGGTATTTTGAAAAAATAAGGGCAAAGGTCGACCTTTTTGTACAATTTTCACTCTATCTCAGTGGGATCAACAAAAGGTTAGCCTATTAGTTAGAAAAGGTTAAACTTTTCAAAGCGGCAGGATTACAAATTTTGAGGAGACAAGATATGCAAGGAGATCTTTTAAGCCATGATTTGGAGGATCCAAAGGCTTTAAAAGGCGGATGTGGGAGAGTTGTGGCACCCCGAACTGAGGCGTCCACATAGTCTTTACTCTAAGATCTTATCGATTGGTAAATGTGACTCAGGATTGTTGCCCTGATCACACGACGGGTTTTTAATTAGAACTCGTCCAATTTTTTTATTTTCTTTTTCATTCATCATATAATCATATACTCATCATCATTCATAATGGATTCATCCATATCATCATAAACCATCAACTTCTCATATTATTCATAACTTCATAATTTTATACAACCTATGCTCTTTTTCGTTATATCTCATTAGGGCATTCATTCATACTTCAATATACAAAAGATTACATACCTTTGTAACCATGCTTCTTTCTTTCATTCATCATATTACTTACAGGCAAATCAACCTGATCTTTTTCATCACTTGGCTTTCCCTACACCTGTCTGAGGTTGAGAAAACAAAACATGAGTCGAAACTTAATAAGCAAGCATTTTTCTTTCATTTAAATGCATTCCTCTCCATTTAATGGAAGACACTTACGAAGTGATCAACTATCAAATGCATAGAAACTTTTTCATAAAAATCATTTCATAAACATTGAATGTGCAAATGCTTCCTTTCCAATCCTAACATAAACTTTCGTGTGCGAGTACGCTAGCCTAGGGAACATTTCACATGGTAATGACCAATACGCCAGCTCTCTTCGACTTGGTAATGACCAATACTTTATGATATCATATTACCTCAGATTGCTTTCCATGCATACTTTATGATATCATATTACCTCATCTTTATAGAGGTTATTCCTTTATAAATACTTGGTCATTACCTCATTATATGGATTTTTATCCATAAATTTTTAAAAATTAAATCCATACATCCGTATAAAAATAAATCTCTATTTTTTCCAAAATCACGCTGTCAACTGTTCATAGTTACTGTTCACATTTATTATAGCTGGTCACTGTTCATCCGAGATTATTGTTCATAGCATGTTGGAGGTTATTGTTCACAGCATGTTGGTTACTATTCATGGGTTCCAAAAATTGACATTTTTTTCAAAAATAAAAAATACCATGACATAGCTCTCAGTTAGTATATCATGGAAAAATTCATGAATTTTAAAGTTATCATCATTAACTTAGCTAATTAAATCATTTTCTCCATATACTAAAAATCAACATAATTTCACTTAAGCATAATCCTTAAATTCAAAAATTATGAGAGTAATATATTATCATTCCAACATCATAACTATCATAAATATTCATTTCAAATCATCATATAGCAATTTTGGAGCATTATTTTCACATATCATATGTTATTTTTTCGAATGCTCTATCTTTGCTTTAAATTTCCGATGTTGAAGTATAATTCTAATTTGACATGGTAACTACACTTATTTTCTCACGCTTAGGCATTATCTAAGCATGATTTTACCCTACTTAATACTCAAAAGAAATTTGGGAAGAATTTCCTTACTTCAAGTAAAAAAAACTCTCCTCATACTTGGCCTTTCTCTCTCTTTCCTTCTCTCCTTCTCTCTCTAAGGCAACAAACAAATTTTGGAGGTTGAAAATGCTCCATGGAGCTGAAATTGGTGCCTTTGGACGTTCACCATGCTTCCCTATTTATAGTGTGACATTTTTCATTAAATTATAATATACCCCTTGCTCCATGTATTAAATTTTAATTATTTTTTTCCAAATCCCATGAATTTTCTTGAGCAATGTGCATCCACCCTAATCAGTACCCCCTACCCCCCTAGCTGTAGCTATTTATTTATGATTTTTGATTTATTAAAATTAATTATTTTAAGCAAATTAAATCTTAACTGTTGATTCTTAACGATGATGATTTTGGGCCATCAATTTTGGCTCCAAATCCCATGCCCATGTCCTCCTTGAGCCTTGTGCTGATTTTGCATTAATTATTTTGATTTTTAATTAATTAAATTTAACCCAAAAGTCAAATA
>JAXCLR010000001.1:29815124-29829920 GCA_035584095.1 Annona squamosa
ATTTTAAGAGAAGCTCATTATTCACCCTACGCAATACACCTAGGTAGTACAAAGATGTATGAAGATTTTAAATGAAATTTGTGGTAGATAGGTATAAAGAAAATGATAGCATAATTTGTAACACAATGCCTAATATGCTAACAAGTCAAAGCCGAACATCAAAAGTCTGCATGACTATTGCAACAAATGGAAATACCAAAATGAAAGTGGGATGAAATCGCTATAGATTTTATAATGGATTATCTAGAATTGTTGTAGGAAATAATTCTATTTTGGGTGATTGTGGATGGGCTAACAAACATAAACAAGCTAGCCCAACTTCCAAATAAGGATCTAGACCACCAATGTCGGCCCAGCACAGGTCTGGCCAACCAGCAACAACTCACCGGCGACCAGATGCCATCGCTAACGATTAGGCAGCCAGCTAGCTAAGAAAATAATAAAAAAATAGAAAATTATGAAAAAATTACATTAAATTATAAAAAAATTGCCAAATATGAAAAATATCTAGAAAATTTAAGTCAGTATTTAGAAGCTTAAATGAGTTTAAACTTATGTTTTTTCATAAAAATATAAGAAATAAAAAAATTATTTAAAGGGGTGATACTAAGGGAAAATTATGAAAAATTTAAAGTATTTAAAGAAGTATGAGTCCAAATTTAATTTATATAAGAAATAAAGTTGTTTAAAAGTAGAATAATATAAGAATAAATATGATAAAATAGAATTTTGACCAATTGAAATTATCAAAAATTTTGAGAAAGTCATAAATAAAATTTTAAATAATATTTAAGAAAATCAGGGTGAAATAATGAACATATTATGATAAAAATTAGAGAAAGAGACTTAACACTACTGCAAAAATTTGGAAAAGAAGAGTTTTAAAATCTACTTAGAGGTAAGTAAACTCTTACCAAAGCATGACTTTGAAAATATTATGTGAATATTGTGAATTACTATAAAATGTAATTATTTATTTAATTTGAAGTTTTCTTTCAAGTTGGTTTATTCAAATATGAGTATTATTATTTCAAAATCATGTTAAGTAGTGAATTTAAGTAATGCATAATTGCATATTAGGTTTTTCTGCCAATGAGTAAATTAGTATAGTAGTACCTGGTTAGCGACCTCAAGATTACCAAATAAGATGAATTAGCTCACGAATGTGTAACACAACTGCACGCGACCACAAGTAGAGAACAATACCTACAATGTGAATGCATAATTTAAAATTAACATGTGTGTGTGCATATATCAAGATGTTTTAATTTTCATTAATGAAAGTTTGTTGTGCATAAAAAACAATATTGACATTGTGTTTGTCGTGAAAAATCAAAATGATAGCAAAATTAATTTAGTAAAAATATATTTTTACTTGCTGAGTTTTTAGCTTACATAATTTTTGTTTTCACTGAAAGCACAGAAATACAATGCTAAACTAGAGTCTCTGTCAACATGAGAAAAAGGCGAATCTGGCATAGCAAAAGACAAAAAAAGTTTAGATCTTTATTAAAAGTATCTTATAATGCTTACTTGTTTCAATTATTAATACTAAATATGTATAATAACTTCATAACGAGCAAACTTGAGATGTAATAGTTACAAAATTTTATGATTTTACATTTTGGTATTTATTTCCATCTTGGGAGATTTTATTTTCAGCTTGAACATAATAAACCTTATTCGTAACACCTCAAGGGTGAGATGTTACATAAAATTAATGAATAATATATTTTACCTTAAAATACACCATGATGCATACAAACCGTCACCCTTAAATGTTTAGTAAATTAATGCATAAATTGTCATAGTTAGAAAACAAAGTCAGACAGTGTAGGATTCTCACGTTTTAATAAATTCTACATGCATAGGCCATGCGGTACCGGTTCAAGACCGAGTCCACCCAACCCTAACGCGATTTTTAAATAAGTCGAGGATTCCCAACCCATCCCAATCTTGGGGGTCTGTTTAGCCTAACTTTGATACCCAGCAAATTCCCAGTTATGCTTTCTGCAAATTTTTGAAATTTACTTGATATTTTCCTATTTTCTGGGAGAGAACGCAAATAATTATACAGGCAAAACACACTCAAATCTTTTGAAAGTACAGGCAGCACAATGCAACGCACATCCAAACAAGCCATTAGTCTGCTAAGTAATTGCTCAGACCTGAGGAACGTGGACGGGTTTGAAGCCAAGACACAGGCCAACATAACCTTATTTTAGCACCCCCGACCCCCGTTAACCTTCCTTTTTGGCTCATTCCTCAAAGGGACATTAATAATCTTCAAATATCAAGAACACAAAAGTTTAAATAAAATGCAAATATTCAAATCACATACACAGAGGTCTATTTATAAAACAAACACCGGAAACAAATTCATTTAACATTATAATAGCACGCAATACCTCAAATAAAAGGGAAGGTAAGAGATAATTAACTTATTGTGGATGGAATTTACAGCAGAGTTTAAACCAAATGGATCCATAAACTGTATTAGCCTGGTTTGAGGAATACAGAGAGAACAGATGCTAGAGTAATTTCTTTTAAATATAATGTTACAAGTGTCTTCAGTGACAACGGAGCTACCTGATTGAAGGGATTGGAAGAGCCGTTGCTTTCATCTCATTGCAATCCACGCCAGTACCCAGAAGAAAGTAAATTAATGGGTGAGGAGAATCTTTCAGAGGACTAAATTAATGGGTGAGAATAAACCTTCAGAAAATACCCAACTGAAAAGCTTGCTTGTTGCACTTTCCAATGTGGGTAGCCTTCTGTTGGGGAAATGCCATTTTTTTCCCGTGTAAATTGTAAAAAGGGACTGTCAACTCCAGGTTGCTTAAATGTATGATGTGGTCCGAAACTTGGTCATACCTTGACTGACAGATTTTCCTCAGTAGAAGTTTTTGATGAACATAAATAGTTATTAGTTCATTACTAACCGCGATCTACCCTCTTTTTAGCACACACTTCATTATTTACATTTACATTTTCATGTCCAATATCCAGACTCTGGAAAGTGCTCATATATGCTTTTGTTAATTTTAGATTGTAGAACTATTAGTGCAAGTTATCTATCAGAGGGCCACCCTGCAGTAGTATTTCCTCCAGTTATCTTCTGATTAAGTTCATAACAGCTAGATAATAGCTCTCCCCCTCTCAGCTTCCACTTGCAACATGATGCAACATATCCGATCCACTGCAAGCATTCCTTTCATCTATTCCAAGTATAATGTTGCAGCCCTTTTCACTGTATCTCAAAGACCACTGCCCTGATGCCCACATTAATGTTTAAAACCGCAGAACTCGGACGGGCATTGTGGTTGGAACTACTCATTCTCATATGTAGAAAGCCTAGAATCTGATAGGACAGAAAATAGTTGTGTATCTACAAAAAGCTGCAAAATCAAAAAAATAAGAGGTTAGGAAAATTCATAGCCATATGGCAGTGAGATGTTGTCAGCGACAGCGACAGTTGAATACAATAAGAAAAGGAATTTTTCACTGGAAAATTTTTCATGTTTTCAGCTGATACAGACTTTCAATAGATGATAAAATAAGATGAAATTTTCACTGACATATTTCAGTAATTTCTGCATAAATCCAATATAAGACTTTGGGGAAGAGAGTGAAAGAATTTAGTACGGAACTGTTATGAGGGATTACAGAAATAGGCAAATTTCAAGCCACAAGACCCACAACATATAAAGTAGAACTCAAGATTTGGAATTTTTTTGCATCTTAGTGACTGTAACAGGCATAATGAGCAGCAGCAATATAGAAGTACAAAATTGCTACTCAGATAGCCTGATATTACAATGTTACTTGCAATTGCATAATTCAATATGCCAAAAAAGTGTTGATCTTTCAAGTCGAAACATGTAGGGTTAAGGAAATTTGCAATTTCAGTAGATCAGCTACTTAAATGTCTGAAGCAAGAAAAAAAAAAAAGAAAAAAATGCACAGGATAGGGTTCTAGCTTTTGAAAATATTATAGACTTCAATTTTTTTTTTTTTTGAAGAAAATATAAGATGAATCCAAATTTAAAAATGAATACTTTCATCCCAAAAAAATAAATAAAAAAAATAACAATAAAGGCCATATGAAGCATCTTCAAGATTTTTATGTGGCAGCCTAAATTGGAAAAGGATTGGTTGCCTTTGCCATTCAATCCACACAATGATCTTTGAACTGAAAACAACAAACAAATGGTGGCAGATGCTAAAATTAATTCCACATGATAGATTAGACCCTACAATGAAGTTGACAGCCCATGGCAATACCAAATTTTATTTGAATGCAACATAAATAAGCAACATAGAAAAGGCAAAAGGATCCATGCAAGCAAGGGAGACTGAAAATGTGCAGTACCTTAACAAAAGGTCGATCTCTATAGGCAAATGAATCAACAAAGCTGTCCTTAAGAAGTAAAGACACCTGAAAAGATAGACCGTGCCCACAAAAGTAACCCAAAAAAAAAAAAAAGTTTAGTTTCCAATGCAAGATGTTATCAATAGCAAGACTCACCAATTACATACACACAGTTTAGTAATGACCTTGTCATTGTTTGACTGTACACTTGTGATGGTGTGAGACCGCAAATTCAAACAAAGTGACTCTAGGTAACCTCTCATGACATTTAAAAACTGCCACGCAGCTTCAGCCTGTGAAACAAACATGCAGCCAATCATTACTTGACAAACTACCAAAGCTATCCAGTAATAGAGAACGCCACACATCCAGAAAGTAATTACAGAAATGCATAACAAGATTGACGTCCACTTCTTTTTTTTTTATCTTACTAAATGGAATATGGCATGTGGATGCATGTTGTCGCAGTATGTGAGAACATGCCAGAGGAGTGAAAATATGGCATGTGCATGAACACATGTGACTCCGGATGCCAGAGGAGACAATAAGCAATTCAAAACCACATTTGCCGAGCATTAAACATTGAGCAAAAGAACAAAAATTCATTAACAACACAGAAGAGCATCTGTTATACCTGTGACTCACTGCATTTATACACAGGGTGCCTTTTAGCAATAGAGTTTTCGCAAGAAAGTCTCTCATGGATTGGCCTCAGTTGTGAGATAAGTTGTCTATATTGAGGAAGCTGGGGTATTGAGGACATCTTTACCTGTGTGGCCACATTAAATAGAATATTTTGTAGAAGCATTTATATTGACTAACATGGAGAACCATAAAGTGATCAAACAAGTATAAAATACTCAGCAAACAATTGTTGGAAGTGTAAACAGCCCCTTAAACTCTTTTTTTTTTCTCACATCAAAATTGTATTTGGATGTAAAAATAAATAAATCATGATGACAATGGAAAATAATTTTTGCAAATTCTAATTTACATCTCAAATTAGGTCAAATGGACTCCATTTTTGAATTCAAAGATGCCCAAAACCTAGGAGTGTGGAAATGGGGCCACCAGACCTGCCTAGCCAGTTGGCAGCAATCATTGTAATCTCTGAAGTGATTTAAGGCAAAAATGCCATTGATCAATAACAAAAGGAAGACTTATAAGCAGGAGGATAGATCCTTTCAATGGAAAAGAGGAGAAGAAAATGGAGGAAGATCAGATAATTAGGAGAAAAAACAAAAGCCAAAGAGGAAAAAGATAACCGGACTCAATTTAACACGCATAAATTGTTACCACATATAAAACACCCAATTTATAGAGACAAACCCTCATCCAAATCCAATTCTAATTAGTTATGTACTAACAAAGAACCAAATTAAACAGAAATAATCAAACATCAATCAAACTAAACATACGAAATATCTAAGCTAACGACAATTTTAAATAAAACATCCCTAAAATTAAATAAGTCCTAATTAAAACTTTTATGTTATGAATTTAGTAAAAGATGCATATAGTTTGTATGGGAAGATATTCCGGTGCATGTAATGCACCATAACTTACGATGCATTTGGCTCAAAAGAAGTCTTAAATTATCATAAAATGCACATCTACTCCACCGATTGTATCGAGAATTATTTCTTTTAATTTTCATCCAACTTGGATGTGTATGGGCCCCATCTGAAAATGGTACAAAATCAACGTAATAAAATAATTTTATGTAAATACCAATTTTAAAGTTGTTTTTTTAACATGCAAACTATTTAAGATATAATTTATATATGGATAAACAATTGAATAAAGTATTAATACATTACATGCATGTAAGGCTTATTTTGAGCCAAATGCACCGTAACTTACGGTGCATGTAACTACACTAGACCATATCTTGTTTGTATGTATATGCATATATTTGCACGCAAGAATGTGCAATGCATATTAATTTCTAACATAAGTACACACTTGTGCAAGAATGTGCAATGCATATTAATGTCTAACATAAGTACACATACTTGTGCATGCATGCATGTGATGCACGCATTATTGGCTTGAGGATATGCTACATAAGGCATAAGAGCAGAGAGAGGTTACTGATGAAGGGGATTGTAGGAATGGAGTTAGCCTTGGCTTAGGGTTTAGGGCCACAAACGTAGAACAGTAAATTGCCTTTTTAATTGGTATCAGAGCCTAGGATGGATGTCATATGATAGGGTCAACTGATAAAAATTACCTGAATTGTCATAAAAACCTCAGTTTTACACTTACAATACCTTAAAAGGTAACCTTATGATTAAACCATTTACCCAATAGATCACATAAATCATGTACCATAAAAAGAAAGGAAATAAGAAACTAATCTTATAATATGGATCACTTGAAAAACATTATACGTGTCATTACCCAAAAAAATGTGGCAGAACTAATAAATCTTCTCAGCAGACAAATTCTACACCAAAACCCATTTCAAATGATCAAAAAGTTGCCATTGAAGGCCCTAGCAATAAAAATATAAGATACAAACTAGAAGAAACTCAAATAGATGGTGACAAAACATAAATTTGGAAACATTTCCAAACTTGGCTAATTAACTTATTAAAAATAGAATTTGAAATTATAAAGATAATAACTGAAAAAGAGAATCTTAAAGTTCCAAGCACTAGTCCTAAAGGCACCATATAGGAATAGAACCTAAATCTGAAAGATATAGAACATACCATACCCATGAGTACATAGACTAGAGCAAAGTACGTGCCTGCCAAAGAGAAAATCCTACCACATAAATTATGGATAACTGATTATCATCATTGTGGTCGTCATCATCCCACCTGCGGTCAATTGCATGGATCTTATTGCACCATTCTTTATAATCATCAACTATATCTTTAATAATCTCTAACATATTCGTATCTTGTTTAATTACCACTATTCTTGTTTTTTCCTATCATGCTTCCGTTCTCTTATTGTCTTCTATTTGAATAAACTCAATTCTCCTAACCGGAATCATTTGAAGCCTTCATTTAATATTGCCAAACCACCTTAACCCACTTTTCCTCATTTTATTACCTATTGACTTCACCTTTAGATTACTTCATTTCTAACTTCATCTTTTTTTTGTTTCACCATTCATCTATTTAACATACTAATTCTAGCTACACTCGTTCTATGTATATGTTCTTTTTTAACTACTCAACATTCTACCCCATATAGAAATAGAACTAAAATCAGAAAGATATAGAAAATACCATGCCCATGACTACATAGACTCTAAAGCAAAGTATGTACCTACCAAAGAGCAAATCCTACGACATAAATTATTGAAAATTGACTATTGAATCTTCATCATCATCATCCCACCTATATGTGGCCAACTGCATAGACCATATTGCAACATTCTTTATAATCACAAACTATGTTTTTAATAGTCTTGAACATCTTTATATCTCATTTAACCGTAGTTGTCAAAGGCACGCTTAGGCGCATGCCTAGGCGCAAGGTGCAATCCTTCAAGCAGGCACACTAAGGCAAGTGCTTATCTCTAGGCACAAGGCATAGGGCCTGAGCACCTCATTAAAAGCCATACATTTTTATCTTTTTTTAAAATTAAAACAGGCAGCTGCTCGATTAGGGATTTTATCCCTGGGGGCAAAAAAAAGAAAAGAAAAGAGGACCGAGGGCAGAGCTAAGCCAGATGGATAAGTTGTCATCATCTTCTTCTTGTTTTGATGCTGCAGTGTTGCTGCTACTGTTTCTTTTCTCTTTTTTTTTTCAATTCTTCTTTTTCATCAGAGCCCCGTCTCCTTTTTTAGTTCCTCACAGCCCAATCTGCCTATTCTTCTTCTTTTGTTGTTGCAGTGTTGCTACTGCTTTTTTCTTCTTTCTTTGCTTTTTATTTCTCCTCTTCTTCTGTTCGATGCTGCTGCAACTGTCTGATTACAGTTCCGTATTTTTTCTTCTCCATTTGGTTCGATTTTTCTTTTTCTTTTTTTATTTTAACAAAAAGCCATACACTTGTATGTACCAGCACCTTCTCCTATTTTATTGTTTATTTTGTCAGAGACACCTCTGGTTGGGCAACAAGGCACCCCACTGCATGTCTGCATCGCGTACATAGTCTTTCTAGGGCACGAAAAGGGTACTGACATTATCTAAAATCACAAAAATACCGCAATAGTGTTGTTTTTTCAATGAATTTAATTTAACGCCAATTCCAGACTATTTAAAGATTGCTGGTATTTCCTGGTTGAATATATATAATATAATTTTGACCAAAGCGCAAATAGATAATTAGATATAAGTCCTTTCTCTTTCCACCTTCCCACGGCTAGCACATAAAACTATTTTTTGTTAATATTATGAATTGTTGCTAAAATTATATTTTAAATTTCATTTAATTGTTGCTGCAAAAATATATTTTTTGTTAATAGATGCCACTAAATTGTGTTTTTACTCTTAACAATTATAGTTATGCATTATTTGTCATTTGATTGTTAATCTTATTTTTTACTCACTAGTTTTAGGCATTTATTACTTTTTTGATAAATTTTATATAATCAAGCTCACACCTTGAAAGTGCGCCTTAGTGTGCCTTGTGCTTCTAACAACTATGTGTTTAGCTACATTCTGCCCTGTATAACAGTCTAATCACTTAAATAAATTATAAAACCCATGCAGTTGATATTAAAGCTTTTATTACAACCTAGGCTGCTTTATGTTTGACTAGAATAGTATTTGTCGAACTATATTAATATTCCCACCTTAGGCCTAGGCTTTGATACCAATTAAAAAGGCATTATTCCCTTCCACCCTATTCTTTGCTCCTAAATACTAGATCAAAAATCTTGAACCCTAAATTGTCCATGAGAGGATAATCGTTCAAATAGTAGTGTTGAATTAGAATCTTCATTTTTTAAAATTTATTTTAACTTTGTATTTTACATATAATTAGTTCAGGATTCATGCTTAGCATGATTCAGAGGATTGATATTGAAATTCATCACGTATGCATCTGCCACATGCCCATTGATAGCCCAAATAAACCTGATCTACAATGTAAGGCCTTCAACATTCGAACTTTAATCTTCTCTTTTTATACATCAATTTTATTCATCTTTGCCCAGCGAATTTTGATCAATCAGAACTTATATCTCGAAGCTGTAAAAATTGTCTGGTTGGAAAACAGAGTCATCTTGTGCACCAATATAAACCATTTATCACACATCATGATAACAAGCAACATAACGATCCAGCAACTGTGAAAGATGCACATCAGCACATGCAAACCTTCAAAGTGATTTGATTGGAAGAAAGACGCTTAATTCAAGTTATCCATCCTTTAACAATGATAATTTGCATCACATGAGTTGGATCTAGAAATCACCACTACTGATGAGACTGGAACACAGAATAAAACTAACTACACAGTAGACCAGTCTGATGGGGTTCCATCTATGGCAGAGCCATGATGGAATAATCATACCAGTTCTGATTAGCTCCTGCCATCTTGGCTAATGGTCATGACCCACGCAGATGAGTTATCTCCATCTGCCAAACAACTGACAGGACAGGTTTTATCCAATTGTTGCAGTCCCTAAGCAAGGTCAACCTCATGACTCAAACATCAGCAATCAACAAATTGATTTATGGCATTCTGTCCTGCATCAGTCAGCCTAATAATGACTCAATATAAACTTCTAACAAGCCAACCCTATGACATAACATCAGACAGCAGTCTACAAGGGATTCACACGTCTCGGTGCCATCTGCTCTTTGGAGCCTGCTTGCAGCAATAGAGAAACCCAATCATCTCTTTCACAAAAAACACCCTGTAATTTCAAGATTTATGCATCACCTCGCTTTCACTGCCTTGCAAGAGTAGACATCAAAGATCACCTGTCTTTCTATATTGTGTAGGGGAATTTTGCATTTTGGGCTCTAAAGTTTGAGTATTAACATAACAGACCCAGTGAAGTTTTTTATCTTTGCATTTTAAACCTTCACCCCTTACGGTGTAATGTCAAAAATACACTCACATCTGTATGAAAGCAAGGCAGTCATGGCCAAAAACTAACATCATCTGCCCAAACGTCATCACCTCCTCAAAATCATGCGGCTCCATTACACAAATGATATTAGTTTTTGGTCATGATTGCCTTGCTTTCATATAGATGTAAGGGTATTTTCGACAATACACATGAGTTTAAGCGTTTTTTTAACACCATAAGGTGTAAAAGTTTAAAATTCAAAGACCGAAATTTGGCATAGTATAATATGCTAATGCACAAACTTCAAAATCGAAAATACTAATACACTTTAGGGAGTTTATGGCGCAAATTTCCTATATCATGTAAGAAGATAGCCAAGATAACCAACTCAACAGATCGATACTTAGCTTTTGATTGCTCACAAGCTTAAACAGTAGAGATTCTGTCTTTTTAATCGTCCGCCAGCCAACAACAAAGATTGTACTCATTTTCAGGGCATCACCTGGTTTTTTTAATGCGAACCTGGGTTCTAATCTCTCACATAATTAAACATCAGAGATTAACCATCTTTTAATCTTTCGCAATTTGACAGTAAAGATCATTACTTCATTCTTTGATATAAGTGTCTTTCCTTATGGTCAAAGATTTTCTTTGTGGAGATGTAATAAAGAATCGCCATGTGATTTGGGATGCACAAACATTATAACTAATCAAACTCATTTATGGCAATGAGTTAAAATGCAGATTTTTTTTCATGCTTTGCAGCAGAGAAAAGAAATTTTATAAAAAAAAATTCCAATGAATTCCTTGCTTACATATGCAAAACATGAACAGTACAATTACAAATATGCTATTCCAATTTACCTGGTCCTTGCAAACATTGATGCGAATCATATTGGAAGTTTTCAGCTTCATATCAGCTGGTTTTTGCTGCAAGCCCACCTACAAAGGTATGAAAATTGATTATCAATATATAAAGTTAATGTTCGATCAAGCCTAAATGTCCAAATAAATGTAAAATCTCTGACAAGAAGACATTCCCATACAGTAGCATCTTTGCATTCTAGCTTTTCATCCCTGGCCCAAACTGTATAATTCTTAGGACTGGGAATTTTTCCAGTTCAACAGCTGGGCCTGTCTATCCAGATGCTTCATGAAAAGGTTGTTCAGGAAGATCTAATCCTAACAATATAAAAATGCACTCATATCTGTAAATTGTCAATTATTTAGAAATAGCAATACTGAACTCACAATATATGGAACAGGAGCATCAAGAAACTCTGCCATATTTCTTGGCATAACCTGAAAAGGATCATCAAATAATCTTACAGCAGATTACATCATAGATTTCAGTGCTTGAAGAATACTTTGAAAGCTAAGAATGACAAAAACTCAAGAAAGACAAGGAGAGCTAGCAATCCACAATAGCATCCAAGTTGTAAAAAAGACCCCACAATCCCTAACCTAAACAAATAATGGCTTCAACCTCAGATGCAATGCAATTAAATGAAGACTGAATTTAATCATAGAAGCAGCAGAAGAACGTTGACATGTCATGTTAAACTCCAGAAAAAAGTTTGGCTCATCAGCATACATGTTCAATTATATTACAAAAGTGAAGCAGTTTTGTTTTGTTTTCTATGATGAACCAAGTTTAATATGGCTTGAAAATGCTGACAATAAACAAAGCAGCTTCAGCTGACACTTTAAATACAGTAACATTACATTGGATGTGAAACACAGGAGAATTTTCATCAGTGTTGTGCAGCTCTAGGAAATTGACATGAACTACCTTGGATACAAAATCTAACTACAAGCAGCATTCAACTTGTCCATCCATTTTAATGCACAGCACACTTTTAAAGAACACAAAAATAATAACCATCTTTCAAATAATTGTTTAGAGCTTATGGGAAAATCAGCTCTCATTGGCCATCACACTTAGTATTTTGATAATCAATGAAACTTCAATCAGTAACAAGCAAGTATTACAAGAGCAATTAGTCAAACATTTGCAGTAACAAACACGCCTCAACAAGAAATGTTTTACTTTCACTAAATTAACATGTACAAAGAACAATGGAAAGGCAGCATTCTTGTAAATAATCAAACAACCAAGGTTCCCGAATGTCCCTGCAGAAGACAACTCAGAAGTGATAACGCGTTTCTAGTTGCAGACATCCAGGAAAAGTAAAATGCAAAACATTTCATTTGCTTTGTACCAGAATGGAATTCTTGCCTTCTCCAAATCATAAAACTTACTGGGAGGAATAAACTCTGCCATTCGAATGGACGAATTATGGGAATAACTGATAAAACAACAGCTGATAGGATACCCTGAAGCAAAGGAGTTGACAAGTAATTAACACAGAACACTGGTAATCATAAAAAAGAAAATAAATATATACTCAAAACAAATGTTAGAACAGTATCCTGAGTATGATCCAAACACAGCATAAATGATAACAAAACTCAGTTCAAGGTCTACTATGGTTATGCATATCAAGTGCAGAGATTATGGGTCTTCTAAGCCCGGAATTTTTGAGGATATGATACAGCAAAGTTTGGCCATGGTTCTCATGCATGATCTTGAGAAGTCCAACCAGGCAACATTGTAAATGAGTCACAGACAGAAGAGAAACTTATCCTTCCCATGGCACCAAAGCAGGGCACTCAGGATTCATTCAGGAGATAATGGTTGTTTATGTACAGAGGTGATACGTATAATGCTGAGAGAATGGACATTTGATTGACCTACCAAATTCGGGCATACAACCATCACTTGTTTCTCCAGTAATACTCCAGCAATTAACGCCAAAACCTGAAAATTCCAATCAAAATTTCAAGAAGACTTATCTGCTACAAACTTATTTATTATAATATGGCATTCACAATAGAAAACACGTTTGATTGATAACACAATAAAGCAAAAAGGTGACTCCTCCTAATTTAGGGTTTATTAAGAATTCTGTACAATTAATTGTTTACTTTGGGATTTCTTGTACGCGTCATCTAAACATAGATCAACTTGATGGACTGGTCATGTCAATCTTTTCTTTTCATTATGAACACTTTTATTCTCGTGAAATTAGCTAGAGTTTCGTCTGCATAAATAAAACTTTAAATCAAGAGGTATGCACATCAAAAATCTTCATTTTATACTTCTTCCTTTAATGTTGTAGCTCAGCTCTGAACATCTAGTGTTCAACCTCAAATTTTCCACAGTCAAATACCAAACTTAATATCCTACATATTTAATTTTGAGAACCAAATAAATTAGATGAATGAGAAAGATAAATCATGGTAAATTGGTAATATACCCTTTGAAATAGTAAAAAACAAATTCCAAGAATCTAGGATTTGTTTGGTAATCTGGAAAAAAAAATGTAGAGAAGTTATTGTGAGGAAAAGTTCGGAAAGGTGGGACCGTGGGAGAGTGATGTAATAAAATAGTGGTAATGATTAGAAGTAGAGGATAGCAATAGGGAAAATGTGTAGAGAAGATTGGAAAGTAGGTAGCTGTGAAATGATTGAAAAGTACGGTAATTGTATGGAAAAGTTTTGTGGATTTTTTTTTTTTTTTTTTTTTTTTTGACCATGCATACACCTAGTATGGAACAAAATTTCCAACCAATGCAACTGATACTCCCAAGAAAAATTTGTGATATCAGTGTTGCTATAGAGACTGAACTGCATTGCTATTGGGAGTGAATTCATGCCAAAATCAGTGACAAATTTAACACTAAATTTATAGATGGAACAAATGAAGAGTTGGATATCATGGAGGATCCTCTAGAAGAAAGCATGCTGATCAGAATAATGACAAATTTAGTATTGTCGATAAGGAATCAAATATTATAAAATGCAAAACAGAAACAGTCAATTTAGGTATTGATGAGAAATTATTCCATCAAGTTGCAATGGTTGAAGATCTGAAAACAGTACAAATACAAGCATTCTGAATATTGAATATCAAGAAGAGCTGGAGTAAGAAATAAGCAAGCACACTGCAAAGTTTGAATAGACTTTGCAAGTGAGATGCAAATTTTTCAAAGACATCACATGAGGGCAAAAAAAAATCTAGTAGTAAACCAAGATGTTGGCATTCGAAGAATTTGAAGCCTATGAAAAGCACAAAAGAGAAAGCAGTGTTTTCGAATGTATTGTCAATAAACAAATCTTCAAGTTGATATAAAAAATTATATCACCAACTTTGGCCGAAATTAATTATGACGCATTGCAAGATTATGGTGTTGACAATCACATCAAAACTCAAGGATGATTGCTCCCGAGTGACAAAGAATGATGGACAATATAATAAGACTACTGCATATAAATTAAGGTTTTTATGAAAATTATATATTTAATGCTAGGGCGTTCCCTGTAAGCGACGCGCTGCAGCGGAGCCCGGCTGTAGTGAGAAATGAGCAAGGGTTGCTA
>JAXCLR010000001.1:29902721-29918623 GCA_035584095.1 Annona squamosa
TAAGTTTGGGGGGGGGGAGAATGTGTAGTTGTTAGAGATTGAATTCAGTGACTTGATACCATTTGCTATAACCAATGTATTTAGTTTAATCATTAGTTTGCTTGAGTTTATTGATTTCTTAACCAGTTTTCTGATCGAATGAAAGATTGTCGTGTTGAAATATGACTTTGCACTATGAAATTTTAGCACCTACATGTAACTTGGTTTAGAAAGGAAAATTTATGTCGTGTTTGTATAATGATAGATTTTTTAGGCTGAATTAATCATAACCTTACGAAATGGCTAAGTGGATTGATTAATGCATGATCGGAAGCAAAAGGAGTTGATTTTTGTTTTTCTGCATACATTCATTCATTCATTACATTCATTCATTCATTTATTCATTTTGTTTGCATGTGTTGCTCGAGGACTAGCAACATTTAAGTTTGGGAGTGTGATAACTCGTATTTTTACAAGTTATCATGACCCATTTCACACTTAATTTGTGTGTTAGTTCGAGAGATTAGGCATAGTTTGCACTCATTTAGCTTAATTTTCACCCTCTTTGCATTTTAGGAGCATTAATTAGTTTTTAGGCAATTTTAGCATTATTTAGGCATTTTTAGTTTATTTATTTATTTTTTCCATCTTTTGCAGGAAGGACGGGATGTACGTCGGCAGAGTGGACAAGTTGAATGCTAGCTGAGGCATCCAGAGGCAGATAGATGGTGCCTGTGTGCCACCCTACGCGCATTGACCATTTGTAGCACACACAGCTGACATGCAGGGCATTCCAGAGAGTTGGCAACTAGGCGCCACCCAGGGGCACTCAGGTGCCACTTCTCTACATGAAATCTAAGTCAGAAGCCACAAATCAGGTGGTGCAGTCCAGGGAGTTGGCACCTAGGCGCTAGTGCAAGGGCAACTACAAAAGTTAAGGAGAAGCTCCAGGCAGGGACAGTCCAGAGAGTTGGTGCCTGGGCGCCAGCTAGGGGCACCTAGGCGCCAATATGCATCAGTACACGAATATTCTAATGCGTAAGCTGCACAAATAATACTCTATATATAGTTCCTAGGGATTTGCGCATGAGGAAAAAGAAAAAAGAGAGCGAGGAATATGAACTACAGTGAAAGAGAAAGCAGAAATCAAGATTAAAGCTCAGATTGAAGAAAGGATTCAAGTTCCGTTGGTGGAAACCGCTGGAAAATAGTTTTTCTTATTTTTTTCCAATTTTCATTCTCTGCCTTATAGGTACTTTTTATATGGATGTATTAGATGTTAAGATCATTTTTTTGAACTAAACCTCCATTAGATGGATAGTTAGGATGATTTGAATTCTAAACTATATTGTTTCTTGTTTCTTAGAATATTCAGTAATGAATAGTTGATTTTATGCATGATTGTCTATGATTTACCTTTGCATGTGTAGATTTAATGCTTTTTACAAGATTAGCTACCTTGTAAGATAAGAGTTGTTTAACAGATAAGAATATATCATTAAACCCTGTGTAGTCATTATACAAGTTATGAACTTATCAATTTCACTTTATTTAATGGCATGGGAACATAGCACTTAAAAGTGTAATTAGCTTTATATAATGTTGGAAGATATATATAAAGATATATAAACTTGGGCTAATAAATTCATATGCAATCCAATTAAAAAGAACCAGAGCAATATAGTTTCGATTCAAGAATTCCGATCTATCCATCCGACATCCCTAATTAGAAAACCCATTCAAAGTATCCAGTAGTCATGAACTTTCACTCTAATTTCTCTTTGCAATCGTTAGCTTAGTTAAATCACAAAACCAGAATTTTCCATCTATAGAACGCAGTTTATCTAATTAATAATTTGGTTAACAATTTCTCGTGGTAATGATACTCTACTCACTCTTTATTACTTGACACAGTACGTATACTTGGGTAAATAGCGAGCATTTTAATTGACATATACGCAGCTCGTTACCAAGTGGTTGTTCTTTCATCTTGCTCCTATCTCAAGGAGGGCATCACTGGCCTCCTACCATCCCTTAGTGACTTGGCCTTATGTAGAGTGGGCCCCGGTCATCCCAACCGTGCTCTACAATCGACTTATTGTTGTACTGGTGCATCTGCATCATCATGACGGACCGCAGTCTATTTGGTTTAAAGTATCATAGGCTGTAGCCCATGTTTTTTAAAACTAGGATCACAAACCGCGACGTGCATCCATAATTTGAAAATCATTTCAGACCGAAGCCTGCATCTTTTTAAAACAAATCATTCTAAAAAACACATCACAGACCGTAGTCCGTGTCAACTTGTAAAGCGAGCGCACCCATTTTAAACAAGTTGTCATTTGAAATCTAGTTTTAGGATGACATTCCTTAAATTCTTTTAGAAACTTTTAAAATGTTTGAGAAAAACCATACATCTTTAAATCCTTAAAAGAACTTCAAAACTTTTGAATTTTCAAAAATAAATCATATATTTACTAACATTTTCTGGGTTTCCATTTCGGGGCCTTTTACTTACAAAGATTATGCAATTGTACCATCTCCTTCTTAACCACCCTAAAATCAAATTATTGTCCACATTACTTTCTTATTATTTTTACATAGAGAGAGGATTGCATAGTCGTTTGCATATCATTTAGTAACCCGAAATCAAACCATTTTATGAAATCAACTTATGAGGTTAGTCATCCTTAAAACCCATTATACCACATCCGTATAAACATTCTTCAAAATATTTTCAACATAGATTTCCTTATCTTAAGGAAATCAAAACTTTTTCGAATATCATTTCCAAAACATACGGATTATGTCTAAATTATCATTTGTAATTAAATATCATGATATAGAAAACTAATCTTTTTCATAAATCAAATCTTCTTCTTTGTTTTCTTTTTCTTTTATAAGTTTAATCATTTATCATAAAACATCATAAGAGAATTCAAAACTTATCTGATAATATTTCTTTGTGAAAAAGGGCCAACTTCCCTTTTTTTTATAAAGTCCTTTTGAAAACAACATCATAAAGAATTTGCTTACTTAAAAGCAAATTCTTAAAATCATCGACATAAAATATAAAATCCGTTAAAATTAACATCATGGAGAACTTGCTTACTCATAAGCAAATTTCTCAATTCCTTTAACATAAAGCATTGCCAATCCATGACATCACTTGTGATAAACATTTATCTTAAAAAAAATATTGCTTGCTTCCCATGAAACAAACCTTGAGGCTTTTCCTTAAGCTATCCTTTTTCAAAACTTACGACTTTTCTTTAAAACCGTCATTTTAGCTTCAAATGCATATATCCCTTTGGTTTTCCAACCTACATAAATTCATCTAGCTTAACCCACTTGTCTTTCAAGTTGAGTACTCATACGTATCAAAATAGCCTAAACATATCAGATCATTTAGTAATTTATTTTAATCCTTATGTACGGTAAACATACATACATATAATAATCGTTCATTAAATCATTACTTGGAGGTTCATTATCTTCATTTATCATCTTTAACATATTTTTCATTTTTCACACATTGGTGCTCATTTTAAGTACTTAATTAATAACATGGGCATCATATAATAATCTTAAAATTTGAGATTATCATTATTTATCAAAACAGTAACCCAAGCTATGTTTCCATCATATTTTCATGCTTTTTTGCATTTTACCCCTTCACATAATCTATTTATCATTTCAATCAAAACATGAAAATCGGGTCTTATACGTAACCCTAAGTTCCATCCTTTCTAATCCCACCTCTAATAGGTTAAATCCTCATCATCACTTATGATACTTGTTTATATCTCATTGTAATTTAAATTCCATCCTGAAAATCTGAAATTTAACATTTACTTTGATTTATTCCTCAATCTGTTCATAATGTTGAAATCAGACATACTGATCTCTCTAATTTTTGAATCATAATCAAATCGAGGAATTTAAATCTAAAATTTATATCATACCTTAATAACTATATGATATAATCAAAATAAATATTTTCAATGAAACATATGAAGTATTTATATTTATTTTGGTATTTTTACTCTGCTAGACAGAAGCATCAAGTTTTAGACAGTTCTAATCACATTAATTATTAGGTATATTTATACCTTTCAAAAATTAATTTTTATTTTGGTCAAGTATTATAAATGATTTATCTCACACCATATAAAATTTTTAGCTTGAAATATCTTGTGTAAAAATTTCTAAAAATCATTTGGTGTAGCTAATCCTGACACCCGTTCAACCCAATTTAGGTTGATTTTCTCAGATTTTTAATTTCCAACATACTTATCCTATTGAGCGGAAAATTGGGTAGTTCCTTAATTACCATATCATGAGTTTTCAAACAAATTTTCATTATAAAATTCGTTCATTTAATATTTCGTTCATATTTTAGATTTCTATCTCATGTCATCTAGGTTTTGCTCCCATTTTATTTCTAATTTCAATAGATATGCAAAAATCCTTAATCATTTGTTCTTAATTTTTATACCCAACATATATAATCCATTAAATCATTATTCATAATCAAATCATGATATCCAATCCAAACAATAATTTATTTTGTGAATTTATTAAAATTCAAGAGAAGTATACTTACTTGAATTGAATCCAATTGAACTCCTCTTTGCTAGCTTGAATTCTTCTTCTCTCTTCCCATTTTTCCTTCTGATTTTCTCCTCTTTTTCTTCCCCTCATGCTGCTAGAGAGGGGGGCGTGCACTGCTGGAAATTTTAGGGGTTTGCCACTTGTCATTTCTCTCTCTCTTCCCTTCACACATGTGAACGTATACCTTGGGCATAAGCTAGATTTTCCAGCTTTGTGGGACCCATTTTCCACATCACTTAGCAGCTAATTAAAGCATACGTATCCCCCTTTGCAGACATGGCAAAATATGGACCAAGTAAATTAGCAATTTATTTTAATAAAATCATTAAAAATCCATGTCATTAATGGACAAAATCTGCCACATAATGCAATGTCGCTTTGCAGCAACCTTTGCATAATTTTTTCACTTAATTTTTACTTTAATTAATGAGTATTTAATCACCCTAGGAAATAGCCTAATTAGGGGTTAACTTAGCATAAATAAAAAAATTCACAAAAAAATCAAATCTCAGCCCTTGAACATGCATGCCATCCTTGCTTCCTTTGTTGTTCATGCATTCAACGTCCATATGTTATTGCCTTTTGCAATTTTTTTTATCATTTTGCAGCTTTAGTTAATGGAGAATTTAATTACCTAGTAATGTAGCTCAATTAGAGTCCATTTAGCCTTTTAAAAAAATCATTAAAAATTCCAAAAGCTGCTTGACCGTGCACCTCTCTCCCATGCTCCATGTTGTCCATTTGGTGGGGTCCACTTATCTTTGACTTTTTGGAATTTTCTTGCCACAAAAATCAACCCAAATCTCATCCACTATTCACCCTAGCTGCCTAGGTCATTAAAATGCGCATGTTCCATTTTTTTAAAATTCAAAAATCCCATGCAATAGCCCCTTGTTCGTCCATGTGCGGGTCACTTCCATTATCTCACTTGAGCTGGCCATTTAGCTCCTTAAATTAATTCATTAATCACTTAATTTTATCATGCATTTTGTCATTTTAATTAATTCATAAAATTCATGTGTAATTATCTCCCTTTGACACCTCATTTTTGCCATTAAAAATATAATTAATCACTTCGCTTTAACATAAACACAAACTTAAATTTTTGGTACACAAAAATCAATAATTATATACCCATTTTCGTACAACCAATATCCCATCATCATTAGATTAATCCAAGCCTCTCATGGCATAGATATCATAATTTTAACCATTCATTTCAAATTTTATCTCAGTTCAACTTTTCTAGCTCAAGTTATGATAATTTGAAACCATCTTTAGATTTTGATGGTGATGATCAATTTTTACCTTAATTTCATCATAATTTTCATAATTCATCATTTTCATGAGATTAAGCACAAAATTATGTGCTTACCTTCTAATTTTAATCTTAATCTGCATTTTCGGCATCGAGTTACGTATTTTCTAGAATTTGCTACCTTAACTCTATAATTAGCATGATAATCTCCATTAATTAAACCGTAATATATGAGGTAATTATCCTCAATATATCAACATTCCTTAATCCCCATTAAGCCTCTTTAATCCCCTTGACCTATATCGTCTTATAAACATTATTTATAATCACTTGCCCTAATTGCAATTAATCGTCAATATTGCAATGAAAATAATTTATAATTCATCTAAATTATTCATGACCCATATTTATATGCCAATTGCATATAAATAAACCTTACTAGGGCCTGAGTATCATAATCTTGCTCCTGAGATACAGGAGGAGGGTGAAAATGTTGATGAGGAGGTTGATGAAGAAGATGATGATAGTGATAGTTTTGACGGTGGGGAGGATGATGATGTCCCAGCATGGTCAGACACGAGCACAATTATCGATGAACCAACTCAGGTTCTGCCTAGCCGTGGGCGTTATATAAGGAGGGGTCTTAGTTGAAGATAGTTTGGTTTTTATGAAACTTTTATGACAAGTTTGTATAATTATGGCTTGATGATACTTTATAATGGTTGATGGTTTTAAGGATGATATGTATGTATAATTATGGTGTGGTTTATGATATGTACATATATGTGTGTGATGGCATGTTGAAATGCTAAGACTTTATTTTATGAATGGGATGTTGTGATAACATGCATGGTATGATTAGTTATGATGATATAACTATATCTAAGGATTTTGGATGTACGAAATGAATGCATATGAATACGAATGTGTATGACTGTTATATGATAGAAAATGACATGATTATGATTGAATGATTTGATTAATTAATCATGTAATGATGAAATGTGTTTATGATGACCTAACCCTAACCATGAATAAAAGTTATGTGCTTTTGAATATTCAAAAAGAACACCATGGTTGATATAACGTCAAGGGTTAGAAAGAACAAGGGAAAGGAAGTGGCTACCGAAGTTCCTAGCCAACATGAAGTTGGTGAATCTAGTAGGCCAAAAAGAGGTAGGCCTGGATTACATGGGTAAAACCAAAGAAATCAACAAAGAAGGGTAGATGAAAGCCCAAAACCAATTAAAGAGCCAAAGTAAAGCCAAGCTCAAATGATTGAGGAAAGAGTAGCTTCAGCAGTAAAAGAAGCTATGCAACAAGCTACGCGTGATTGGGCAACTCAAGCCGTAAACACAATACAAGGCTTGTGGGAGAGGACCTAAGAGTCTCAGCTAGGAAGTGTTGAAAAAGAAGGACCCATTCCTACGGCTAATCCAGTTCCACCTACGGCTAATCCAGTTCCACCTACAGTGCCCATAATGGATGACAATTAATTAACAGAAGCAGATAGGAGGGCAATAAATGCATTCCCTTCACAACGGCCTCTTAAGTTCTCAGGTGAACCCGACCCTGTCCAACCTGAACAGTAGATGACGGAGATCAAAAAATTGTTCAGGATATCTCTATGTAATGATAAGGAAAAAGTACTATGTGTCACTCATTTGTTGGTAAAAGATGCATATGAATGGTGGGAGACGATGCTGATTACTATGCTATACCCAGAGGAGGTGACATGGCCAATATTTGTGGAGGAATTCAACAAGGAGTATCTCTCAGTGGATTTGTAGAACCAGAAAATTATTGAGTTTGAAAGGCTCTACCAAGGGAGGATGACAATGACAGAGTATGCCACCAAGTTTAATGCCTTGGTGAGGTATGTACCATAGATTACCAATGTGTCAGAGAATAAGGCGCAGAGATTCCAGTAGGGACTGAGGGCCTATCTTAGAGAGAGTTTAGCTCCGCTACTAATAAAAGATTATGCATCAAGTGTAGAAAGGGCTAGAGCCTTGGAGATTGAGGCAATGAGGACTCAAGAACTAAGGCTGGGATCCAAGATGTTCAGCTCGGGAACGAAAGAAGTTGAAACTTGGAAGGAAAAGGCTAGGAAAGGAGTTGTATGGAAAGGAAAAGGAGCCTAAGGAAGAAAATGCCACCTGTTTGCAAGGTATGCCAAAGGCACCATGTAAGTGAATGTTTGAAAGGAGCAAACAAGTATTTTAAATCTAGAAAAATGGGTCATATAGCAAAGGAATGTGGCAAAGGAGAGGCAAAGATGGTAAAATGCTATGTTTGTGACCAGTTTAGACACATAGTTCAAAATTATCCAAACAAAACACAAACATCGCAAGGATGCGGAAAGGTCACACAGCTAAGGCTAGTTGTGAAACCTAACCTATGTAGAACCCATATATATGCATTGATCATGTATATGACATTTATATGTGTAATTATTGAATTTTGAGTGATTATGTGATTTAGCAAATTTTTGCAATTAGGGTTAAGGATTAGCAATGATGCTTCGAGTAATCATTTTGAGCTAATATGGGACAATGGGATTAGAGTAAATTATTGTTGATTGAAATGTGCAAATACATCATGGATCATTAGTTTAATTTATTTAATATGAATTATGAGCATTTGAATGGTAATTGACAAGTTTAGTGGAAAAACACTAGAAAATTCATAATTCAACGCCTGTAAGGCGAATTCAAGTGAAATTTGAGAGGAAAGTTGATAATGTTGAGCTTGAAATTATGAAATTATTGGATTATGAAAATTATTGATGAAATTAATGTAATGATTTATTGAGCTTATCACAAATCCAACCATTAACTTTAAACGGTTATAACTTGAGCTAGGAAAATCGGATTGAGATGAAATTTGAAACTGTTGAATGAAATTATGAGATGCTTATTTTGGAAGGTTTAGATTCAGCATAACATATTGGGAAAATACCTACATTAAAAAAGGAATGCATAGTTGACTTTTGTACCTCAAGAGTATCATGCATTAAATGGAGAGTACATGGAATAAATGCATGATTTTAATGGAAAATTAGGTGTCAAAGGTAGCTCAATTTCAGGATATTTTATGCAATATTATAAAACAAAAAATCCAAGCATTATCCAGCAATGAATGTTCACTATGATGAAGCTACAAGTGCTCAAAATGGGCATAGGTAAGGTGGCAAGATGGGAACGTCCATGGGTTGTAGCATCCATTTATTTTTAATTTTTATTTTATAAAATATGCACACATGTAGCTGACATGTAGGGACACAAGAATTTCCATTTAATCATGCAAAATTCTTTGCAAAAAAATTATTAAATGCAGTTGCAAGAGGGTTGAAAACATAGGCAACATATAGAGGCAAATAACGTGCAATGGTATGTGCTGATTGCTACCATTTTTGTCAAATTTTTTTCATGCTAAATTAATGGGTTAATTAAATCATAAGTTAGTGTATGATTTATCCTTAAAATGAGATTATTAAAAAATAAAAAATCTGGAAAAATGGCGACAGCAATTGACGTGATTTACTGGACGGTTAAGATTTGAGCAGATTTTTGGATTTTGAAAAATGTAAAAAATTGATTTTACTTGGCTGAGAATCAACTAACACATGAGGGGGATAAAATCACATTAAATGGTGTGGAAAATACAGCATAAGTGGGGCCCACAGCTGGATCAAATCCAGCTCAATAAAATAGGGTTCACGTCCACATGAAGAGAGGCTAGGAAATTTTTCTAAGTGATGAAATTTCTCCCCCCAAGAACAGCAGCTCACGTCCCCATTCAGGCCAGCCAAGAGGGAAGAAAATAGAAGGGAAAAAGAAGGAAAAAAGGGAGAATAAATCCATCTCAAGTGTTTAGGGTTTGAAGGGCAACAACCAAGTAAGTGATTGTGTTAATTTGAGCTTTTCATCTTGAGTTATAGACTCAAAAATTTTGATATAAATATGATGCATAAAGACTCCTTAAGTGATGGTTTAACATGGCCTTTGATCAAGTACTGAATAGATGTTAAGTTACAATGAATTTTAATGTTTTAGACGGTGGAAATGAAGTTTAGGATGGGTTATGAGTTGAAAACCTAACTTGATGAATTCTAAATTCACATGACAAGTTGCTGCATTGGATGAATGATATGTTTACTTTATGAAACATGATTTAATGAAATACATATGTTGATTTAAGCTTAAGTTATGAATTTTAGAAACTATGGAATGCAAAGTGATAAATATGACCTGATTTCTTCATTTTGATGCTAAAAATGGTATGAAAATGGGATTGCATGATTTATGAAATCTATGTAGGGTAAAATACCCTAGGTTTAAGGTATTATTGACACCCTAAAGTATTTGGGAAGATAAGCCCCAAAATCTGATTTTTATAGATTTTATGAACCGATGTCTAAATGGAGTGCAAATGGGTCCCGAAACGGGTGAATAACTTGCTATTTTGAGGGGTGTTAATTTATGAATGTTAAATAGGTATTAATACCCTAAATTTGGATTAAGAAAAGAGAGGTTAATGCTGAAAATTTGGATTTATAAAATTGTTTAGGGTTATGTGTCAAAAGACACGTTAAATGTGTGAAAAGTGGGTTCCAAAGTTGCTGTTTTGGAAACCTATGATTAGTGGATTTAAATCTCATAAAAAAACTATAAAGTGATAATTCAGGATAATTATCATGCTGAATTAATGACCAAATTGCTAACTTAGAAAATTTTATGAAATATATTATGTATGTATTGCCAAATGGGCATATGTGAATGGATAGATATGCATGGATGATAAATGAACTATATAGCCTGATTTTGTGCAAAAATGTATGAAAATATGATGAATTTGAAGATTATATCTCTGTTTATATTGTATGATGTTAATTTTAAAATTTAGAATTGATTAATGAAGCCTAAGGCGATAACGTGTGCTAAAACGGGCACCGATGTGTAAATTTTGGAAAAAGGAGTTAAAAATGGTAAATGTAGGTTAATGAACCTATAAATAATACTTATTGAATGATTATTATATAGTTGAATGGTTACCCAACTTATGGGGTTGAATATGTCGTGTATGAACCAATGAAATGTGCAAGTATATGCTAAGTGTATGCATAATGACTTGAGAAGTCAAATGAATGATGTATGTTAATGAACATGGGTTGGAAAACTAAATGAGATGCAAGAAAAAGAAATATATGAAAAATTATATTATTCTCATGTAGGCAAAGGCAAAGAAAAAGTAGACGTGGAAAGCTAAAGTGAGACAAGTAAGCAAGCAAATTTTCTAAATGATTTTTGCTTTTCTAAATTGCTTTAAATAAATGTGATTTTTGTACTAACTGTTTGATGTAAATATTGAAAATGCTTTAGAAGTATTTAAGGATGCCCATTCCTTAGTTAAAGATGTGTTGAAATGATGTTTTTACTTCAATATGATATTATGAAATTTCCTTTGATAAATGTTTTGAAAAATGATGTGATTCCAAGGGTCTAAATGAAAATCATGCTAGCATATTGTAGATGGATTTACGAAAAATTCATGTGCACATGGTACTAGGCTCACTTGAAAGTGGACCGATTGTCCCCCTTTGGTGTGGCCAAGTCGCTAAGATAGGCCGAAGGCCGACGACACCCTCTCTGAAATGGGAGATGACAGGGATGGATGGTCGCCTAGCTAGCTTCCATCCTAAGAGGAATATGTTCATGGTTTTACAATGCATTATGCATATCGTACTCGTGATGGGTACAGGATTCATGTTTTTCAAGATATACATTTTGAAAAGGTATAAGTTGCTTTCCAAGATGATTTTTAATGAAAAATATTGCCTGAAATGATTTGCCTGTGAAATATAAATAGCTTGCTTATTGAGTTTCGACTTATGATTTTTGCTTTCTAAATCCACAGACAAGTGAAGGAAAGAGCATGGCGAGGGAGCAAGTGTAAGCTTGATAAAGCAATTGGAAAAAAAACTTTAGCACTTCTACGTTATGACAAACTCATATGAAATGGATGTAAATTATTTTGATGTTTATGTTGATTACTATGATTAATATATGCAATGACATCCGATTTATGAGAATGATGAAATATTTGTGATCCACATACTTTGTTATCTGTTGATTGGTTGGAAATGACTTAGATTTGCATGAGGCGAAAAAAATTAGAAATTGAACTCTTATGAAAAAAACATTTAATTGGATAAATATCCATTAAAACCCGCCGTATGACAGGGCAACAATCCTGATCATATTTACCAATTAATAACGATCCTGAGGTAAGGCTCAAGATATGACGCTGGATTTTGGGGTGCCACGAAGCTTGGTATCAAAGCATAGATTGGTAAATAGGCATGAAAAATTTCTGAGCATAGAAAATTGAAAGAATATGATGAGACATGCATGATTATATGATGAAATAGACATGATTATATAATGATTAGGTATGTTTATAACATGATGAAATGCATGCCATATAATGATAAATTATTGCTGCAATTCAATTTGATTGCTATGTTTGTACAGATGGCGGATAGGGGTAAAAAGATGATGAATGAGGAGGAATTGCAAAAGGAAAGAGTGGAGGAGGAAAGGAGACAGCTAAGGGATGAGAGTATAAATAGGTGGTGGGGATCCCAGCACAACATTGCACCATTCCCAACAGTTTCCCCAGGGTTTTCACCTAGACGCACTCCCGACCACTCTCAGGAAAGCTATCGTGTTCCCCCTGATCAGCACAGGCAAGGTTTAGGCGAGCCTTCAAGTTATAAACCTAAAGCCCGAGTTCTCCCAGGATCGTACCTTAGTGTTCCACGTCTCCTCATGTTCTTACTGATAAAGTGGACCCATAGGACCTTTAGGAGTTTTGGAGAAAGACCCAGACACCCACACCACCTGACGCAGGCCCATGGTATAGATTTGTGGACGATTGTGTCTAGTTTCGTTATGGGGCACCTTGGGATAGACTCCATCAGCGGGAAATTGATATGGCCCTCTAAATTGAAAAGCGTCATGGTGAGGGAGTAATTGAGATACCTGCCGCTCCTAAACCCAATGAGGTCATGCTCTACATAATGGAGAATACAGGTGAAATTGTCTAACTCGCCAAGGTTAATGATGATGACGATCCTATGGATTTCCTTGAGCCCATCGAGGAAGAGGAGGAAGATGAGGAAAAAGTAGAGGAGGTGTGAAACCCTAACCCATATAAGACCTATGTGTATGCATCGGACATGTATATGATGTTTACTTGTGAATTATAGAATTATGAAGGCATTATATGATTTTTACTAATTATTGCAATTAGGGTTATGGGTTAGCAATAATGATGTGATTAAGCATTTTGAGCCTAAAGGAGACAATGAGTTTAGAATAAATTATTTGGAATTTAAATGTGCAAATATATCATGAAAAATTATTTTCCATTATTTAAAATGAATTATGGAAA
Source organism: Annona squamosa (assembly GCA_035584095.1). Lineage (NCBI taxonomy): Eukaryota > Viridiplantae > Streptophyta > Magnoliopsida > Magnoliales > Annonaceae > Annona > Annona squamosa. The sequence continues at coordinate 29,916,031 of JAXCLR010000001.1, forward strand.
TTATTATGGAAATTGACAAGTTTGATGGAAAATATTGAAAAATTCACAACTCAACGTCTAAAAGGCGGATTCAAGAGAAATTTGAAATGAAAATTAGTAATGATGGGCTAAGTATTATGGAATAAATAGATTATGAAAATCCTTGATGAAATGAGAATTATGAATTTTTAAGCATATATTAATTTCAACCGTTAACTTCAAATGGCTATAACGGGAGCTAGAAAATTCAGATTGAGATGAAATTTGAAACGGTTGAATGAAATGGTGAGATATTTATTTTGAATGGCTTGGATTAAGTAGGAAGTGTTGGAAAAATTCTTGCATTGAAAAAGGTGAGCATGTTTGACTTATGCTCCACAAAAGTAACATGCCATTAATGCTAGAGTACTAAGTCATAATGCATGATGGAAATGGAATTTGACATGGTAAATTGCAGGCCATTCCTTGGGGATTTTATGCAATTATTTAAAATACATAAAGGTGAGAATTATCCATCCATTTATTGCATGAAATGATGTAGCTATGGGAGTATAACAAGGTGGCCATAAGGGACATCCAAGGGGCTATGTTGCTGCATATTTTGATTTTTTGATTTTTAAAATATGCATATAAGTTGCAGAGGTGCAAGTACATGATATATGCATACAACAATGGAGATTTTCAGAAATTTAAAAATGGAAAAGGCAGGTATATACTGTTGAAAAAGTGGATAGCTTGTGGTGAAGGAAAAATGTAATTTTTGTGCTAAGTTTTTGCAATATTTGTTAAATTTATTTACATAAAATTAATGAATTAATTAGTGGGTAATTAAGTGTATAACTTACCCTTAAATTAGGGTGAAAAGGAAAATGAAAAATGGATGAAAATCTGAACAACTAGGAACATGAATGGGAGACCACATTGGACGGTCATGATGTAATGCAGATTTTATGATTTTTGTAAATGATAAAATCAAAATTTTACTTGGCTGAAATTTACCTAGCTCATATGGTAGATAATGGAGCATTTAAGGGGTGTGGAATTGCAGCACTAAGTGGGCCCCACATCTGGAAAAATCCAGCAACCTATATATCCCATGCACGTTGAATTGAGAAGAGATTTGGAAATTCTCAAGAGCTATTTTTTTTCACTCAAACTAACCCAGCAGTTCACGTCCCCTATACGCAGTAAAAAGAGGAAGAAAACCAAGGGAAAAAGGAAGGAAATTTGAAGGAAAAATCATTTCAAAGGATTAGGGTTTGAGTTAGCTCAAAACCAAGTATGTGATTTGTTTTAAGTTATTTTACTTGAGTTCTTAAACTCAAAACTTGGAAATGAAAAGGATGATGAAAGGACCTGTAAAATGATATTTCAACATGCTTTTGCATGAATATGAAATGGGTATTAAGTTTTAAGTATGAATTTTAAGTGAAGAATGATGAAAATGAAGTTATGCATGCGTATGAAGTGAAGAATCCAAGTTGATAAATTCTAAACCTCCAAGACAAGTTTCTATTTTGATTTGATGATATGATTAAGCTATGAATCATGTATTTATGCCAAATATATGAGGGTTTATGCTTAAGTGATGAATTTTTAAAGTTATGAAATGCAAAGCATGGATTTTGACCTAATTTCTTAGTTTTTGGGTTAAAATTGTTATGGGAATGGACTTGCATGTTTTAAGCATGTTATGTAGGGTAAAATAACCTAGGTTTAAGGTATGATGGATGCCCAAAATATTTGGGAAAAAGAAACCCTAAATCTGATTTTTATGATTTTTATGGAAGAACGTCGTACCGACGTGAAACGGGACTCAAAACGTGTAGGCTACTTGCTGTTTTGAGGAATGATAATGCATGGATGTTATATAAGTGTTTAATCCCTAAATATGAATGAGGGAAAATGGGTTTTATTACTGAAAATTCGGAATTATATGACCGCATAGGGTTATGTGTCGAAAAATGCGTAAATCGGGAGAAAAATGGGTTCCTAACTTGCTATTTTGGAAACCTATGGTTGATTGGATTTAAATCCCATGAAAATATCCTAAATTCAGTGATGATTAAGGTTAATTAAACACTTGAAAAATGGATTAAATTTCTGAGTTAGTAAATTTTATGAAATGCATCAAGTTTATGCGTTAAATGAGCTTATGTGAAGGGATAACTGTAAATGGGTGATGAATGACTTATGAAAGATTTTATGCAAAAATGCATGAAAATCAGATGAATCCCATGTTTATGTACCTTTTTGAGATGTATAGTATTTAATCCAAAATTTTGGACTTGAATTATAAGCTAAGGCAACGCTGGGTATGTAGGAGAAACATCCATGTGTGTGTTTTGGAAAAAATGGCAAATTAAGTTTAATAAAACTATGTATGATGTTTATGGAATAAATTTTATGAGATTGAAATGAATACCCTAATTTTAGGGTTATGTGTATATGCTATGATGTATGGTAGCCGAATGTGTGAAAAATGTGCTAATGTGTGCAAAATAAGCTATATATGTATATGACAACTTATGAAGTCAAATGAATGATGGATGTATATGAAATGGGTTGAAAAACTAAATAAAATATGAGAAAAAGGAAACATATGAAAAGTCAT
>JAXCLR010000001.1:29952730-29968984 GCA_035584095.1 Annona squamosa
ACATTGATAGAAAATGATGTGATATAATAGGAATAATGATGAGAAGTAAAGAGAATAAAGTTAAAATAGATAGGTTAATTGTATAGACAGTTGTGTAGAAATGATTGAAAAGTATGGTAGTTTGTATAGGAAAATATGAAAAAATAATTAACAAATAGAGTAGTTATGGAGAGGGAAAAGTTTTAGATTGAAAAGTTTTTGTTGACATGTTTATATCCCAAACAAACACACCCTATATTACAAATTTAACGTATTAATATACTAATTGTGATTTATTGTTATTAGAATTAATAAATTTAAAATAAAAATAAAAATTTGTTTACTTCAAGTGAAATCAGTATAAAATTATCAATTTAATAAATATTTACATTAAATAAAAAAGTTATAAAAAATCTTCATGTTATAGAACACCTATAAATAAAGTCCAATGACATCGAATGAAATCTAACCTGATCTAACTGAATCTAACCGTACCTAACTGGATTTAAATTAAATGAATTAAAATTTTAAATAAAAGTAAATGTTCACTTCAATTTACATGTTCAATTTATAACATTAATTTAATATATAGTACATATTATGAAATTTCTCAACAAGAATTTTACAACTTATTCTTTAAAAGTAACTTATTATATAAATATTTTATCTTTGAAAATATGTTTTAATATAAAAAATACTTATGAAAACATTTTTTACGCGACTAGATAAATTAATTTTCTTTTTCGAAAACATAACAACTATTGAATTTTGTTTTAAAAGTAAATTATCATTTTGATTAATACATATTAAGACTTTTAAATTTATACAAATATTTAGTGATTAATATTTTAAATTTCTTATTATTAAGTCTTATATATAACAATTTTACAATTTTGCATAGATTATAACATGATAGTGAAATTTTCACTTTAAATTGTAATTACGTATTATAGTTAAACAATAAATTTTAAAGATACCAACTTCTGAAATTTATTTTAAATGTTATTTTAAAAGTAAAATAAATGTATATATTAATTTAGATTAAATTAAAATCAACTTAATTAAACAGAATATTTATAAAACAAAAAATTTTATACAAAATTTAAAAATAAAAATTTATTTTAAATTTATCTAAAAATACAATTAAAAATAATTTTAATTAAATATTAGCTCTATAAAATGATTATCTTCTTCGAATTAATTTTATATCAACATTAATTATGTTAAGTTTGCATAAAATTTTTGGGATAAAAAATTATGCAGGTTAAAATATTAAATTAAAGAGATGTAAATATTTAGTTCGATTTAGATAAATACCATACATAAAAATAATTAATTAAATAAAATTTAAAAATTTATTTCAATTAAAACAAATATTAAATCAATTAATCATATACATGGTCACTTTATTATATTGAGCTAGTTTAGAAACTTAGAATGTTAAATCTGCAAAAACTCATATGGTTTACTTATCTTTTTAGTTGTTCATTTCAAGTTAAAATACTTTTCATGCAAAATTAAAAATAAAATTTATAAGTGAATATAAATTAAATAATTCATCTTAAATAAGTTTTAAATAAGTTATACCTATGTTTACAAAAAAATGCTTCAATTTATATTGAACTATTTTGTAGACTCTAAGCACATTAATTATATTGAGTTGTGAATGCACTTTGAATTAGCTAATTTCTTATCCTTCTAAGTGAATAAATTGTCATATTTTTATATTATAAATTTAAAAATATTAAAATTATCTTAAATAATATATTTTATATTTTTATTAAATAAAATTTGAAAATATATTAATGACTAAAATTTATTTTTTAAAAATTAGTAACAATTATTATATCATATAAATGTATAATTTAAAATCTATATGTAAATCATAAATTAAATGTTGATTTGAGCGTTAACTAATATCAATCCACAAATATCTAACTAATCTTTTGTCACCAAACTTTTATTTATTTCATTTTGTGTAATAGGCATGAATTAAAATAATTGGCTATCTAATATTAAAAAATAAGTAATAGGTGTGAATTAAAATAATTGGCGATCTAATATTAAAAAAATGAACTATAGGCATGAATTAAAATAATTGGCTATCTAATATTAAAAAATGAGCTACCGTGAGAAATCTATGAGTTATTATTACTTCTTTTTTTGCCTTATGTAATAAAAAAAATCTTGATACCACTTGTGTCATTTCATTGGAAAATAAATGTACCTTAAATTTCAATTTAAAATTAATAAAATAGCTTTAAAATATATTATTTTTAATTAAATTAAAGATCAATTCCATTAATATTTAAATATCAGTGAATAATATTTTAAATTTGTTATTATTTGGTTTTATGTATAATATATTTATAATTTTGTATATTTGCATTTTTCATACATATAATTTGAATTTTCAGAATAATTTATATAACTTTGTGTATTTCGCAAAAGATATAAATTTACTAATTCATTTTAGAAATATGCAAACCACGATTTTCAAATCAAGTATTTATCTACAATATAATTTTAAATATATAAACATGCACTCAAACATAAAATTGAATGATATAAAATAAAATAATTACTTTTTTAAAAAAATATAACCGATATATCCATAGAATCTTAACAAAGTGGTATGATTTTATATAAATGAGGGCCATAAAAATTTGATAATTTGAAAAAAAAATAGGAAGATCCTCAAATTAAATAAAATAGGGTAAAATAATGAAAGTAAAACAAAAATATAAGTGAAAATAATGAAAGTGAAATAAAAATAAATATTAAATTGAATTTAATTAAAATTAAATTAGTTAATTATATGTCCCAAAACTATAATTTAAATTTAAATTGTTTTCTATATTTAAATGTTAGAATTAAATAATTATTTTATAGGCCTCATCAAGATAATATTTATAAAAATATAAAATTTTAGTTTTTATTTTAAATTTAAATTTAAATATTTTTATTCTATTGTTGTTAATTTGTGGGTTATATTTGCATGAAAATTTTTAATAATAAAAATTATACAAGCTAAAAATAACAAATGAAATATTTTTAGACTAAAATTAAAGTTATAAATACTTTTTTAGATTGATTTAATTATCAAATATTTTAAATCAACTGGGGCTAACATTTAAGACATGTTAAGTAGTTTAAATCAATTGAGTTGCATTTGCTAAAATTTATGATGCATTTCGCAATATTGTTTCTTCAAAACGTGAGATGGAAAAGAGATTAATTTATTATTATTATTATTATTATTATTATTATTATTTCAAAATGAAATTTCATGATCAAATTAATTACATTTAAAATTGCAAATCAATAACATGAAATTATTCTTTGAAATGATGGCGCCGTGTTTCGTGACAAATTTAATCAGGTTAAAAATTATCGCTCAACATGCAATACGATTTTAACAACAAAATTAAAGTTATACCTATTAAATAAAATCAAAATCAAAATTATCTGGTGTTGGCATGTTAGCATGTTGGAAATAAAATTAGGACAGTAATTAATTGCTAAAATTATGCAAATATACGTTGCCTGGACATGATTTCCTGTGGGACCATTGGAGCATACAAAGTTGGTGCTCCATCTTCTTCAAGTGACGTAAGGCATGGGTGTCGTCTAAGAGCTCACTACCGGCGTTATCCTTTGGGTGATCTAAACTGATCAAGCGAACATCGGAAGCATGACATAATAGAAAAACCCCAAATCCCTTAGTTGGCAGCACTCTTCTAAATTCGGCAACCTTTAAATCCGTCAAACTGTCATTATAGATCTGGCACCGATGACCATCGAGCTCCAGATCTAAGTTGTCGATCTGATCTATGGTGCTAAGACTGCAACAACTCATCCTCTTTCTTCCAAATACCACAGAAATCTTCCTCCATTAATTCCAGCATCAATAGTCATTTCTTCCTCTGTCGCGGCAACAGAAATGGATCTTCCTCATGGATTTTTTGGCAGCCTTTTCCTCTTCAAATTAGGCATCTCAGATCTACGTCCAATGAAATGAATCCCTTCTCTAGACGCACCAGGCGGCCATCATTAATATTTTTGCAATCCCCATTTCAGATTTGTGTCGATGAATGCTAACCGAATTCTTTAGTGTCTTTCATCTTGCCGCCCGCCATGCTCAATATAACACCTTCCATTGTTCGCAGGTCTAGCAAAGAAACCATAGAGAAAGAAGATGAGGGACGATGAAAGAGAGCAGAGGTACGAGTGAGATGTATGAATCTGATGCGCTTCTCTCGACTTTTTGAACTTCCGAAACTGACTAGACATATCCTAGCCATCCACCATAAATGAACAGTAACGATGCAGCCTCCTGTGAGAGAAAACGCGGGGCGCGCTTCGCATGGGTTGGCTCCCATCTTGCCTCCTCACATCAGGTCCCATTAGCAGAAAGTGTGGTTGCGGCTTTAGCAGTTCTCCCGGTGTTTTCGCTTTCTACCTGCTTGAAACCATGAAGGCCTTGCACAGGCATGGGTGCATGCTTAAGCTTTGCTCTTCTTCGTTTTTGAAGTCACCAGGAGGTCGTTCGTCTCTCAGAGCACATTGTTGCTTCCTCATCTGGCTTGTCTTTTGTTTTTACTTGCGTTGCTAATTTTGCAGGCGTCCGTCCTACTTCCATGCCGCGCCTGCGCACCTTCGGAGTCATGAGGAAACGACTATTTCAGATGGTTTTTCCGAAAAATAGATGTGTCCCACCAACTACAGTTCTGTCCTTCAAAGCTGCGAAACTTTGGAAGAGCTCAAGAAAATCCGTGCTGTTGCTTTGACCTTGGTCGGTTGGCAGCATCTTGGCAGATTTGCTCTTGCTGTGGCATCGCAGTTTCATCCTACCTGCCACGGACAAATTTTTTTGGGTCTATTTATTTTGGGCATAATTATTTCTTTTTTTAAGCCCTTTTTTTTTTTAAAAAAAAAATTTTGTTTCCATCGTTAGAGATGAAACCGGGCAACGCCATTGCTTGGTTGTCTTCCTCACTGCACCTTCTGCAGACATTTCTTTTCTTCTTTTTCTCTCGTTTTTTTTAGCCTATTCATAGCATATCCTGGCATAAGATTAGGCAAAGGCTATGGCCGACTCCGGAAGCAGGTGCTCCACTACGATTCCTTGGGATTGCTGCTGCCATTTCGATTAATTGTCACTATTGTGCTTCTTTTCTCTTCCAATTTTGTTTTTTTCTTTAGCTTTTTTTAATTTAGATTTTTCTGTCCGTTGTATGAGGTGTAGAGGTTATAACTGTGATTAGTGCTTATACACCACAAGTACGATTCGATAATTAGTGCTTATGCACCACAAGTACAATTAGATAATAGAATCAAAAAATAATTTTTTGATGACTTAAATAACATAATGCAAAAGATAACTAATCCAGAAAAAGTTGTGATAAGTAGATATTTAAATGGACATATAAGAAAGGCGAATATAGGATATGAGAGAATTTGTGAAGGTTTCAGCTTTTCAATAAGGAATGAAATAGGAAATGTCATTTTGGATTTTGCTAAAACATATTATTTGGTTATAGCAAATAACTTATTTTAAAAACAAAAAGAACTTGATAACCTTCAAGAGCGGGACCAATTCTAGCTAAATAGATTTCTTTCTCATAAGAAATCAGATATATCCATTTGTATAAATTGTAAGATTATTACACGCGAGAGTTTAGCTGCAACATAGATTACTATAATGGATATATATACACAAAAAAATGTCAACAAAAACTAAAAGTAATATAATTCTAAAAATTAAATGGTAAAATTTAAATAGAAACAAAATGGAACTTTTAATAAAAGAATGATAGAAGAAGGAAAATGAGATCTACAAGAAGAGGAAGTAAGATCAATATGGGATAAAAAATCAACTAGCATAAAAGAAATTGGACAAAGTATTGTAGGAATATATAAAAATTGTAGATCTTTACATAAAAAAACTTGGTGGTGGACCAAGGATGTTCAAAAAGCTATAAATAATAAACAAGAAAAGTTAAAAAGATAGTAGAGTAACGAAAATGATACAAACTTAAAACAATATAAGCTATCAAAAAAACCAGTAAAAAGATTATTAGCGATACTAAATACAAAGCTTATGACAACTTATATGACAAATTAGAAACTAGGTAATATAAAAAAGATATATTTAAGTTAGCTAAATTAAGAGAAAATAAAGGCATATTTTAGTTAGCTAAATTATTAGACATTGTTATATTCTATTAGATGTTGTTAGAATCTATTAAGTGTTGTTAAATGTCATTAAATCTGGTTAGACATCGTTAGACACTATTATATTTAGATAAATTGAATTAAATCATATTAAATAAATTTTAATCAATATATTTAAGATATAAATGACCTTATAAGGAGTCTAAAAACATATTAGCAGTATTAAATTAGAATTATAATATAAGAGGCCTAGGATTATATTACAGGAGTTAAATTATAATTGATTCATTAATATAAAAAATTAGATCCAGTTAGATATGGAGATCGGGTTAGATGCTATGGATCCGGTTAGATCTGTTAGATTTGATTATTTCATTAAATCGTATTATTTGAGTTTTAATTTCTTTATTTAAGGTATAAATGAATGATCATAATACAAGTGATAAAATATGATTAACTCATTAATATAAAAAATTAGATCGGATTAGATCTAGTTAGATGTTATTAGATTCAGTTAGATCTAGTTAGATTAGGTTAGATCTCATTAGATTTTGATTATTTCATTAAATGATATTATCTAATTTTTAATTTGTATAAATAATTTATATGTGACCTTATAAGGGGCCTAAGATTATATTACAAGTGTTAAATTAGGATTAACTCATTGACATTAAAAATTAGATTCAATTAGATATTGTTCGATGCTATGAGATATCATTATATCTACTTAGATGCTATCAAATGTTGTTAGATTTGATTAGATATTGTTATATGTTGTTAGATACTGTTAGATGCGATTAGATGCTATTAGATACTATTAGATTAAGGTGAATTTTATTAAATAGTATTACTTGGATTTTAAATTATGTAATTAAGGTATAAATGACCTTATAATAGGCTTAAGATCATATTACAAGTGCTAAATTAGGATTAACTTATTAATATCAGTAGTTAGATTTTGTTCGATACCGTTAGATGTCATTAGATATTATTAAATCTGGTTAGATATTATTAGATGTCGTTAGATACTGTTCGATGCGATTAGATGCTGTTAGATGCCATTAGATTAAGGCGGATTTCATCAAATTGTATTATATAGGTTTTAAATTATGTAATTGAGGTTGAAATAACACTTATAATGGGCTTAAGATCATATTATAAGTGTTAAATTAGGATTAACTTACTAATATCAAAAGTTAGATTTGGTTAGATGTTATTAGATGTTGTTAGATGCGATTAGCTGCTGTTAGCTGCGATTAGATGCTGTTAAATGACCTTAAATTATGGTAGATTATATTAAATCGTATTATCTGAATTTTAAATTCTGTAATTAAAATGTAAATGACCTTATAAGGGGCTTAAGGTCATATTACACATGTTAAATTAGGATTAACTTATTAATATCAAAAGTTAGATTCGATTAGATGTCGTTAGATACTGTTTGATGCGATTAGATGCTATTAAATGTCATTAGATTAAGGTGAATTTCATTAAATCACATTATCCAGGTTCTAAATTTTGTAATTAAGGTGTAAATGACCTTATAAGAGGCTTAGGATCATATTACAGATGTTAAATTAGGATTAACTTATTAATATCAAAAATTAGATTCGGTTAGATATCGTTAAATGTTGTTAGATAATGTGAAATGCAATTAGATGCTATTGGATGTCATTAGATTAAGCGGTTGTCATTCAATCCTATTATTTGAGTTTTAAATTTTGTAATTAAGGTATAAATGACTTTATAAGAGGCTTAGGATCATATTGCAACTTTTAAATTAAGATTAATTTATTAATATCAAAAGTTAGATCTAGTTAGATGTCTTTAGATGCTGTTAGAATCTGTTAAATGTTATTAAATCCTATTACATATGGTTAGATATTGTTAGATACTGTTATATTCGAAAAAAAATTATTAAATTTTCAAAATATCATAAATAAATATTGAAATTATTGTTTTTGAGAGTACCTTAATTATATAAACTTTAAATAATATAACATAACTCCTTATATAAATTATATTTTTCAACTTTACAAATTATAATGAAATCCTATTAAAAATAATTGTTTCTACACAAATACTTTTTAAAAATGTCAAATAATGAAAAATTATGTCTACATATGTTTCAGTGGTTGATCTAGTAAATGAATGGAATAGATTGAAATTTTATTTTATCAAACAAACTAAACATACTCACTTTTTCAAACAAATGTATTCACACAAGAAAATTACTACAAAGCCCTTCCTTTTTTTTTTCTCATGGGAACAGTTTCCCATGGGTTGGGCCCCTCTCGAAGCTAGAGTTTGAAGGAAGTGTAAGTAGAATTTGTCAGCAAATGCTTGCTTTGTTCAACAACTAGATTCCGGATTAAAAAAAAAAAGTATTTCTTTGGCATGGTTACGACTATGGGTGGGAATCAAACTATCCTCTCTCTTCGTACTCTCTTCAAATGATGATTTGATGTCTTAAATAGCTAACCTTTCTTTTTGTTTTTCTCATTTTGACCCCAATTTCATTGCCTTAACAAGTAATGCATCCATACGCGCAACTAAGCATGGGTGGGTTGACAAGATTCCCATCTGGCCATTCACTAGGATTCCCACCAGGTTTTTTGGTCAATACTCTATGTAAAGACTCTACTATTTTGGGTATATAATGATACCTTTTATCAAAAAAGAAAAAAATTTCCCCTTGCATATAAACTGAGGACTTTGCTTAGGGTATATACTGATATTTTTGAGCTCTTGTCTACTCTTTGTGAGGCTTGGCCTTTTGTCCTTGGCGTGCCTTTTTCTCTTCATATTGAAGAGTTTTTAAAGTAAGTTTTATTTGGTTTTACTTCTCTTTCTTATCATTTTTCCACACTACTTTGTTTATTATTATTATTATTACTATTCTTGATTTGTAATTCAATTACTTTGTTGTTTATTATTCATCTTCTTAATATATAATTTAATGAATTGAAGGATGATTTGCAAACACAATCCATTAGTCTGATTATAAATGCACCCCTATAGTTTCGAAAATTACGAAGAATCGTCGCACAATTTGACTAAAATCATAAATATACCACATTGTTATGATACTATTACTATTTCGTCATGACATTAGTATATTTGCAAATATATGCAAACTATATGAGCGTATTTGTAATTTAAAGAACTAAGTTGGTATATTTAGTTGTCTCCTATGTAGTTTGCCTAACTTGGCAAATATATCCATGTCATGGCGTTATAGCAAAGGCATCATGATGGCACAAGCATACTTGCAATTATGGTCAAACAATGTGGGATTATTTGTAATTTATAGAACTATGTTTATATATTTACAATTATAGTCAAACTAAGTTAATATATTTACAAACTACTCTAAATTTTTTTGATTTGTATATATTTCACATCCATCGCAATTGATATTACAAACAACCTCTAGAACATTTTTACAAAATTTCAACGTTGATATACCATTCTCCACCTAATCAACTGGGGAGACATACCCTTACATATTTGAGGGATAAATATATTAAACTTCTACGCGGGAAACTCAAACACAAGACCAACAGCATGTCAAACACTCTTGCTGTCGTCTAGTGACAAGCAAGCAAATTATCCTAAATTGAGCAATATGTTTTGTGCATCAGATTTACTCATTTATTGATTGGCACCCTTGAAACTCAAGTAGCAGAGAGTGATGTTTATTACAAATGAGTAAACACTTCGTAGGCCACAACGTTACTCTATTGACGAACAACCGCATGGTGTATTGGCAGGCACCTTGCTTACAGCATTGACATGGTCAATTTTAAACCGGGGAGTGTTGCACGGCAATAGTGTGAACACTTGACAATCTGCTTCCCAGCAGAAAGAGTGTGCGCGTAAAAGTCTCTCTCCAGTCTGCGCTAGCTGGAACTCACAACACACTTGCTGTTCTGCCCACTTGCTGCACGCGTTGTACCAAGTAATTTAAAATTTGAGTAACCTTTTAGTCAAACATGATTTATTTAAAATTCTAGACAATAATTTGAACCCGGCCGTCGCAAGATATTGGTTGATGGTTAATTTAAAATATTAGTACTCAATTTCCGTTTCCTTACATATAGGTAATAGATCCCACCGTACTTAGTCTACTTACTTTAGCTTCGTGATGCGGTTTCACTTCTGGCCACTGCCATTGTTGTCAGAAACGGACTGGACCGGCCGGTTCGACCAGTCTCACCAGGAACAGGCCTCCAGTCTGGTTTGATTGCGGACGGTCCCGTTATTTACCATCAAACCATATGAACTGTGCTAACGGCAGTTAGACAAGAAAAATGGGTCTAATGCGGTTCAACCGATTCACAGCAGAACAAAAAGAAAGCTTGAAAATGCATCCCGCGCAGTTGCGAGCTTGCGCCTACCTTTTCCCATTTTTGCCACGACTGCATTTCTTCTCCCAAGTCCCAACCTTTAAATCGCGTTTCCACAAAAAAATTGCATTTCCCTTTTCTTTCCATACAAAAAAATAGCATTTTCCAAACTTTTACTCAATCATTAGTCTCTCCAGCTTCCTTGCTTGTCAACAGCTCGATGCAGACGTGGGTCATCCCTAGCATCTTGGGCAGTTAAGCTCTCAATTCGGCAACCCCTCTCCTGTTATCATCTTCTCTTTGGTCACACAGCGCATTGCTCTCGTGGACCTACGCCCGTCCAACTCTAATCTCTCTGCTTTCCAATTGGTAATATGTATTTTCGTCATCATCTTTGATTAAACCGATCAAGTTCTCTTTTTTTTTTAAAAAAAAATCAAATAATAGTAGTCATCACTCCATCTTCCCTAAAATCTAACAATTTCCCTGAAATCTAACCAATATTATTCGAAATCAAATCTAAACAGAAGTGCATTTTTCGGCCTTTTATGATTTATTTTCATCTCGTTAATCCATCAATTAAGCCATAACCCGCATCCATCAATTAAACAAGAGTGCATTTTTTGGCACATTATAATTTACAATGCATCACATAATTTACTTTTTTACTTCATTTTACTTTCATTTTTCCTAAAATCTAAACCAACTATTTCTCCTATTGTTCAGTTGCAAACTTGCAGTGCAAGTGTGCACTACTCCGGCATACTGCAGTCACTACATTGAAGCAAAAAGGACTGTAAGAAATATTTATCTTCGTTTTTTATTTTTAAAAATTTAAAACTTGGTATTCATATTACTGAATTGGATTGTTGATGGACTGATTGATTGTATTATATTATTTCATTACATTCTTGCCGTTGATTTAATTGTGTATTTATGTTATTATTGTCAATTACATGATTTAATTACCGTAATTTATAAATTTGTACATTGCATGAAATCATGAGAATGGTGGATTTGTGGATGGATAAATTCTTTTACAATTCCATAATTCTATTATTATGTAGTTTGATAATAGGCAACATTATATCTTGATGAAAGTAGCTTGTTCAGCACATGAGTTGTTCTTACATAATTTTATTATTATTATTATTACAAATGATTTAATTGTTCAAGCATTATTAAGATATGATTAGAAAAGTGCAAATCATAAATGCACAGAGATAAATACATGGAATTTGTGACTTAAGAGTCAAGAGCCAAGGCTTATCATACATGTCAGGTTAGTTAATAAAGTTAATTTTTTCTAATTTAATATGTTGATATTTCTTCTTAGTTAATGAATTTTGAAAATTTTTTACAATTTTTTCCTTATGTTTTGTTATGATGATTAGTCTAACATATAAATTTAGGAGTTACGAATATATAAACTTATCAATATATAATAAATTGAAAATGGATAAATAATTAAATATTTATGACATCATAAATATGTCATGTTGACGTCATCGATTCAAACCAATTCATTAATTGGTTAAATCGGTTTGAACCAGACCAGTTCCTCCACTGGTTTGATTACCAGTTCGATTATGACAACATTAGCTAGTGCACAAGTGTCTGAAAAACCAAAAAAAAAAAAAAATTCCTGCTGGAACTTTTCATTCTTGATAAGTACTTATTTTTTAATTATTTTATCACAATTTTATATACAATAATCCTATTTTTTAATAATTTCTATATAACTACTTATATAATTAATCTGTTTATTTTTACTTTGTTCTCTTTATTTTTCATCATTACTCTTGTCGCATTACATCATTTTCCATAAATTTAATAGTTTTTACCCTAAAAACTTTCCATTAAAAGCTTTAACACTTCTCAATTTGCCCGACATCCAGTTCTCCCCCTCTTCTCCTCCAGTCCAAGTGTCCACAGGGGCTTATAAACTACCTTATGTTTTGTCTTGCTTTGTTTTTAATTTAGAGAAAATTCTTTTTATATCCATAATGTTTTCCTTAATTCCTAATATATCTTTGGCCTCTAACAAATGCCTCCTTTGTTTATAATGTTTCGCCCTCTTAGTACACCCATGTTGACAACTAAGATTTCAGTATCTGTGAATACAGCTTAGATTTTTTGCATTCGGTTAAGAGGTGACATCTCGTAACTTGTTATTTTTTTAATAACAAGTCATGATAAATATTGGTTTATGGTTATTATTATTATTATTGTTATCATTCTAATTATTATTATTGATTTATGATTTAGTTACTTTGGTGTTTATTGTTATTATTATTCTCAATATATGATTTAATAAATTGAAGAATGATTTGCAAATACAACAACTTAGTTTAATTATAATTGCAAACGTACGTATATACTTTCAAAATTATAAATACTTCTTTCAGAGTTTGATCAAAATTATAAATATACTCATGTTTTTGTGACACTATTACTGCATCGTTGCAGCATGAGTATATTTGTAAAGATATGCAAACTATGTAGGTAGATTTATAATTTCAAAAATTAAATAGGTGCATTTAATTTTGGCAACTATTCTTACTTAGTTTGCGTAATGTTGCAAATACCTACGTTGCGACAATGCAGTAATGGCATCATAGCGGCATAAGTATATCTATAGTTATACTCAAATTATTTAAAAGTTATTTATAATTTTCAAAACTATATAGCTATATTAGCAATTATGATTAAACAAAGTTGATATATCTGCAAATTATTCTAAATTCAATAACATGTTGTGTGGGACTTACTTCCCTTCAAGAGTCGTCACAACTCGCAATATACTCGCACTCCTGCTCACTTACCAAACGCTTTGTACTGACTAATTTAAAAATGTTGATAACCTTATAGTCAAACATGATTTATTTAAGCAGTAAACAATAATTTCAATCCTGCCGTGGAAAGATGTGGGTTGTTGGTTAATTTAAAATATTGTTGTTCAAATTTTCCTTTTGTTGGTTTCATAGGTTTAGGAATTTCAATTTAATTTACAAGTCTTGTCTCTCTCCTCCCCAACCAATCCGACTATCCACAACGGGGGTGGAGAAGGATGTTGGTTACATGAAACCCATGTATTTTTACTAGGCATGCAAACCCCTTACACGTATAGTTAGATATAACCATGAGTGTTTTCCGTTGAAAATTTTGCTACTTCTACAGGAAGAGTTTTTTTTTTTTTTTTAAATTAACATTATATATATTACAACATCTAATATTATAAATCAGACACTTTCACAATCCTCACTATAAAAGAACATCATGTAAATACCTCCACTGTCAAGAAAACAGCTGTAAATACCCTCAAACTACTAAGAGACAAATATTATACTCCTATTGGGAGGACTCGTACACGGACATAAATGCTGGCAGCCATTGTCCGTGACTAGTGGGGCAAGCCCTCGCTGGCTACTTCCACAAGAAGTTAATGTTAATAGAAACTATAGAATATCAAAATTACAACTCTGCCCGTTATGTAGGTAATGCCTCTTTAAAAATTAAGGCACCAGATTTTTATTAGAAATAAATAAATGAATTTAAGTAAACAAACATAAAAATAAATCTTTAATAAATAATATACATGTATCTCTTAGGTATAATTTTATATTAACCCGTTTTAATAAAGTTATACCTATTTTCTGATGCTTTTGTTTTAGTAATGCTGTGTTTTTTAATAATATTGGAGCACATAATATTTAAATTTAGCATAAATGTATTTTTATGTTTTATAAGTATATAAATTCTTAAAATCATTATATTTAACTTATATTTTTTTTTATCTAACTTGCTGCCTTAAAACTGATCTAATACCAATCTAAAGTTTATCACATAAACTATTTAAAAAAGAAATCTAAAGTTTATCACATAAACCATTTTAAAAAGAAAGTAAGAATCGAACCGACATTGTTCCGACCTAATATAAAAATATGGCCAAATAAAATTTTTTAAAAATTGTGTCAACACTAAACCCGGTATGGTTTGTCCCGATTCCCACTTGTACGATGAAGACAACTTAGATTTTTGCACTGCCTTAAGAGGTGACATCTCGTAACTTGTTATTTTTTAAATAACAAGTCATGATAAATATTGGTCCCCTGCTTGGTTTAGCGTTTTATTTTCTTATTGGATAAACGACATCCTATAAGACAAAAGCAGACATACACGACAAAAAATTTCAAAACTACGCACCTGATTCTGGGTGGGGTTAACGCTAAAGTGGCAAGAGAGACTTTGACATTTTGATCAATGGTCGTGCATCTCCATAGATCATTGAGAGCCAATACAAGCTAGCACACAGGGAAATAAAATAGTTAACAGAACTTTTTAAATTTATAATACAAATTATTATTCTAAGAAAATATTGAACTATTATTATTCTCAAAAAATTGATAAATCAAAGATAAAATTTTTAAAAACTGAGATTCGTAATTGCGCTAAAATTGTAAAGCTTAAAATAGGATGCAGCGACTGTTTGCTATAGAATTTTACATCATTTAAAAGCTTAATGTGACGACAATAAAAATAAATAAAAGCTCTTTTTGGTACCAAAATTTGTGCATAATAAGAAATATTATTTATAAGAGAGAAGTCCACACAAATTTAATAAATATATATTATAATTTTAGCTAGACTTTTATACAATGTATATATTTTCTAATTTTAGCCCGACTTTTAAACGATGTATAATTAATTGCGTACTTAAAAAAATATTACTATTATTAAATAGTTCAAATTTAAATTACTTACACAATTTTTTGCAGTCTCACATACTTCACACACCCACAGGTTCATTTGGGTAGCTACTATCTAATAGCTAAGAGGCATAGGTTGTAAAACCAATATTACCGTTGATCTTCCGTTAAAGTACCCTGAAATTTTTATTATTTTTTTTTCCTTTTTTTCAATGGAAACAGTATTTCTTTGGTTAGGTTATGATTGTAGGTGGGAAAAAAATTATCCTCCCTCTCGGCACACTTTTCAGATGATGATTTGATCTTTTTTTCTTTTTTTTTTTTTTTTAAAAAAAACCCAAATTTCATTACCTTAGTAATTAATGCTTCCATATACGCAACTGCACAGGGGTGGGGCGACAAGATTCCACTCTGGCCATCACTTGGATTTGGATTATGTATTAATCCCCGCCTTGGCATATAAACAGAGGACTTTCCTTTGAGTAAAGACTGATATTTTTGAGCTTTTTTTTTTATTTTTCTTTTTATGGAAAGATTTGTGGGTTAGAAACCTTCTGAGACCTCAGCAAGTTGCCGAGAAACAGAGAAGGAGACTCCACCTTCATTCAAAAAAGATCGATTATCTTTACAGGCTACATCAGATATACATAGCGGAATATTAGTCTAGCAATTTTGGGTTCCTACATTCTGTTGCAGTGCTAGTAATGCAGTGCTATGTGCAACAAAATTTCCCTCTGGGATACGTGTATAAACTTACATAAAACAAAATTTCTACTTAACTGTTTGACACGTCAATTAGCCTTCCCATTGGCTATAGTTAAGGGTGTTAATGGTCATGGTCAACCCGTTAACCCGCTCGTTGAACCCGTTAATAAATGGGTTTGGGTTGGGATTTTTAAATAAATGGGTTACGATCCGCCAACCCGTTCAACCATTTAATTAAATAAACGGATTAGGGTTGAGGCTTCGTAACCCGTCGACCCGTCTAACCCATTTATTTAACTCGTCCAACCCGTTCAACCCGTATAACTCATAATATA
>JAXCLR010000001.1:29981401-30028512 GCA_035584095.1 Annona squamosa
ATTTTTATGTTGATCGATTTGTTTAAATTATTATAAGCTTATTTTAAAAACCTATAACTGAAATTTATACGGTAAAAAAGATATCATTGCATTGCAAGGGACTGCAGTAATTTAACTTAGTATTAAATTCTCATAGACGTGTGTAAAATATTGTTTCCAATAAAAAAGATATGCAGCTATTGCTAACTCTACCATATAAAGGTTACATGCTCAGACATGATACCCAATTTACATGTAAATTACGTCCGGTGTAAAACCACCTCACCTTTGTTTGGTTTTGTTTTTAATTTAGATAAAAATTTTTATATTCACAAAGTTTGTCTTAATTCTTAGTATATCTGTAACATGTCACAAATTCATCGCTACTTATAAAGTTTCATCTAAATCTCATACACAGGAGTCGTCGATTTAATTGTTATCTACCTTACTTAGAAGACTGTTTTAGCTCTCTAAATTTTCCTAATTGAAATCTTTCAACCCTAATATGAATGAGACATTAGGTGTACGCGAGTGCATTTAACCCATTTTGTATTTTTTTGAAATTTTTTCATACAACTGTTAATATTAGTGTATTTAACATGTCTCAATTTTTACCATTTTGGAGATTTTTTGATATTTTTCTGTATTTTTAAAACATAGTGAGATTTTAATAATTTTAAATTTCTAAAAATGCTAGTGATTTTAAAAATTAAAAATATTTAAAGTGGTAAAAAATAATACATATATTGATACACTTGGATTAACAGTTATATGAAAAAAACAAAAATAAATAAAACATAGGTTAAATGCACTTGGATGCATCTAGCCTAAGTACACTAGAGTGCATCTGGGCATTCCCGAATATGAATCTAGTTAAATCATTTGATGCTAATAGTTGATGACATACAGTAAACAAGAAGTGTACTTAGGGCTAAATTATTTGAATAAAGAAATTTTTATGGGTAAATCATGACACAATTATACATGCACATTGATGATCCTTTTCAAATCCTATGTTTTTCAATATAATCACAATGTTTCACAAATTCTTTCTATAAATTCATATCCACCTTGCTGAAAAGATGAAACAACCATGAGATCATAACACAATTCGGATCTAACAATTAGACCATGCATATTTCTAACCATTTTCAAATCCTCAAAATCATTAAACGAAACCCAAATTTCAATATGAAGATTGCAAATAATTGTTAAAAATATTCGTACCACCTTTTACAAGGTAGTGCCATAGAATGGGCAATACATAAGAGATGCTAATACAATCGAGCCTTTTATCTTAACATATATCATCTCATATATTAAGTGTGTTGAAAATGCATTCGTAAAATTGATATTTTGCTAGTATTTAAGTTAGAGGAATGTGGTGATTGAGAGTTCCTTCTATTGAGTCACTTTTATAGCATGTATTTTAAATATTAATTGAAAAGAATTTGAGTGTTTAAGAAATTTTGAATAATGTTTTGATTGATTTGGCTTTATGTAACATAAAACACTCACAATTAATTGATTGGTGCAAAGTGGGAAAAGTACGTGCAATTTCGGGGCCCAAATTATACGGAAACGACAAATTTTAACATTGAGCACAACTAGGAAAAATATAGTTGCCATGTTAAAGGACTCAACAAATGCTTTCTGTTGATATGTTATGGCTCTCGTAACTCTTCCTGGATCAAAAGTTATGACCTGTTGAGATGGGTCTGTCCATTTCGCATACACATGCATCTGTTCGGAGAAGTTGTGTCTACTTTAAGAAGTTATGTTTATTTTGAAAAGTTATGACTTGTTGAGGTTGTTCTGTCCACATGGCTCAAACCGTGTGAAGTTGGGTACCACACAGTTTGAACTATGTGGAGCCCTAGATGCACAAACCAAGTGCGCAATGGAGTCTGTATGCAAGCTACTCCCCTTTATCCTATATAAACAACTCCTGGGAATGTCCCAAGTCATCTTAGAACATCCTTGGAGCTAGGTAGGGAGCGAGAGGAGTGCAGAACACTAAGCAAGAAATGAAGCGGCAAGTTGTTTGGAACGGTCGAGACACCATCGAGGCCTCTGATCAATAAGCTTTTCCTTCCTTTCTTTCTTTTAATTTTAATTGTCTTGTTTATGATCGAGATTGGATACAATATTATTTTGTATTTGACTTTGATTATAAACATGGTAGTCTAAACCCGTTATGTAGGGTTTAAGATGTAGCATGCGTCCAATATAGAGGATATTGTGATTTGATTATTTAAAGTGTTTTGTGTTAATTTAATATATTGTGATCTTAATGCTTGTCGGATGTCTGGTATCACACTTCGACATGAATTCATATATTAAGTAATGAAATCGAAAAATGGAAGTCTAATATACAACAATTAAGATATTAGACCTGAAAATCTAAGACTAAGAAAATAAACATGACGACCTTAAAGAATTTCATGAACTTCCATAGAACTTAATAAGTTCTAATTGACTTAATCTAATAAAAATATGTGGCTAAGAAGATTAGGGTATGCCTTGTAGGTTTTGAAAGAATGTGTAAAGATATTACAGGAATAGTTCTCCTTTAATACATGATATCTAGATCAAATAAGTACTCTACGTATCCATTGTAGATGTTACATGTGAAACCTTAGATCCTAGATACTTGCATCACTTGACTTTTAATTCTTGTTTTACATTCTTAGCATCAACCTCCTTCTTTTAATATTTCTTTCTTTTTATTTTATCCTTTTTATGTTTCATATAAGTGTTTAGATCCAACGTCTTAAGTCTCGAATTCCCTATAGATTGATATTTTATATACTATAATCTATGATTTGTGCATTTGTAGTGAGATTGCTAACACCCTCCCGCATGAGACCCATTTGGCAATTTTATTTGCACAGGGTCTTAGGTGAAGGTGGATTTGAGATTTTTACCTCCTAGATCGAGCTAGAACCAAGGAAAAAAACAACAAATTGAAATAGACTCCTCTGGTGAGGATGTCGGCAAGTGACTGAGGACAAGGGGAAGGCTGAGGGTCTTGACTTGATCTAGGGCTTCAAAAAAGGATACAACAGAGTGGAGGAGAATCGAGGCAAAATGGCAATGGAGAAGGAAGAACTGTTACTCAAAAAGATCCAAACTCTGGCGATAGATCCGAGGAAGCTTCTTGAGATTGAATTAGAAGGTAGACCTTCAATCTTGTGTTAACTTTGCACAAACTGATCATGCAATAGAGAGTGATTTAAAGCCACCATGCGTAGTCTATGGAAGACAATAGCTACGGTTATGTTCAATGAGGTGGACAACAATCTGTTCAAACTATCCATTGGGAGAGAGGAGGTCAAGGAATTGATATGGCAAGTTGTCCTAAGTTATATGATAGGGAGATCATCCTGATGAAGAAGCTAGAAGGCCCAATTGCAAGGGAGGAAGTTAAACTATTGACCACACTAATTTGGCTTAGCATAAAGGACACACCCCTCCTAATTGATCAAGCAATGCTGGGGGTGACAATTGGAAGGTGTTTTAAGGCATGCTTGAGGTAAAGAACTAGTGATACTGGCGTACAAGTGAAGGTGGGAGTAGATGAGGAGGACCCACTGAGGAGGAGTACTTTTGAGCATGTGGTTTTCGGCTAGAATATGGGTGCCTTTTCAATATGACCGATTATCAATCTTTTAGACTAATATGGATTTATGGGACATGCTTTCAAGGAGTGCATAAAAGAACATACTGAAGCAAGCCTACTATATGGATGTTTCTTACATGCAGGGTTTAAGCCTCTAACTCTAAGAGGAGAGGGGGGACAAGGAAATAAATTTTTTCCAAAATCCTATTTTAATGATGCAAGGTAGGTAATAAGGAGTGTTGAGCAGGAAATAGCAGTGGATGGGAGGTAAGAAAAGAAGACCAGGAAAAGGTGGGGAGACAAAGGGAGGTAGTTACAGGTGGAGAAACAAGTAGAGTGAGGAGTGTGTTCAAAATCTTATGCAAGTGCATGGGTCTAAATTATAGTATATAAAATTGATCAATAGGGAACTTAGGACTATAAACTTTATTTCAAATGCTCTTATATTAAATATAAAATTAATGAAATAGAAAAGAGAAAAGTAGAAAGAGAAAATAGAATTTGGAATGTGGAATTGGAAATTAGAAAGCAAGGATGAGAGTTCCTAGGGTAGCATCCACAATTTTTAATTGCAAGTCTAAGCATGTAACTTTTATAAAAAAAAATTTGAGCAATGAAATTAATAAAATTGAATACAAATTAATGGCCTAAAATTATATAGTAAAAAATAGGTAATTAATAAATAAATGATGATGAGTTAATATTCAATTATTGAATTTTAAAAATATAGCAAAGTATATTAATTACTCTTGGATTAATTAATTGAAATCAAGTGGTCCTATTTAGATAATTTATTAACTTAAATTATTTAAATTAATGAATGGTCATGATTTAATGACTTAAATACATACAATGGATTTAAGTTATAAAATTTAAATTTTATGATTCAGCACAGGTTGGCTATACTCTAACCAACCGAGCAATGCTCAGACGGCACCTTATAAAAATTTCAGTCATACATTTGTTTAGAAACATATTACCAAGGGTTCAATTCACAAAGATATTAACTGTTTTAGGTTTGTTTCATCTCGAAAATGATTTCATGTGTCATCAAGATGGGCCATAAAATAGTGATATGAAAACGACTGGTGAGAAAGCATATTGGCAATTGTCCCATATTGAGATTGATAGCATATCAAGCAATTGACCATAGCTAAGTTTTTCTTCAAAGTAATAATCCCAGTTAATTATAATCATATAAATGCAGAGTTGCTTTTAGAAACATGAGAGAATTTAAATTTGGTTCCCTATTATGTTATTCCTGTAATATTGTCTTTGAATTGGTGAGATATCTCTATTTTATGAATTTTTTTGGTTTATTCTGACACTATTTTGTGCAAAAGATTCTTAGATAGGCCGAAATATTGGCGAGAAGAAACCTAGAACAATAAGTGTGCAGGATCTTCTATAACTGACCTAAGTGGCTATAACAAACCATATGAGAATAAAACATAAAAAGAAATGAATTTTATGAATGATTTCAGCAAAAAGAGTATCGACTAAGAAGTAAACCTTAACAAATGCCTAACAAGAATGAGATCTTCTAAAATTGAAATGAAAAATTGTAGGATCCAAGCCCATTATGTAAAGAAAAATGAAGAAAATAAAAGGGGAGGGCGCGCGGGGGGCTCGATTGTGTGAGTAGAAAAAAGAATAAAAGGAGAAGTGGAAGGAACGAGGGAGAGCAAAGGGCGGAAGAGTGAGCCCACACAGCCGTTCACGACTACTATCGCTGTCACCATCGGTTGTTTGCTATTGCCAAAAGTGTGGGCTAAAATTGTAGGAGTTTTGTAGAAATTTATCAAATAAACATGTATGAAAGTAGATGATGTTGATTGGAGTAGGAAATTTTGCTACGCACCAATTCAAGCGTTGAAACAGTCTTGGTTTCAATTTTTACCCAAATCTTAATGGAAAATCATGAAAATTTTGATAAATTCGTGAATAAAATAATGTTTGGAGCCTAAATCATACAAGTGAAAGAATAAAATCAAGCATAAGAATGAACCCAAAAATTTAAGAGTTGTAGAACCGAACTTTATTGGCCCAAGTCCTGATATAATGCTTGTAAATGATATTAGGATGTGTCAATTATAAATTTATATATCTAATTTGATATAGAAAGGGATAAATTAAAATTTCTACCAACACTTGGAAATTAGTAGTCCTAAAAACGTAGGTTAAACATAGGGCATTGATGGTATTCATCCTAAACATCATTCATTAATAAATTTTAAGCAATTTGGAGTGTTAAAAATGTAATAAAAATTAATTAATTTGGAAAATATTACAATAGCCCATACACATGATATGATATTTGATTTTTTGAAATATAGAAAAAATGTCAAGGGCACGTGAGTATGACATGATTAGACATAAATTTGGGATGCATTGTGATTCAAGTGAATACTTAATTATATGTTTGTTGATTACAAGAAAAGGAAAAGAGAAAATGGAATAGGCAACTTAAAGTTATAAGGTAAGTAAGCCTTCCAATTTCAATACAAATAAATGTTTATATTATGCTCTTATATAAGTTTATTAGCAAATAGATGTATACTAAGCTGTTTCATATAAATATTTTCAAAAAATTACATGTATTATAAAGGTATTTGGGAATGGCCATTACTCTATAATAAATATATGTGTGTATTTTTAAACATGTCTTCCCAACTTCATTTTTATATACCAACCCTGTTACCATGGCAAGTCAAGAAAACTACTTTCATGACATAAAGGCATATGATGCACGATCGAATGAAACCCAGGCATGTAGAATAAATACAAGGCTTCGTTAGGATTATAATTGGACAGATAGTCTGTCCTTGATATTGCCTATCCGGTGCGTCTAGTGTATGAGTGAATGATCACTTGATAAATGTCAACTACTAATCGGAGAATATGTCATTGAATGATGCATGGATATGATTGCATTTCATCCCCTGCATGCATAATGCTTCAATGAAGGTTTTATGATTTTTCTTTTTAACAATGCTTGCTTATTGAGTTCTCCAAACTCATTATGTTGATAATTAATTATTGAATATTATGAAAGCAAGAGCTATGGAGTCTTTACTGGGAAGAAGTGCAATGAAGAAAAAATGGTTTGTACATTTATTTGCATATGAAAATGTGATTAGTTAGACTCTAGAAGTGCAGGAGTGTTATTTTAAATATCAGAAATGTGTTTTCTTAATGTTGTTATAAATTGTACTAATTTAAACATTGTGCATTGCATGGAGGATGTTTGCAGTATGGAAATGATGGGAAAATATTATGAATCTATGCAGTGTTGAAATGATTATATTTGTAAAGGAGATAACGCTAGGTGTACATTTTTAGGTATTAGATTTGTGAAGTAGGTGTACGTATTTTTTTAACATCCTCTTTCTAGACTAACTACTTTTGAAATTTTTATAAGTATTTAATAAAAAAATTAGACTATTTTTAGAGGGTTATAGGCACTTTGATGTGATGTAAGAGCATGTCATGTTATGGACTTCACTGATTAGAAAAGATTCTTAGCGTAGGATGCTATGACATGATCACCACATTAGGATATCATAGGTCCGGGCACAAGAGAGTTTGTGCTTGTCTCAGCATTCTTATCACAGCACACCAAAGTTTGCAACATCACCTGATTCGGCAAGAGCAAAACGATCGCTAATGGCGATGAAAAAGCTATTCAGGATTTCAGCATGTACTAAAGGTGAAAGGTACATTATGTTGCTCATTTGTTAATTGATAAAGCTGAGGAATGATGGGCTGCCTTATCCGTACGATGGCAAATCTATGAAACTCATATTATTTGAGACTTAGTTTATAAGCTAATGTAATTTATACCTATAAGCTAATATAATTTATACCCTTAAAGCTTATGCAAGTATATGTTATTAATGCAAAACTATAAAAGAAAAGGTGTATGGTTATGAAAAGACTAAATTGCAATTTAGAAAAGTAGGATTAAATTGCAACTTTAGGAAAAAAGGATTGAATGGTAAATTTGAAAAGAATAGAGACAAAAGGGGACCTAATTTTAAATTTAAAAAGGTTAAATTTGAGATTTATGAGAAAAAGGAGGGTAAATTATTATTTCATAAAGATTAGATATGAAAAGAAATTTTCATAACTTTTTTGATAAGCAATTTCATAATTTCGAATTATAGCAACCGAAACTATTTAAATTCATGGACCTTTTGGAAAAGTAAAAATAAACGAGAAAATTTGGGCCAACTAGAGGTTCTAATTAAGGGCTTATATTCACCTACACTATCTTCATTAGATCTAAGAATGTATAACTCATATTGACATCAGAGTTCATGGGTAAATTATATGCTCTTTAATTTAGATGGATTAGATTATCGAAAGTAATTGAATAAAAAACTTAAATCAATTCATTTTGTTTACATTGAAAAATATGCCCAAATTGCAAGCATGTATGGAAACTCGCATCCAGCAAGCATTCACATTTTTTTTTTATATTTTTAGTCAGTTGTTTATTAAACTTATATCTTAATGTATACAAGGCGATTTTACATGAAATTTTATGAGCAAGTTTATTTTAACATACCTTGTATGGTGGATGGACTAGATTATAAAAGTTATGTCTAGAAGATTTTTAAACAACCAAAATTAGATGATGTTTTATGAATTAATTTCAAATGCTAATATCTTAACCTATACTAGTCATTTTGAAATGAAGCATGAATGTGAAATTCGCATTTGCATATGCATTTATTATGAAATGTCAAATTTTAGACTGAAAATGTTTACTTGATGAAATATTTGGATATTGAGTTTAGTACTCACGTTTTATTTTCTCAACCATAGCTACAGCAAGGTTCAAGAAAAAAACATATCTCAATTTAAAGACTCATAAGGTTATATTATTCTTATATACCTGGTGTGAATGAATATGTTATAAAGGTACAATATTACCAAGTTACAAAGATTGATTATGTAAATATTATTTTAATATTTTATAAATATTACGTAATTTTAATTGCAAGTGTCTGATTACTTAAAAATTAAAATGAGATTAAATTGAAGCCCTACCATGTGAACCAAATCACGATCATGCATAAAATTTACGAACTAAATAATTCTCAAGTAAGGTTTAGGCGCTTTAGGTTTGGAGCACCACAAAATCCTCACGAGGTAATATGGACGCAATTCATAGAAGAATTTAATAAAAAGTATTTTCAGAGTACCCTAATAGACAAGAAGATATTTGAATTTGAAAGGTTATATTAAGGTAAGATGAGCATAACAAAAAATGCCACAAAATTTATTGCATTGGTAAGGTATATGCCATGGATTCCAAATTTTTCTGTACTCAAAGCATGTGTTTTTCATGAAAGATTGATAACCGATCTTAGGGAGGGTTTAGCGTTATTCTTGTTGAGAGATTATTCTACTGCATTGGAAAGGGTGTGAACATTGGAAGCTACAGTGCAAAAGACTTTTGATATTCAACAAGTCGGAGACAGGCAAATTTCAATTTAAAAAAGAAAGAAGCTAGAGGGCAAAAATTCAAAAGTTCATACTTGGGAAGATTAAGAAAGAAAAAAAAAAAAAGAGGTAAAGAAGGAGCTTCCTATGTGTCCTAAATATCAAAAGAAACACAAAAGAGAATGTTTAGAAGTAACTTCTCAATGTTATAAATGTGGTCAAATCGGCAACAAGCTAAAGATTATGGTACTACTCAAAAAGCAGAGCCTAGATATTTCTCATGCAATAAACTTGATCATAGGATGGTTGAACGTGATATTTGGTAAAAATAAAATATTTTGTGAGCTTTTTTGCCCCCTACTGATTACTATTTGATATTTGTGAGAAATACAATGTAAAATATGTCTTTTTGCAACATTTAGGTATCAAATATTAATTCTAAGTTATTAAACAATTTTGTGATATATTGGCTTGAAATTAAAAATATTTTTTGTGATAAAAAAAGATGAGCTTGAGATTCATTTACTAACTTATTAAAATTATTTGGAGGACTTTTCCCGAATATGCCCATTAAGTTCGAGCTTAATACCAAATATACCTACTACATTTTTAAAATCTTAGATATACCCACTACATTTGCACTTAATCCTGAAAATACTCAATTTGTGAGCTGACGCCGTTAGTTATATATAAAATTATTGAAATGCCCATCAAATTGTGGACATAATTGAAAAATTGAATGTTGTAGCTCATCAATGTCTTAGTTTCACATGAGCTCTAAATTTAGAGAGCCCCAATTTTATTTTCTTTCTATTTTACTTCATCTTTTATATTT
Source organism: Annona squamosa (assembly GCA_035584095.1). Lineage (NCBI taxonomy): Eukaryota > Viridiplantae > Streptophyta > Magnoliopsida > Magnoliales > Annonaceae > Annona > Annona squamosa. The sequence continues at coordinate 29,991,289 of JAXCLR010000001.1, forward strand.
TATAATAGGGGTATTTTGGGCTTTTATAAAAATTCAACTAATAATTTTTAATAGAATGTGCATTTCGGGGATTAACTATAAATGTAGTGGATATATCTGTGATTTTGAAAACATAGTGGGTATTTTTAGGTTAGAGTCAAAGGTAGTGAGTATATTTGAAAAAAATCCATATTTGGGCAATAGTTTATTAAGATTTAGCAACTAAAATTATATATTTAGCAAATATTTATGGCAGCCATCCAAATTTCAGCGTCATGGCAAACCTAATGAATTCATCATGGCTAGAATTCCATGGGCCATCATTCTCCATGATAATTGAAAATCATGTATCAAGTTATGCATGTTTAAAGTTCAACGATGGTGATGGTCCAAGAAAATGCAACATCAAGCATTGAAGGCCGCCCAAAAAAATTCTAAGAAATCGAGACTGTCTAAAGTCCAAAAAACAATTCATGCAGAGCTGTCCATTGAATTAGTAACCACAGGTTGGCTTTCCGTCATCATACTTTTTCGAAATCCCGGAACAATTGTTATTTTGATAGCAACCAATTTCTACCGTCAACCAATGCAAACATTTGCTTCTCCCTAGGCTATTCCAATACGTAAATACAAGCTGTTCAAAATAGCCAAAATTCAGCACTGCCCATCTAGTCCATTCAATTTTCCAACTGGTCAAAGCTGGAAATTTCCAGCACCGAATTAAGCCTTAAACCATTCACCCATATGATGGCCCAAGAAGATCATGATTTCAGCCGTAAAAATTTATGCTACAAAAAAAAAATTTCAGCCATCCAATTATGGCATAAAGGCAATTCTACTTGCATAGAACTAAGACGGCATATGTATACCAGCCGAGCCGTGCTCAATTGGTTAGCGTAGGCGCCGTAGAATCCGGGCTACGCTGTGGGTCGTGGGTTCGAATCCCCATTTTGGAATTTCGGCCAGAAATGAGAGTGGGAGCTGTGGTCTCCTGTCTGGTTGGTTGTGGGAGCAGCAGTGGTCTCCCATTTGATTATTAGAAGCTGTGTCTTCTTGATTATTTGGTGGAGCAGTGTCTCCAAAATTGTAAGAATGTCTCAGGCCTTCAATATAATATGTGTTGAGATATATGTAAATATATTCCAATAAAAAAAAGACGGCATATGTATGGTGAAATGGCAAATTGTAACACTTATATCAACACTACGTGGATTGTTCTGTCGTCCAACAATAGTAATGCCATTTTTTTTTGGCAATTTCGCATGTGGCCATCAGCGGATTTTTTGTGTGCGCAAGTTGGAGATGCACAGTAAGAATTGCTAAATGTGCACTCTTATAAATAGGTGGTGCGGCAAAGCATTGTACACACATAATTTCATAGAGAAAATGAGGTGGGGACAAGCGAAGGGAAAAGACTTCAAGTGTAGAAGCAGAGATCAAAGCTTAGAGTAAAGTTTTTTCTTCTCATTTATTTTTGATTTTCTATTTTTCTAAGATGAATATTATTTTTATTTTTATTTTAGCCTTGTGTCTAATGTAATTATGTGTGACTAAAACTTCATTCTAGGGTTGCAATGGATCATGTTTTTGAACCGTGATTAAATTATAGTTTTTCTTTTAGTTTATATACTAATATTAGATTATTTACTTAATCTAATCTTAATAATTCTGTGAGATTCGCCACCTTGTAGATTGATTTGGTAATTTCGTGTGATGCTTGAAAGAGATACCATGGAAAAGAGATACCATGAAATTGGACTAAAGGCTAAGTAGCACATGATCTATGCATAATCCTAAGATTGTTTTATCTTGTGGGGTATGTGAGATTTGCTAATATAGATTGAAATACTTATTAGTCATGTGGTGTCAAAAATAGGGATGTAATTAATACTACATGTTATTTTAAATTCTTATAGTTTACACTGGAAATTAAAATTAATGGGTTAGATTTACACAACCATCAAAAGAGGGGTATAAATCATATTATCCACGTTTAATAATCCATATTAATAAAATAAATCAAGAAAATATAATAAAATCATGGGGATAAATAAGTGAAGCTGTAATCCTATATTCATCCATCAGTAAGAGTTCCCGTTTAATTTTCTCTCGTTTGCACCAACTTATCTTTTTTTTTCTCAATCTTCTATTTCATCTTTTCTCTTTCAGTTTACACTTCTTAATTTTTCATCTAATTGAATTCTAATTTTTAATTTTTAGTAGTTAGTAAATATTTAGTATTCAAGTCTCTGTGGGAATGGTACTCTACCCATTCATATATATTATTTATGCGACTCATACACTTGCAAAAAGATCAGTAATAGAATGTCCAAATCTAAATCAAAACACCCAAGGGAAGACTACTCAACAAAAACCAACTTTAGCTTCGGGTCGACAAGGAACTCAAGTCTAAGTGCACACATTAACTCAACATGATTCGAAACAATAAGAGGAGAAAGCGGTGACATGTATAATTCATATTTTTAGATTTTCAATTGTAGCATTACTTGATTTAGGTGTCACACACTTATTTATATTATGTCAATTTATGGCCAACATAACTTGTTTGTAAAGGAAACTAACATGTTTGTACATTTGGAATAACTTGAATATAGATTAGTTAGTGTTAACCAGGAACATAAGTATTGTCTTATAAAAATAGGATCATACATTTTAGAAGTAGATTTATTATTTCTTTCTATGATAAAATTTGATGTAGCATTAGGACTGGACTAGTTAAGTTAGTGGGGGTAACTATAAACTCAAAACAAATGAAAGTTTCTTTTTCTACAGCACCAGGGGAGGCGATTTCCTTTGTGAAATTGAAGGAACTAAAGAAACCTACAATATTGGTTTCAGCAATGAAGGCTACTAAGCAAGTATGACAATAATGTATAAATTTTTTAATTGCAATGCAGTTAGTGGAAAGAATTAATCTAAGTTTCTAGATGTATTTCTAGGAGAGTTACAAACTTACCCCAAGAAAGAGAAGTTCATACGACCATTGAGGTTTTCCTTGTTATCACACCAATTTCTAAGACACTATACCACATGGCTCCTGTAAAAATAGTTGAATTGAAGGTATAATTACAGGTATTACTAGATAAAAGATTTTATACATCCTAGTGTGTCTCCAGTGCTATTTATTTGAAAGAAAATGAGGGTTTTTTTTATTGTTTATTGATTATCGGGAACTAAACAAAGTAACTATTAAGAATAAGTATCCATTACTAAAGATAAATGAATTATTTGGTCAACTTAAGGGGGCTAAGGTATTTTCTAAAATTGATTTACAATTAGGTTACCATCAGCTTAGACTGAACCTATAGGACATTCCAAAAATGACATTTAGGACAAAATATAGATATTGCAAATTTTTGATGATGCCTTTCAGGTTTACCAATGCTCTCTGAAGTGTTTATGGATCTCGTTAATAGAATATTCAGGGAATACTTAGACAAATTTGTAGTAGCATTTATTAATGATATATTGATTCATTCTAAGTTGAAGGAAGAATATTGTGAGCATTTATGAATCACATTGAACCAGCTAACGGCCAAAAAGTTGTACGCCAGGTTAGAGAAATGTGATTTCTGATTGAATGAGGTTGTATTTTTAGCACATACCATTTCTGCTAAAGGAATAAAGGTGGACACTCAAAAAATAAAATTCATTATGAAATGGCCAAGGCCAACTATAATAACCAATTTGGAATTTTTTGAGATTAGTCGAGTATTATTGAAGAGTTATTAAGGGATTTTCCAAATTATCGACGTTGCTCACTAGGTTAATCTGGAAAGGGACTAAATATCAACGGACTGGTGAACCTAAGGTGAGTTTCTTGGAATTCAAACAAAGATTGATTCAAGCACTGATGTTAACTATTTTGAATGATAATGGTAATTTATTAATTTTTAATGATGCATCTCATCAAGCCTTAGGATGTGTATTAATGCAGAATGGCAAGTAATTGCATATGCCTTGAGACAGTTTAAACGTAATAAACTAAATTATCTTACCCATGATTTGGATTTAGCTATTATAATATTTGCTCTTAAATTTGAAAACATTACTTGTATGGTGAAAGATGTGAAATATATATACAAATCACAAGAGTCTTAAATATATTTTCACACAAAAGAATTAAATATGAAATAGAAAAAATGATCATAATTGTTAAAAAATTATGATATAACCATTCATTATCATCTAGGAAAAGCTAATGCGGTTGTAGATATAATTGACTCGAAATGTAAGCCTCGCTTAGCTAGTTGCAAAAGATGAATACTGTTAAATAAGTCAAATGGCTTTGATTGTTAGCATGTGAAGGTTACAAGTGCGATTAGCTCAATTGCAACTGCATCAACGTTATTTTAAAAAAATTAAAAATGAGCAATAAAAAGATATAGAGTTGTAAGAGGTAATGAATGTATGAAGAAAAAGGAAAATCTTGATTATACTATTTGTGATAGAGAATTTACAGATATAGAGGTCAAATTTGTATTCCAAATTAAAAAAATGAAGAATTTACTATTAAAAGAGGCTCATTTTTTCCTATGCACTCAGGTAGTGCCAAAATTTATAGAGATTTTAAAAGGGGTATAGATGCAATAATATGAAGAATGAAATTGCAGAATATGTCTTAAAATGTTTAAATTGGCAAAAAGTTCAGGCATATTATTAGAAGATAGCTGGCAAGTTGTAGTCTTTGGAAGTGTCAAAGTGAAAATGGATAATAACACCATGGACTTTATAGAGGGATTGCTAAGAGCCCAAGATGGATACAATTTTATATGGGTGATTGTCGATCAATTATCTAAATTGGCACATTTTCTCTCAATTAAATCGAACTTTACTACTGAAAGATTAACTCATATTTAATATAAAGAAATAGTATAGTTACATGGGGTACCTAAGATCATCATGTCTAATAGAGATTCCATGTTCATCTGTAAATTTTGAAAGAGTTTACACTGAACCCTGGGTGCATAGTTAAGGCTAAGCACTACATTTCATCCACACATGAATGCAAAAAGAAGGTACTTAAATTTTAGAAGATATGTTAAGAATGTACACACTAGAATTTAGAGGAGCCTGAGATGAGTATTTATCGATTAGAATTTGTAAATAATAATTGCTATCAAGCAAATATTCAGATGACTCTCTTTGAAGCATTGCATGGATGAAAGTATAGAACACATGTGAATTAGGATGAAGTTGACATAAGAAGTTTAGCACCTAACTTATCTTAAAGAATGGCAGAAAAAGTACAGTTAATTCATAACTACATGAAGACTACTCAGAGTAAGCCGAAAAGTTATATACATTGCAAAATATATGATTTCAATATTTAAGTGGGGTACAATGCATTGGTCAAAGTTACTCCCATGAAAGGAGTTACTAAATTTGGAAAGAAAGAAAAATTGAGCCCTAGATATATTGGCCTTTTCGAAGCATTAGAAAAGATTGAAAATCAAGCAGACAAAGTAGCATTACCTCTAGCTCTCATAGCAATGCATAATATATTCCACGTGTCAATGCTTTGGAAGTATGTGGTAGACCCTAACCATATTTTAGTTACCAAGACACTCCCAATCAAAGATCATTTGAATTATGAAGAAATACCAATGAAGATTGCAAATTTCAAATAGCAAAAGTTGAGGAATTAGATGATAAAATATGTTAAAGTATAATGGGAAAAGGAGGAATTAAATAATAGAATATGTTAAATTCTAACGGGACGATTACTCAAATAGAGAGGCTACATGGGAGCTGTGTGAGGAGTTAGACAATAAAAGAAATACACCCAGCTATTTATAAATTTATGATCAAAACCTTTTTGTGAGGGAGAATGTAGGGCTGAGGCCCATTATGTAAAAAAAATTACTGCATGTGCCTTAGTGCACAAGCAAACTATTAAAGAAAACAAAAGGGGTGGGGGAGGGGAGCTCGGTTAGGTAAGCAGAAAAAAGAAGAAATGGAGAAGAAGAAGAAGGAAGGAGGGAGAGGGAAGGGAGGAAGAGGAACCCATATTGCCATTCGCGGTGACCATCACTATAACCACCTGCCATTTGCTATCTCTGGAGGTAAGGAAGGATATGGATTTTTTAGAATTTCTAAAATTTATATCCAAATTATGCTAAAATCATGGAGGTCTTGTAAAAGTCCATTCGATGAACATGTATGAAAGTAAATACCATTGATTGAAGCAAAAATTTTGCTTTCCAAGGATTCAAACGTTGGAACAATTAGGGTTTCAATTTCTACCCTATATCTTGATGGAAAATCATGGGGTTTATGATAAATTTGTGAATAAGATGATGCTTGGAGCCTAAATCAAGTAAATGGAAGGCTAAAATTAAGCCCAAGTATAAACTTAAAAATTCAAGAGTTCTAGAACCAAATTTTCTTATCTTAAATCATGAAATAATGCTCGTAAATGATATTATGATGTGTTACTTATAAATGTATATGTTTAATTTGATGTAGAAAGAGAAAAATTAAACTTTCTAACAACTCTTGGAAATTGGCAGCCCTAAAAATGTAGGTTAAACATAGGGCTTTCATAGTATTTTGACTGTTAAAAATGTAATGAAAAAATTAATTAATTAGGAAGATATTATAATAGCCCGTAGGCATGATATGGGTGTTTGGTTTTTCTTAAAAAAAAAAAGAAAGGAAGAAAATGTGAAGAGCATGTGATTAGGACATGATTATACATAAATTTGGGATTCATTCTGATTTAAGTGGAAAATTAATTGTATTTTGTTAATTATTTCAGGAAAAGAAAAAGAGAAAATGGAAGAGGCAACTTAAAGCTGTAAGGTAAGCAAGCCTTTCAATTTCAATAGAATATTATGGTAGGAAATTTGATTTCTATCTTTTCCTTCATCAATAAATGTTCTTGTTATGATCGTATATAAGTTTATTAGTAAATAGATGTAAACTAAGCTATTTGATATAAATATTTTCAAAAAATTGCATGTATTATAAAGGTATTTGGGGAATGGCCAATGCCCAATTTTGAATATATGTGAGTATTCCCAACTTGATTTCTATATATCATCCCTGTTACCATGGCAAGTTGAGAAAACTTCTTTAATGACATAGAAGCATATTATGCACTTGTGAATTAAACCCATTCATGAAAAAGAAATATAAGGCTCCGTCAAAGTTATAATTTGACAGGTCGTCCGTCCTTGAAAATATATCATTGAATGATGCATGTATGTGATTACATTTCATCCCCATTCATGCATAACACTTTAGTGAATGTTTTATTATTTTTCTTTCTAAATGTGCTTGCTTACTTAATTCTTCGAACTCATCATTTTTGATAAATTAATTGCAAAATATCATAAAATCAAGAGCTACGGAGTCTTTACCAAGAAGGGTAGTGAAGTGGAAATGATGTGAGTTCTCGTTTGCATTTAAAACTTTATGTAATTAGTTAGACTCTAGAAGTACAGGACTTTTATTTTGAATACTGGAAATTTTTTTTAATGTTATTATAAATTGTACTGATATATATCATGTATTGCGTGGAGGATGTTTGTAGTATGGAGATGATAGGGAAATGTTATGATTCTACTATGCATTGATAAAATGATTATATTTGTAAAAGAGATAACACTTGATGTAAATTTTAAGGTATTGGATTTACGAAATAGATTTATATATTTTTTAACGTCCTATTTATAAACAGGATGGTCCTAAAACTCTTATTAGTACTTAATAGAAAATTAGACCACTTTTAGAAGATTATAGCACTTTGATAAGATGTGCAAGCATATGTTACGTTATGGACTTCATTTCTTATAAAAGTTTCCTGGCACAAGATGCTATGACATGACCATTGCACTGGGTTGTCATAGGCCAGGGTGCTAAAAAAATAAAGGCAATAAAGGAAGCGTATTTTGCATCTTTTTGAACTTTTAGGGAAAATGAAATTGACTAAACTAATAATGAACAAGCAACAACAATTGCCAGCAGTATTAATCAAAAGCAAAATAGAAATAGAAAAATCCATGTTGAGGTTATCTAGCTCAAGTGCAGAACTAGCTTCTACTCCTCATACCCCTTGGAAGTCTCAGTGACTTCTGTGTTGCATTCGTTTGCTAAGTTTGAGGCACTTAATTGGAATGTGAGATTCCCAATGTCCAACAAACCAATATTTTTTCGAGGCAGGATACCACACAAAGAGGGCCAATTGGAAAGGATTGTTTTAACGCCATCATCCACCATATAATCATCTTCAAAGTTGATGAGCGCATAGGAATCTCCTTTGAATAAGTAGGCCTCATAAGGCTTATGGGAAGCAAATGCTGCATCAATTCCACTTTGGAAGATTGTGCCTTTCAAGCTATCAAAGCGTTGAGAGATGAGAGTCGTAGTGATGAGGTTAGAATCAGAAGTAGTGTAGTTTATTAGAGCATACTGATTGTCTTTGAATAGATAAGCTAGTTCCCTCTCCATCGACTCAAACGCAGCATCTATTCCACTTTCAAATGGTGTTCCTTTAAAGAAGGGAAACATTTCGGCGATAACCATTGGGCCTTTGATTATCCTGTCATTAGTAGTGCCTGGCGTATATTCTATATACGCACATAGATTCCCTGAGAAGATGAATGCTTTGTTACCATCATGAGAAGAAAAGGCACAATCTATTCCATATTCTGAGAAAGCTGAGTCCTTGAGTGATGGATACCCATGGCCAATTTGATGCGGACCCTTCAGTAGTGTATCAACTTTCTTGCCTGGGTTATAATTGACGAGAACATACTCATCCTTCATAAATAGATACACTTCGTTTTCACGTGAGGAACGAAATGCAGCATCTATGTAAGTCTCCACGTCGGCAACATCAAAAGTATACCAATCAATGATATCAACAACAGTAGACATTTCTTTTTTCTCAGCATGGGCCACTTGAGAGAGAGAAAAGCTAATGTTTGGACATTTACACATATGATTTACAGCTCTGTAATGAGTCAATGGCCTCTGGAGATTGAGATGTTCATTCGGATCTTGTTCAGGACCAAAGTTGCTATTTATGTTTAAGTCATGGTCTCCCTTTGGCTCAATGTGACTGGATAAATATAACAAACGCAGGTACTAAATTAAACTATGCATATAAACTAGAAAAAATTAAACATTTTGCAACATAGGTTTAGTAATCTAAAAAACATTTTGTTGCAAAAAACACTAAGCCATGGCATAATTACTTGTTTTGTGACATAATGTATTTATGTTGCAAGAATTCACTTTTCAGTGACAAGTACCATAAACCGTAGTAACTAAAATACCATCTTTAGCGACAACTACAAAATATTTTAGCTAAAGCTCAGTTGTAGTGATCTAATTATAATTTTTTAAGCTTTTTATGGTGTCACCGACCTTCAATGACTATGAGATTGATAAAGGACAAGTACTCAAAGTAATGGGTAATGAGGCAAAAGCCTTTACTTAGTTTCTAATACAGACCTCTCATCCTATGCATCTTTAATTCACTTATATTAACTACTTGATCATCCAAGTAGTGATATCAAGAAAAGTCGTTGTTAACTAGGTAATATATGCAACATAATATTAGGTTGCATGTAAGTATCAATCATGAGAAAAATATAGCCTTAGCTACTTAAAAATTATATGCAAGGAAAACTTTTGTTGTAGACTAGCAGTGAAAGTGTGACCTTTAGTTTGAAACGTGCCTTCGGCACTATCCATATAGATATATTGTTGACCTTACCAATAGAGTAGGACTATTTTTAAATTTTCTACAAGAAATTTTTTAATTTCGAAAAATTTGGAGGGGTACGCCTCCCATTAACTCCACGTAGCTTGCCATTCTTTTGCCTATGATAACGCTTGTACAATCAAATCAAAAATAAGTTGTCTTAGATAATAAATTATTAGCAATAAATTTCTTTTTAACATACGAATTATTGGCAACAAAATTTCTTCTTAACCATTACTAGATGACATAGGTCACAAATGATTGACATCCAAGATTTTTTCTTCCTATGACAGTTGCTACCTGACAATGTCACAAATATTTTGCAGCTGAATTTTCTTCAATAATCATATATTAGATTTTTGCAAAAAAAAAAAAAAATTGATTGCCACAAATCAAAATTTTTGTAGTATAATAACTTATACAGTCTATAAAGGGCATTTTTCTTGTATCGAAAAATCAACATTTCGCAAGAAAATGTTAGCAATTATCGATTGATTTCTTTATTTTAGAAGCAACTATTAACGTAACAAATAGTTATTGTGAATATAAGCTTTGCTTTCAGGGACAAATAGACAATAGTACAACGACGGTAGGCAAAGAAAACTAATATCATTGAAAGTTGGTGATTTCCATAACATGCAAGCCGAAATAAAATGAGGTGGAAACAATGAACGACTTAGGCAAACTTGCACATATATTACAACGAAATCTGGGGGGCAATTAATTTACAGAGACAATGAAACGTTGTTGTTTACTTTTAGTTATATTGAAGAACTTTTTGTAATGAATTAAAATATATAGAAATCGAAGGAAAGAATGAGAGGTAACCTGCCGCTAGAAAAACAAGAAAGTTTGGGGAAGCGGATATATTGATGGGTGATGCCACCAACAAAGGCAACTTCATTTTGTCGAGGATATTGAGCGCGGTTGCCAAGAGTTCGATCTACATGAATGCTACGTGGAGCATATATCTTATATTGATACGCTTTCATCCCGCCCTCTGATTTGGTGGCTTGAGATGCCAAGTGTAGTTGAGTGCGGTGCTGATAAAACTATGATGAATGCACCTTATATCGGTACCAAGAGCCATTTCCCCTTGACGGACATGGTTATATTGTAGTATATCATCTCATCATTGCTCTGAGGCGATGCTAAGAGTCTATTTGAAAGACCTCCTCGAAAGGTTTGGAATCCCAGCTGTAGACTTTGTGCTTGATCTCGCAGCATTTATCACTACTGCTATAAATGATGTCAGGTAGACGTGGAGATACTGTTCAACAATTAATATAGTATTAACAAAAATTTTTCTTCTTTCTCGTTTTCTTGGCTTAAAGGTTGAGAGAATTCTGATGCGCATCCACTCCAAAGTGAATTCGATGGTATTGACATTTTTCTTTAATTTTGTTGTTGCACCTGAAAATTAATTCTACGTGAGAAATCATTGCTAATAGTAATCACCACTAGAAGTTTATTGTTAGTAGCCTATAATAATTATTGCTAGTCGATAATGCAGATTTGCAAAAGGAATGGATAAATTTTTCCACTTAAATAGAATTGCTGGAAAGGCACATATGCAAACAAATGTTTACAAAGAAATTATACAAATCTGGTTGCTTAGCCCATGTAAAAAGGAGTTTGAAGCAAAATTTTTGCAACAAAATTGTACTTGTAGAAGAATTATTATATAATCATTCCTTTACTGTTAAAATACTGAATCAGTGATATTGGAAATGGCAATTTATTGTTCATTGACCCAGATATTGATAAAAAGATTAGTGAAAAAAGCTTTGATATGTTTGGGAAGTGATAGAACTTTTAGATAAAAAGTTTTTGGTATAACAGTTTTTAAATTGGAATAGAATGATGTAATATGGTAAGGGTTATGATGAGAAATAAAGAAAATGAAGTTAAACTAGATAGGTTAGTTGTATAAATAATTTTTTATATTTTTACATTAAATGCAAACACATCTTATAATCAATCCTTGAGACAATTCTTTACAAGATCCAAGAGAAAAACTACAAGCTTTCAAATATCGAGGGAGAAATCTAAAAGTTTTCAAGTATTAAAGTGAAGACCACAAGCTCCCAAATTAAAGTTGGGTTGAAAATCGCTATTTTATAAATAATTATGTAAAAATGATTAGAAAGTAGAGTAATTATATAAGAAAATGTGAAAAATAATTAAAAATAAAATACTTATGGAGAGTGAACAATTTTAAATTGAAAAATTTCTTGGTATTTTTTCCTCATAGAAAAACACACAATCGCATACCTTATTGTCTGAAAAACCCAACAATTTTTGGCAACAAAATTGTACTTGCAAAAGATCTTATTGTGTATAATAAATGACTGGATATTGGAAATAGCAACTTATTGTTCATTGACGCAACCGATGTACTGATAAAACAATGGACAAAAAAAAAGAAAAAAGAAATTGATGTGAGACAAAAATAAACTAGAAACTGCATCGCGTACCTTATTGTCAGGAAAACCAACAAACTTCGATATCCAAAGATGTAATTCTTTTAGCGTAGAACAAAGGGGGAATAGAGGAAAATGTTTATCAGAGGAAATTAAGATGAGAAGATGAAGGCTTAGTCCAAAGAGCTCTTAAAAGCTCCTTTTATGCATCAGCTTACACAGTCAATCATAGCTTTTTTTTTTTAATTCATGGTGGCAGGCCGCCAGCTAGTTGGCAAAGGCCCTCCAAGCCAGCTGTATCGAGAAGGTATTAAAGATATTTTAATGGAGAAATAGTCGTGGTTGTTTGCTAGCAAGATAAATTAATCAGCAATAATGCTGTGGATTTGGTAGAAGTTGGCCACCAAACAAAAGACAACTGACCGTATTTTACGCAAATTGAAAAGAAATGATTTGAAATTCATACTAGTGCAACCGGATGCTTTTCTCTTTAGAAACAAAATCATTTGCATGCGGACAACGCTTCTTCACGAAGTGAATCGGTCATTCATTCAATTTTTAGCCGCATCTTGTTAATTTGGGTCAAATCTGATCCGTTCATTGTATTCTAGTATTATTTGTTTTTGTATAATGCTAAAACTCATAAGAATCTAAGTTATATGTTGTCAATATTTTTTGAAGATATATAAATTTATAAAATCACTTGCATTTATTCCCTAAACTTTTAGAACGCGACGAAATATCATAGAATCGATATTCTAATAGGATCAATATTTTATATGTTTAGATTTTGAATTAGAACCTTGTAGGTACTTATAATAAATAAATAAATTTTAACGGAGTTAAAATAAATCTTAAGTGACTCTTAATTTCGAAAAAGATGCTTATCATGAATTGGACTGATTTTTCTTTCTTAATTAAATTGACAGTGACAAAATTAATGGACGGATTAGACTTTACATAAACTAGCAAAATGATGCTCAAATTAGAGCGGATGTATCAATACACTTCGATTGATGTACTGAAGATAGCCGACAACGTACATATATTATTTATCCATAAATCCAATGCTGATCTCCCTGAAGTGTTCCATTAGCAATATCCGGACCCTTAATTTGGAATGAGGCGAAAATTGGGAAAAATTGTAATCGAGTCCAATTTTGTGTATACTGGGGTGTGAAAGAAACGAATGCTGAGAACAAACAATAATCGGAAATCTATAATCATCAAAGAATAACCCACAAAATTTTTTATTTAATGAGAATTTTCATAATTAAAAGGGTGAAAATATCATAAAATATATATGACGATATCCCTTATCATATTATATGCCTATACACACACATTAAATTGTATAAAAGATGAAGAAACGATTTTAACAAATAAATATACTCAAGTTCTATTGTTGCATAACAATTTATCTGGTTGACTCAATGTAAATTACTTCTAATAACATGAAAAATCAAGTGGCATTGAAAAAACAAATATTTTAAATTAAGAATCAAAATTTTTAATTTTTATAAAAATCATAGTTTAAGACCTATAAATAATTATAGAAATATATGACTGAGAAGATTATTTATAGAAATATATGACTGATAAGAGCTGAACAAACAATTAATTGTCCCTCAACCCAAGGTAGTGGTGCAAGTTGGATGCGTTTTTCCTGACCAGGAACAGCCCGGCACTAAAAAACCTGATTTCTCGTATATTGGTACCGGATATTTTGAAAAAGTAGTTATCATATATTTCAAGATGTTTTTTTTTAAAAAAATACTTATCATATATTGGTACCGGGTTCTACCTGGACCAGAGCATATTAGTACCTGGTTGAAAAAACCAGTACAGGCCAAAAAGCTGCTCTATTCTATCTGTGTTATTGTACACCCATAAATGACTTCACGCCGCAGCTATTTTCTTCAGCATCTATTGCGCTCGATTCTTAAGTCGTCTTTTTCCGCTTCCATTTTTTTTTTTTTTTTATAAAAAGAGTAAATCATTCTGTCCCTACATCCTTTCAATATTAAAGGGAATATGGATAGAAGGATCATCACAATTCATTATCAAAAAATTATTTGTATAAATTTTCCCACCAATAGCACTAGGAGGGTTACCCCACCAATACTGATGGTCCTCAAAAGAACACAAAACTAATTCGGCTAAGGAGTGTGCTACAGTATTACATTGCCGAAGGACATGATGTATCGAAAAGGAAGCATTGTTAGCGATGATGGACCTGATCTCATCAACTATAAAGCCCACGCCAGAATTAATAGGGACCGAATTTGATATATAGTTGCATAAGATGAGAGAATTGGTTTCGACCTGTACCCGGTTTAGTCTCAGTAGGAGTGCTCACCTGAGTCCCAATGGGAAAGTAGTAGCCTCCATGAAAAGTGTCTCCCTCATCACAGTCTGTTTCCATCCGCTAGCCGCAACAAAATTGCCATGAAAGTCCCTAATGACGGTTGTGCAACCGAAGTTACCCAAATTCTTGTGACTGAGTGCGTCCACATTGATTTTAACAAACCCCGGTGGCGGCTTAAACCAGCGAGTCACAAGGGAGCTCTCCAATAGCCCCGAGTTTGAGAGCTTGGAAGCACACTTGTGCTGGTGAAGGAACTCCATGCACCAAGGCAAGATATCCGAGAAACTTGGTTGAGTGTCATCCACTCTGAGCTTGTTCCGAAGATACCAACCCCTCCAGCAACATACAATGAAAAGGACGAGATCATCGATTCTGTGCTTCTGCAAAAGGAAATCTATTAGCTCGCGGACCGACATTCTCCGATCAACCATCCTTGCCGCCCTCCAACACACCCCCGAGGTCCTGCCACATCTTAAAAAAAGATGGTCCACCTCTTCAATGTCGTTCTTGCATAAGACACACCGCGAATCGACCACAATACCTCTCTAACATAGATTCTTCAGAGTTGGTAGGGCATTTAAGTAAAGGCTCCATCCAAAAATAATTACCTTACTCGGGAGTTTCAACCACCAAATGGCCTTATAGAAGCCTGAGTGATCCACATTCACGTCTTCGGAGCACAAAAATCTATAAGCCGATTTAACCGTATAGGATCCATTTGGTTCATGCTTCCAGAACAAACAATTGTTCACACCCGTACGGGGAAGGGGAACCATTTGTACCATCTGCCAAGTAGCCTCTCCCGCACGCGGCCAGAAGACCATCCATCGGCCAGGAGTTTGTTTCATGATCAATGAAGTAACTAACGCTCACATCCTCCGACATAGAAAGTGGGAGGGGACTCGCCTTAGCAATCTTGGAATCGAGCCACAAGTCTTCAAAAAAGTGGACCCATTGCCCATCACCTATTAGCCATTTGCAGCCCCTTTGAATGACATCCCTCGCCTTCAAGATGCTCTTCCAAGTGAAGGAATCTAATGGTTTCGCCTTGCCAGTCCAGATGTCCGCAGTTGGGAAGTATTTTGCCTTTAGAACTCTGTAACATAATGATGAAGTACATAAGACCAGTCTCTAGATTTGTTTGGCAAGAAGGGCGTAGTTAAATTTCTGAAAGTCTCTGAAGCCCATACCCCCTAACCTCTTAGGTTTGCATAAGTCCTTCCAAGCCACACAGCTTACGTTCCTCTTGTCGTCCTTATCTCCCCACCAGAATTTACTCAGCATCCCTTTAATGTCATTACAAACAGATTTTAGTAATAGGAAAATGCTCATTGTATAAGTGGGAATTGCCTGAGAAACTGCCTTAATAAGCACCTCTTTACCCCCCCCCCCCCCCATGAAAGCAATTTACCCTTCCAACCTTAGATGTGATTCCTAATGCGTTCTTTAAGGCTTTTGAAAATACCCACTTTGGATCTACCAAGCCAAGGCGGGAGCCCTAAGTATTGGTGGAAATCGTTACCAGCAGAACCTAAGATATGGATCATCTTCCTTCTTGCCAAGTGATTCACATTAGCACTAAAGAAAATGGCAATCTTATCGACATTGACTAATTGGCCCAAAGAGACTGCATATTGGTTGAGGATATCCATAAGTTTCCTTAAGTATTTCCCTTCAACCCTAAGGAATATGATAGCATCATCCGCGAACAGAAGATGAGAAATCATCAGACCATGTTGATGGAGTCTTATGCCGTGAATAGCTCCCCTACTAGTCTCGAAGGCAATCAGGGCAGAAAGACCCTCAGCACGTAATAAGAAAAGATATTGAGATAGGGGGTCTCCCTGCCATTTTTATGTAACTTTTTTGTTTCCATTTCTCATTTTCAATTTAAGCCATGATGAATTGGAATGATTAAATTGAAATTGAAATTGAAAATTTTATATAAATATTATATACAGATCTACAATGACATCACTCATTTAAAAAACATAAATAATTTCAATTTAAGCCATGAAAAATTGAAACGCTTAGATCGAAATTGAAATTAAAAGTTTTATACATATCTACAATAACATCACTTAATTAAAAAACATAAATATTTTCAATTTAAGCCATGATAAATTGGAACACTTAAATTAAAGTTGAAATTGACAAATTTATATAAATATTATATATCTATAATGACATCACTTATTTTTAAAAATAAAATATTTTCAATTTAAGCCATGATAAATTGGAACACTTAAATTGAAGTTGAAATTGGAAAATTCATATAAATATTATATATGTATCCGCAATGACATCGCTTATTTAAAAATATAGATATTTATACATTAGCTTCCAATCACAATGATTTATGATTTAAAATAGCTTAAAAGTTCATCTTCCAATAAAATGCATTGAATAAATTGGATCATCACATTAAAAAATAAACGGGAAGAAATAACTTTATTTTTAACCCATCCTGACCCGAACAGGCATTAACAAGGCAGAGTTTGGTATTGAGTTCAACCTAGGCCGTAATGCACAGAATTAAAATTAATACTGGGTTCAAGTTAGGTAGAACCTGTCCAGTGTGCACCCCTGCCCCAAGGTTTTCATTTATGTATGCAGTCCCTTCTGATATACGCAGCTGGCATGTATATGTAGGTTGAGTTTGTATGGAGTGGCCGACCACCCAATTCTTCTACATGTGCATTGGCAATTAGAAAGTTGGCTATAAAAAAGGCTTTGTTAGGGCTTTATGGAGGCAGGTGCCTCGAATATACTTTGTGAAACGATCCAAATTATGAAAAGAAAGAAAGGAAAAAAAAAACCAAAATCCCCATTGATTTACTAAAAATATGTAATTAAGATTCAGATACATCAATACGGTGACATTTACAATGAATCAACCATGTCTTTTGAAAACTTACATTTGCCTATAGCTGGACCGTGGTTGTATGCTCCCTCCCGGGCGTGTACATCTATTCTTTTATTTTTTTTTGAAATTTTTTTTATAAACTTGTTAGCCCAAGTGTATTTAATGTATGTATCAATTTTTACTATTTTTAGATATTTTTAGATATTTATTTTTAATTTTTGAAAATCAGTGGTGTTTTCATAATTTAAAATTACTTAAAATGCCACTGATTTTTAAAAATCAAAAATAAATATCTAAAATACTCCAAAAATGGTAAACATTTACCCAAAGATTAAATACACTTGGGCTAACAATTTTATCACAAAATTTTCAAAAAAAATATAAAAAATAGGTGTATGTGCCCGGGGATCATGCAGCGTTGCATGCTCCCGGGAGCATACAACCAAAGTCCCCTATAACTATGGTCCACGATCTCTATTACCGCAATAATCGCTTAAATTTAGTCTTTTAAATCGTAGAAGTGCATTAAGATAATCATCTGCAGTTAAAATGTCAAATAATCCAATAGGCCAACTTTGAATTTGGCTACTAGTACAAAAAATTCAAACATCCAACGCTGTCACTTCTACTTAATTCATCATCTTCACACTACGAAAAATTCCAGCGCTCAAGATAAAAGCGGCAACCGTACTTTTTTGTTGCTTTTGAGTTGTTGTTTATACCCATTAGCAACAAGTGTGACGCAATTTCATTGTCATTAAGGTGTTTTGTTGCAGCGGCCCTATTCTTCTCCATGTGATAAACAACCTGTGTGCTTGGGATGATGACCGGTTGTATAACATTCACGCCTTCGAATTTTTTATTGATAAAAAATTGATACTAATAAAGCCACCAACAACTGGAGCTGATTAGCAGGAGAGGATACACTCTAAGGGTGTGTTTTGTAATGAATAAAACTTTTGATAAAAAGTTTTGGAGAATAAAAATTATCAAATAATGTGATATGATAGGGGTAATGATGAGTAGTAAAGAGGATAAAAATTAAAATAGATAGGTTAGTTACGTGGATAGTTGTGTAGAGATGATTAAAAAGTAAGGTAGTTGTATAGGAAAATGTGAAAAAATGATTAAAAAATATGATAGTTACAGAGAGTAAAAAGTTTTAGATTGAAAAGTTTTAACATAACATTTTTTTTTTAATTGACAAACACACCCTAAATTAATTTGTACGTGGCCTTTATGATTTATAGTTTGCTTTAATGTAAAAACCTATGCAACGGAAGTTAATTTGATGTAGAAAAGGAATTGGTGCGCATAAAAATGACAACCTAATATTTGGATACCGTGCAGCTGCATGTGTTTACTTGTTTGGCATTGTGTAATTAAATGTAATTAATAATTGATCATGTGTACAAAAGGATAATATATATTGATTACGCATACTTTTTCGGGTACTTCAATGTATCCATACCATTAATAATTTTAATATGCCCCTCTCATTTTGGAGTCATCGTTACCTTGTTGAAAACAAAATCTTAATAATTAATTTTGGGAGTGTTAAGGAAGAGATATGACTTTTAATGAAAGTTTTTTATGTAAATATTTTTGAAATGACAAACTATAAAGTAAGATGATTGAGTAATGATAAAGAGTAAAAAGAATAAAGTTAAACTACATAGGTTAGGTTTATAGATAATTGTGTAAAAATAATTTAAAATAGGGCATTTATATAGGAATAAGTAAAAAAATAATCAAAATTAGGATAATTATGAAGAGTGAAAAGTTTTAGTTTGAAAGTTTTTTAGTATTAACAAACACATCCTTGATTTAATACTGTTTATTTTAACATGGTACTAAAGATCATCACAATCATTCTCTTGGGTTCTACCTCGTTAAAAATGTGTATAACCATTTTTAATATATGAAAACGCTTGGATCCATTTATAAACATATTAGAATTTAATATGATTATGAAATCATTTGTCCGCATAGGAATAATGCTTTTTATGGTTTAGGTGTTGAATATTTACATAGAATAACGTTTTTGTAGGTTCAGATGTAGAATATACTACTTTGAAGTTAATATATAAATTAAACCATTTCCTTGTGTTAATTTTATGAATACATTTTTTAGATATGGCCCACGCATATCTTTACAAAATAAATAATCACGTCAAAGTATTAAGTTGCAACTGAGTATAGGGTCTACTATGAAAAAAAGGAAGAAACCAATCTACACAATATGCAATAATAAAAGGTCACGATTTTTATATTATTTCCTTGGAACGATATTAATGGAATAGAATCGAGTAGACTGTAGAGTGATGGATGAGAATGGAGGCGATGACGAGGATGATGATTATTGCGGGCCTCGGTTCCAGGACTGGGGCGCAACTTTTGATGGAGAAGGAAGGTGCTTAATGAGTAGTACCATCTATATATTCATGCCACCTTAGTAAAGTGTCCACAAGCGTGCATTTTTTAATGGGTATCAAAATAAAGGCCGACAAAACGCAACCTTGCGAAGGGGTTTATCCAAAAAATATTGGTATCCCCATGCACGAGAGTTCATGGTGGGGATGCTTTAATTATCATCCCTAGATAGCTCTCTCTTCACCAGCTATATATGCATACCAACTTTGTGAAGTGTGTCCACAAGTGCGCATTTTTAATGGCTTTCGTAATGAGCAATACCATCTTTATTTGCATGCCAACTTTGTAAAATGTGCATTTTTAATGATTATATTTACGTATATCTCAACACATATTACATTGAAATTTTGAGACATTCTTACAAATATGGAGATACATAACTCCACCAAAGAAATTTGGAGACACAACTCCACCAAAGAATTAGGAAGACACAGCTTCCACTAAGCCAAAGGGAGACCACAGCTCCCGCAACATTTTCCGGGCAGAAATCCCAACATTTTACAGCTCCCAATGTAAAATGTGCATTTTTAATGTCTTCGGAAATGAGTAGTAACATCTACATATGCATGCCAACTTTGTAAAACGTTCAGAAGTGTGCATTTTTAATGGGCATAAAAAAGCCTCCAAATGCAACCTTACGAAGGGGTTTACCAAAAAAAATGGTAATTTATCATTATACCTACATAGTTTAACCATTGTAAATGTACCCGTATAGTTTTAGAAATTGACAAATAATTCTATATAGTTTACCTATAATTGCAAACGTACTCATGGTTTTATGGTAATATTAATGCATCATTATAGTGTAGGTATATTTGCAAATATATGTAAACTATGTGGGTATATTTGTAATTTTAAAAATTAAAAAGGGTATATTTAGTTTTGTTATTATACACACATAGTTTGCATATCTTTACAAATATGCCTAAGCCATGCTTGTGCAATAACAATGTCAAAACGGTGTAGGTATATTTGCAATATGGCCAAATTCTGTGTGACTATTTGCAATTTCTAAAACTATGCGAGTATATTTATAATTATGGTCAAACTTTGTAACCCCATGTATGAGAGTTCATGATGGGGATGCTTTATCATTGCAAGCTAGCTCTCTCTCCACTAACCTTGCAAAGCTAGCTAATTGATATGCACCTTCCTCGTAATCAACCTTGCTCAAAGCCTTCTTCCATCTCCGAAATGGGTCATCCTCCCATCACTTGACAACTTGCTTTAGGATCAAATTTAGATCCTCTCTCCCTCTTTTTTTTATCAATCTAATTTTTTTTTTACTTTCCACGACTATTCTATTTTTTATTATTTTTCACATTTTCTACACAATTATTCTATTTTTCAATTATTTCTTGTAATGCCCCGATGGAATCACCCCATACAAGCATTCTCACATTATACTATACAATATAATACATGCATAAAAATATAGAAGCTAAACAAAATAAATTTATCTAAATCTCCTCCAATTCATCTACATAAACAACTACATATTAACTCCATAATAAAATAAGTTTCACAAGTAGTCCTCACTGCATAACTCATTTGCACATAAAATTTAAGTTTAATCTTTCATACTAATTAGGATAATAATTTATATCTACTCATCAGGATCTCTTCTCACTCTGTCTGAGCACCAACCATACGTTGGGCTCCTACATCCATTATATCATCTAAAATATCAACATAATAAAAAGCAAGTCTGGGCCAACTCAATAAGTAGGATAACGGTAAAACATTCAAACATTGAAATTCTCAAAATTCATATGCTCATGCAACCGCTCATGCAATGCAAATGCTCAACCCCGTCCTTCATTGTCATCATCATCCATGTCTTTTGGCCCACCAGATAGACTCTCCATCATCAAATATCTTATACGGCTATACCACAGTATACCGTAACTCCTCTTATTCTCCGACTTGTTTGGAGAATCATCTTATGTCATACTCAACATGCGGCAATGCACTCAAATATCATATTCATGTTCATATGCTTATTTTAAACATATCCATCGAACTCAAATAATTTACTTATAAAAAAATTATAAATCCATCATAAGCTCAAAATATAATTATCATACTGCTCAACTGAATTAAATAGTTAAAGCCAAGAAAATCATACATCTCAAAAAAAAGTCTTCATAAAAATCTCAAACAAAACATTCGCCTCATCATAAAACATCTACGCCCCAAAAAAATAAATATCAATAAACATCAAAATAAAAGCAAAAAATTCCTACTTACCTTTTCCGCAAATTTTCAACTTTTAGCTTTACAAGATTCCAATATCTTTTTTACTTTAATTTACATCAAAATACAATAATATTCTTAAATAATAATTCAAAAATAATTTTCTTTAATTTCATCCTTGAATTCCCTAATTTCATCATTTTAAAATTTCAATCGCTTATTCTAAAAAAATCCATCTTTCACATTGCATCAAATATTTAAAATAATAATTATATTACATCACATAAATGTCATTATAAAATTATTCATCTAAGTTATATGCTCATATTGCATTCTTATGAAAATTCTATTCCTCTACCCTATTAGGGTTTATAATTTCTATCCCTAACACCTTAATTTCGTGTTAAATCTCTTCCACATCACCAAAATATTAGGTAAATGTAATAAATAAGAAAAATAAATAATGAATGAAAAGAAATTGGTTACCTCAATTTCCACCCACTTTTTTTCAAATCCTCCAACTTCAAATCCTAGCCAAGAAATCTAAATCTACCAATACTAAAACTCTCTCTCTCTCTCTCTCTCCAACTTCAAACCCTACCCAAGACATCTAAATCCACCAATACTAAAACTCTCTCTCTCTCTCTCTCTCTCTTGTTTCAATTCTTTTTTCTAAGAAAGGCCACTCTGTCTCTCTGTCTCCTCCCTCCCTCCCTCCCTCTCTCTCTCTCTCTCTCTCTCTCTCTCTTGTTGCCATTCTTTTTTCTAAGAAAGGTCTCTCTCTCTCTCTCTCTCGCTCTCTCTTCCTCCCTCCCTCCTTTTTCCATTCTAAGAAAGGCCGATGAAACATTTGAGGCATTTAAAGAGAATTTTCTAATATTTGCAAATTAGTCCCTCTACTATAGGTATTTTTAAAATAGTTCCTATACTTGAAAAATATTTATAAATAAATATTATGGCGTTTCATATTTCTCCACTACTCCTCCTACAATAAACCTATCTATTTTATTTTTTATTATATTTATTGTTTATCATTACTGCAATTATATCACATCACATCTCTTATTTGGAAAATTTTTCGAAAAAAACTTTATTTTTAAATGTTTTATCAAATGTGAAACATACCAGTGTTTGATTTTCATGTCCCATCTCAGCATTTTTTTTATAAGAGGATATACTCTATCCCTACTCCCTTTCGATTTGAAAGGGAACAGGGATGAAGAAATCTAAGTAATTCATTACCAAAAAATTGTCTGGACAAATTGTCCCAATAACAACATGGGGTGGGGTACCCCACCAAGACATATGGTCCGAAGGAGATACCAAGGCCAATTCGGCTAGGGAGTGCGCAATGGCATTTCCCTGCCGTAACACATGATGTATTGAAAAGAAATCATTCCTAATGAGAATCAATCTGATTTCATCAATAATAAGACCCACCGAGGAGGAGATAGGTTCCTCGTTGGACAGATAGTTGCAAAGCATTAGAGAGTCGGTCTCAAATAGCGCATGTCTGATGTTAAGATGAGTTGCCCATTTGATTCCGAGAAGAAAGGCGATTGCTTCACTAAGTAATGGCTCCCTCGCACCTGACCGCCTCCATCCACTATCTGCAATAAATGAACCCCTGGAATCTCTGATCACGGCCGCGCATTTGAATCCATCCCGATCCCCTAGGCTATGACCATCCGTGTTTATCTTGACAAATCCTGGGGGCGGTTTGAGCCATTTGGTTTCCATGGCTCTACCCAAAGACCCCGATTGAGCCAGCATTTTTGCCATGCGATGTCGATTAAGGTACTCCGCGCACCAGGCCAAGGTTTCTGATATTCTCGGTTGAGATCCCTCCTCTCTGAGCTTGTTTCGTAGAAACTAAATCCGCCAACAGCACAAGATAAAGAAGGCCAGGTCGTCAGGCTTCTTCTCACTCACATAAGTTTCCAATATATCCTGTACCGTTATCCCATGAGAATCCACCCTCGCAGCCATCCTGCATACCCCATTGGTCACTTCACACCTAAGAAAAAGGTGATTTACATCTTCAGATTCGTTCCTGCATAATACACACCGTAAGTTGACCTCTATGCCCCTGTGATTGAGATTTTGCAAGGTGGGAAGGGCATCTCTTGCTAATCTCCATCCAAAAATAATGATCTTTGTTAGAAGTTGCAACCGCCAAATTTCTTTGAAGATCCCCGGGAGTTCAGGGAAAACATCGCCAGAAGATACTAGTCTATACGCTGATTTGACCGTGTAAGCATGGTTGGGTTTGTGTATCCAAAACATACAATCTTCCACCTGTCCCTCCGAGATCGGGATCGTGCTAACCTCCTACCACCGCTCCTCCCCCAATGCAGCTACCACCCGATCCTTGTTCCAAAATTTAGTTTCACTATCGATGAGGTAGTTAACCGTCATATCCTCCGGCATTGATAATGGGAGAGGTCCCACTTTATTCACTTTAGATTCCAACCAAGTATCCGAGAAGACCTTCACCTGGTCCCCCATTCCAATCCTCCATCTGCACCCCATTTGGATTACATTTCTCGGTTTCAAAATACTCTTTCAAGTAAAGGAATCCGATGGTTTCTCCTTGCAATTCCAAATATCAGTGTTTGGAAAATATCTAGCCTTAAGAACTTTATGGCAGAGGGAAGTGTTGCATGTTACTAACCGCTAGACCTGCTTAGCTAGGAGAGCATAGTTGAATTTGTGGAAGTCCCTAAAACCCCATCCCACCTGCACGCTTAGGCTTACACATGTCCTTCCAAGCCACCCAGCTCAACTTCCTTTTTCCATCTTTCTTCCCCCACCAAAATTTGCTAAGCATCCCATTAAGATCATTACAGAATAATTTGGGCATTAAAAATATACTCATCACATATGACAGGATTGCCTGGTCAACCACCTTGATTAGCAACTCTTTTCCTCCACCCGAGAGCAACTTTCCTTTCCATCCTTGAATGCGATTCCAAATATGCTCCTTAATGCCCTTGAAAAAATCCAATTTAGATCTTCCAAGCCAGGCCGGGAGACCCAAATATTGGTGAAGATCCTGACCTGCGGAACCTAACATCTGAATCAACTGTGTTCTAATGTTATGCTCTGTATTGGTGCTAAAGAGGACGGCAGTTTTTTCCACATTTACTATCTGCCCCGAGTAGCTGGCATATTGGCTTAACAATTTGAGCAGGTACCTAACTTCCCTCTTAGTCGCCCGTATGAAGATGATAGCATCATCGGCGAACAGCAAATGGGAGATCGTCGGGCCATTCTCCTTTAGTCTGATACCATGAATAACTCCACTATCAACCGCCTTATAGATCAGTGCCGATAACCCCTCGGCACGCAGTAGGAAGAGGTAGGGGGATAGCGGGTCCCCTTGTCTTAAACCCCTTTGGGATTAGAAGAGTGGGGATTTGAAACCATTAACATTTACACGATATGTGACAGTTGAGATGCAGCTCTTAATCCAATTCACCCACATCGAGCAAAAGTTCATGGCCACCATTATCTACTTTAGGAAATTCCATTCCACCCTGTTGTATGCTTTGGACATATCCAACTTGATAGTCATCTCATGCTTACGCCCCTCTTTCGCTTGCGAAGGGAAATGAATTGCTTCATAGGCGATTAACATGTTATCTGTAATGAGCCGCCCCGGAACAAACGCACTTTGTTCATCTTGAGTCTATTAGCCAGGACTTTGACCAAGATTTTATAGACCACATTGCATAGACTAATGAGCCTGAAATGAGAAAGGTTTTGAGCTCCAACCTTCTTCAGAATCAAAATCAGAGTGGTTGTATTTAGATCTTTTATAAGCCTACGCAGTTGATCCGGATTTCTCTCTACCATGAATTGTTTGCACCATTTGGTTATATCTCTTCCCACCGTGCTCTAGTGTCTTTAGTAAAACCCGGCCAACATCCCATCCGGCCCGAGGGCTTTGGTAGGGCTTATACCTTTCACCTCCTTGATTACTTCTTCAGACATTATTGGTTTTGTTAGACTTTGCCTTTGATCATTAGAGATTCTTCTCGAGATAACATTCTCCACCCATGGCACCACCGAGTATGTAGATGATGAGAAAACCTCAGAGAAGTGCCTAACAACCATATCCAAGAGCTAGTCCTGCTCCCTTACCCAATTACCATTCTGATCCCTTAACGCCTTGATGGTGTTTGTTCTTTGTCTATTGGAAGCAATACGGTGGAAAAAATTTGTGTTTCTGTCTCTCTGATAGAGCTAATGTGTCTTTGCGCGCATCCTCCAAAGTTGCTCTTCATCCTCCAATAAAAGTTTGATTTGGAGTTTAAGTTTTCCAATGGCATTGTCCCTTTCATCACATGGGTCCATGCATGAGAGGGCCTCGACTTCTCTTTGTTTCTGCTCAATCCCTTTCTGAAGATTTCCCCTCTTACGTCGGTTCCATATGGAAAGTTCTGAAGTAATCCGTTTAATTTTCCAAGAGAGCTTATCAGCATCTTGCAACTCCGCCGCGGGCTGAGCTTCCCATACTTGGTTCACAATTCTTGCGGCTTCTTCATCCCTATTCCCGAATAATTCATATCTGAATTCCCTGGGCGGTCTCTTCCTACCAATATTGGAATCAAGTACCAACAATAAAGGACAGTGGTCAGAGTTCGGAGCCTATAAATTGAAGATTTTTGCATGAGGATGCAAGTTAAGCCATGATGGAGTAGACAATCCTCTAACCAGTCTCACTTCCACCCTATGTCGTCCGCTTCTATTGGTTTTCTATGTCATTGACGCTCCAGCAAATCCCAAGTCAAGCAGATTGCAACAGTCTATAGTTTAACAAAAACAGTCTATTTAGGGCTGGGAGCGGGTTCTTTCGCTATTATTCTCACCATGGGCCATCACCTCATTAAAATCCCCCATCACTAGCCAAGGATCAGTACATTCGGTACTCAATTAATTGAGAATGTGCTAACTCTGGTGCCGTTGATGAGCTTTAGGATGTCCATAAAACCTGGTGAATCTCCATCCGCAAAAATTTGCATCAATGTGATGGTTAGAAAAGCTCCTGATGCTAGCAGCTTTGTTGTTATTCCACAGAAGGGCCAAGCCCCCTCTCCTTACCTGTGGGTCCATAGCAAAACACTCATCAAAATTAAATCTTCTTCTAATGTCGTCCATTTCTTTAGAATAACATTTAGTTACACAAAGGAAGACCAAATAGGGATCTTTTTTCCTTACAAGATTAAGGAGATTCCGAACTGCCCGAGGGTTCCCAAGCCCTTGGCAATTCAATGCTAGAAGGGCCATATTAGGTGAGGTGAGGCTGCGGACTCCTCGCAGCCTCCACCTCTACCATATCAGGACTCACCAATCTCCTTCTTCGCTTCTGCATCCCCATCTGTACCTCTCACTCGCTTATTCGGCCTCTCTTTGTATGATCTGCCATCTGACCTTCCTGTATTTCAAGCTTGTCCATTTCATTTCTCAGTCTGGCCCTCTGCTTCCATCTACTATTCAATTGCTTGGGGATCAAAAACCCTCCTCCAGACCCCTTATTATCATCCCCTTGCTAAACCTGAACATCAAACAACCCATCTTCCTCCTCCTCTATGTCTATCTGACCAATTCCCGCACGTGCCCCAGACACACTGTTGGAATGCCCCCCATTCATCCCCTTCCGATCTGCTTCTGGTTGCACGGCGCAGATGTGTTGATTATCCAACATCCCCATCTGCCCCTTGTCTTGACTAGGATGAGAGTCTTCCCCTGCCTTGCCTGCCCACGCCAGTGAAAGTTTAGCCATCTGGTTTCTAGGTTGCATCGACACCAGCTACTGGATCTGTGAGGATGTAGATGTAGATACCTTGGAGTTGTCGTCTCCTTCTGTATATGCATGCGCCATGGAGTAGCTAGTGTTTATTGGCATATTCCATGCAGCAGGTGGTTGCAGCGACAAATGGCTGTGGGTCTGTAGGTTCATCTCATCTAATTGAGTTTCCTCCATAATGCAATTAGTTCGCTGGTTTATTTTAGGGGAGCCAATCAAGTTCTGCTACCCACACTTTTCCGGACAGCTATCCCTCCTGCTGCCATAGCTACGCTTGCCACCCCCTTCCGGAACTCCTCCATTTTCTGGTCTGTCCCCTGACTGATCCCCCGGGGCGTGGGATTCCCCAAGGTATTTGATTGGTGCGGCCCTATTGCCTTTAGAAATTTTGAAACGAGGCTTCAGCTGTCTGATCCCTGCTCTCAGCCAGCTACCGAATGGCATGTCTTCTTCGGCCACTTGTTGCTGGGGAATTGGTTTCTCCGAGCAATCCTGGTGGACATGACCCATGATTCCACATAAGTAGCAGAACAAAGGCAACTTCTCATATTGGAACGTGATCCATTATTTTGTTGGGAAGCAATCTATATAAACATTCCTCTTCTAAGGGGCTCCCGGCAGTCAACCATCACTTTCATTTTGATCTCAGCTTCTGTGGCATCCAAATCGGTCCAGCTTTCAAAGGAATCCCGATATTTGTCCCTAGAATCTTTTTATCGACGATAAATGGGACTCCCGTAATGTGCAGCCACAATGGCGTTTTCACAAGCATTACTTGTGCAATGTCCGTCTCCTCCTAAATTTTTGAGATCAGCACTGGATGTCGTTCAAATATCCATGGACATCCCTTCACAGTTCGTTCCTTGTCCTCTACCTCCCTGAATGTGATTTGATACAGATTCTCTCTCACCTCATTGAATTGACAGGAGCCCTTCGGCCTCCACAACCTCCTCATTATCGATTTGAAAATTTCTTTGTTGTATGTCTTCGACGACCACAAGGAGCATAGGATTGAAGCACTTGATCCTAGAGAAATCTTTTTTATGGCCGCCCCAGAGATTGCCATTGTCTGTAATTTCGCCCCTAGCAATTCCCCAATGTTCGAATTCATCTTAGCTACACTCCTACAATACCAGCTTCCCTTTCGCCCCCTGCCTCAATCTCCCTTTTCTTGCCTCCCGGATATCCCCCAAAACTTCGATCTCTTGAGAAAGCTCCGACTACCTCCACCCAGTTCCGAGCGCACCTCTGATGCCTGTCAGACCTACAGGGGAGAGGACCAGCCTTTATTTCCCCCTTTTTTAAGTTAGAATCTTACTTGCAAAATTGCAACATGAATTGTCATCACAGCATTATTAGCTTGCGGGTTTATACGGTCCACATTGAGAGATGGATGGAGGGCAGATTTGGAACGGTGTAACTTTTGGCCTAGCTGTATAGTGCATGTGGATGAGAAATGATCATCAAAGATTCATGTGTAACGTAAGGCTAATACTTAGGTGTCAATGAATGTGAAGGGATGGAATGCTTTGGCCAATACGACGTAAGAAAGTAGCTCTTGTGATAAGATTCTAGCTGCGTATTATTATTATTATTCTGGTGTTAAATGAAGTAATATGAGAGATCGACATTATCGTTGTCCTCAATAACTACACACAGTAAGACGCAATTGATATTAAAAAGTTAAACGGCAAAAGGTTGCAACATATAAGAATTTCTGTTGTAGCGACATTATCGTTGTCCTCAATAACTACACACAGTAAGACACAATTGATATTAAAAAGTTAAACGGCAAAAGGTTGCAACATATAAGAATTTCTGTTGTAGCGAGAAACCTCCCATATTGTGTTGTTAAAGTACATATTATTCGGTTGCTAGATCACGTATGCCGCTAGGCATTTTCAACCAAACATTTTTCTTATGTAACCAAATTTTAGTGGTAAAAATAAAATGTCTAACTCTTACCGCTATTATTCAACATACCAGACATGTTTTCGTCCCAAACCACATAATGTTTCGGTTTCTAAATCACATATGCCACTAGGTGTTTTCAACCAAGTATTTTCTTTATGTAATCAAGATTTAATCCTTCACGATAAAATTTTAGTGGTCAAAAAACAGAATTTAAACACTTATAATGGAATATTATTAATATGGGTGCATGTGTATATTACCTTTAAATACAATTATTGATGAAAGCAGATCTAGTGCACCCAGTGCACCAGTGTATTTAACCCATTTTTAAAAATTTTTGAAATTACAAAAATACTACTGATTTTAAAAAATCCAAAAAAATATTCACAAATCTTAAAAATGCTAAAACTTGGTACACATGTTAAATACACTTAGATTAATAATTATATGAAAAATTTTTACAAAAATAGAAAATGATTAAATACACATGGGTGTACCAAGGCTAAGTGCACCCAAGTGCATTTAAAGATGTTCCATTATTAACTATACCCTACATTTTCTTTTATTATAAAATATATTTTTAAGTCTAAACTATTTTTTACTTTTATTGATATGTATTTATTCATGAAGCCAAAAATCTTAAAAACTTATAGAAGTATAAGTTTGTAGTTAAATTTAAATTTTGTAAAAAATAAATGGTGATTTGCAAATACACCCACATAAAGTTTCAAAATTTGCTAATACCTCCACATAGTTTATCTATAATTACAAATATACCTATGTCGTTATTGCACCATCATGATGTGGGTATATTTGCAAATATATGCAATATATATATTTGCAATTTTAAAAATTAAGTTGATATATTTTTTGATGAAATAAGTAGGCATATTTTATTTTTGTAAATATACACATGTAGTTTACATATCTTTCCAAATATACTCATATCATGATGATGAAGTAAAGGTTTCATAACAATACGGATATCTTTGCAATTATGGTTGAAATATGTGGATGTATTTATAATTATGATCAAACTATAATAATAGAATTGTAAATTACCCAAATATAAATTTCTAGTAAATGTGACGTACATAAGCAAAAGTAATATATAGTTTGAAAAAAATTATAATAAAGAGGAGTTGCATATACCTTGCTGCACATCTAACCTGCTGCAATATTAAATCATTGACGACATCAGATTTGAAAGCTTTTGGATGGTAGGTTGAACCAAGTGCCTTGGAGATGCCCCACCTTCCCAAGTTACAATTCCGATTGCATATTTTCACTTTAACCGCATATTTTTCAATGCCAATTATGGTGTGGTCCATGCAACGCAATGTATGGTAGCTAGACCAAGTTAAAGATTGGCAATCGATGGACAGTCTATGAATGGATGAAGATGAATATATATTGATCATATCATCCTAAATAAATGAGAGGCACAACATGCCATCATTGCTGACGCTTCTAGAATACATTTACAATTCAGTGGAAGCACTATGACGAATTTTCTCAAGGGAAGCTTTCCGTCTGCAGTTGACTTAAGATGGATGTCTAGGATTATTTTGGGCAATTTTGGAAGTTCAAAAAATTGGAAGGGAGGTATCGATTCTTGCTACTACCTGTCTCCTATCCTCCCTCTCCATTTTTCTTGTCTTTCTCTTCTTCTTCCTTCATTGTTCATTCGCTAGACATTGTATGGCAGTTGGAAGGATGAGAGGGATGACAGATGAACTCCTGAATATCGAAGCTGAAATGACTAGCTGCTTTCAAGGCTCAATCTCTGATAGTGAAAGAACCGAGCCCCAATCAAGCAAGAAGGATTAGATGGGCATAATGACATCTCTAAAACATCAACTTATTTTGCAAATAAGGAGACTCATTAATGTTGCAGCTCTCCAGTGGTTTATCACTCCCCAGTATTAATAGTAACCCTAACAGCCCTAGGAGGTGAAGTCGACTTAAGTCATGAAAAGCCGCCCATAGGAGGCCTCGTTCAATGATCAACTTACCGATGCTGGCCACATCAACGAAAGAAGGTCTAATAAAATGGCTACAAATCTTCCTCTGACACTCAGCATGACATGTCTCTGGATGAACTGCGTATAAAGCAACATTCGACCTCCTAATAGGAGTTCAGATCCCTCTAGCACAAACTGCCAGGGGACGGGAAAGACTTCCTAGGTTGAATTCATATAAGCAAGTTCGTCCCCCATGGGCATTCAAAGTTTAAAGAAGTAATTTGTGATGCCACATCCGCCAAAACCCTTTTCGCATAGGGTCAATGGGTCATTAACTGAAAACAAAGATCAAATGTAAGAGGGAATGCATATCCACATCTGTACATACTTTTCCAATCATAACAAATAATAGCATAGCAATGAAATAATGAACTCCATTTTATATCAAATTAAAAACTCCAACTGAATCCACAAAATAAATTTATAATAAGATCCTTACTACAATATGGTCTCTCTCTCTCTCACCCAAGAACATAACAAAGAAACTATTAACTACTATAATTTAAGTGCCTTCTTTTTAGTCTTCCTTTACATCCCCAATGTACACAATGTATCCCCTAGTTTTTGTCTACCATGGTAAATAATGATAGGTGAATCTGGGCAAACTCAATAAGTAGAAATGGGTAAAAATCAATCTAAAAATAACAACATTGAAAATTCATGATAATAAAATATACACATGCTCGTGCTCCTGCTCCTGCTCCTACTCGTGCTCAAAAGTTCAAATAAAATATTGGTAAATGATATAGTTCTATCGCCATTTTGAAACGCTACAATAATATAGTGTGTGGCCCTTTTGCACACACTAGAATAACATATCATTCCCATTAGCGACGCACACTACAATATACCATGTGACCCTCAGGCCATACACAAAAACTATATAATCGAAAAATATATATTCATGATATGCATAACATGATCAGATGCAACATCTTAAACTTGACATTAAAACCATACAAACAGACATTGTATAAAAATCAAAGATCGGCACACTTGAAAATTCCAATTTATGAGACTGATAAAAATTAAAGATTGGAAAATATCTTACTTACACCTTTCACCTCAAAAAATATAACTTCCCTTATACTTCTACATGCGATCTGAATCAAGGCATACAATGCTCGTCAACACAAGTTCATAAGTGTGAGCCACATTTTCTATTTAGCACTACATGGTAAGCCCTAATCACAATTTATCAAGATCACCAAGTTCCTACGTCAATTTCCAAATGGCAATATTTTTTTTCTATTATTTAGCCATATTAATTGTCGAATAATTTATCAATTAGTCAAATTTTCTATACTGCAAGATCCTAAATAGAAATGCATAAATTCCAAAATCTTATAATTTAAGAAAATTTAATTAAATAAAAGAAAACTAATTCACATCAAATAATAAAATAGAAAAAATTTCAATAACTAAACAAGTCAAACCAACATAAACTATAATGAAATTGATCAAATAGATTTTAAATTCTCGTAAATTAATGAAATAGGCTTTTAAGTTGAATAAAAAAATCTTTGAAATTCACATTAAATTATTCTATTAATTAAAAAGATTTATAAACTAGTAAATTATATTAAAATATTTATAGAATGCAAATTAAAAACCTTAATGAAAACTATTTATAATATTTTGTTGATGGGTAACTAGTTATAATATTTTAATTAAGTTGATCTTAACTATTAAACCAGTTTACAAGATTAACTAGGTTTGATTAAACTAATTAATATTGGGCCATCTGATAACACATATTTATATATCGATATGCTAAGCTCTAAAAGGATCCCAACATTTATTATCATGTATGAACCGGTACAACTAACTACACCATAAGTTATGGAGTAGTGGCTCAAAATGGGTTCCATATATACTTAAATATATTAATACTTTATATATTCATTTATCCATTGATAAATTATATCTTAGATAGTTTACCTGTTCTAAAAATAAATTTAAAATTATTATTTACGTCAAAATATTTTATTATATTAATTTATATCATCTTTAAATAAGACCCACACACATATTCAATTCTGATGAAAATTAATATGCTAATAAAATTTTATTATGTTAATTTTATATCATCTTTAGATACGACCCACACACATATTCGATTTGGATGAAAATTAGTATGCTAATGAAATGAACAATTTTAAATATGATAAATAGAGTATATTGTAATTTTAAGATTACATAAGACCTATTTTGAGTCAACTCCCTAAGCTCGCTACACTAGATCAAATCTCATATATATGTGTGTTTATATATATCTACACACATCATATATAATATAGTTGGATGGATCTAGCATATTATTATTACCATTCATCCATAACAATGAAGCCCCAAGAGAACATAAATACTCTTCATCCATCCATCCATATATTATAGTAGTTTGTTTACTATTAATTACTAGTGACCATGTAATAACTCTATAAAAATAAAGTTATCAATGCTTATTTTATATCCATTTTGAATGCTAGTTCAAGAGAACTATGTAATTTTGCATTAGTTTTCATTATTTGTGTGTTCCTTGCATCATGTGTAGTTTTCATTAATTTCTAGTTAAATTTAGTTAAATCATTTCATTTTAGATTGTTTTGAATCCATTTGATTATTTAGGAATGCATTTATTTGTTTCTACTTTTTGTTGCAAAAAAAGAAGGGTAATTTTCATGCAAATTCAATTCAAAAAGCGGATAGAATGAAAGAAAAAATTTGTCAAAAACAAGGTCCAAGATTTCAAGATAGACAAGTTGGTGCACTATCCTCAGCAACTGATTTGATGGAAATTTCTAGATAGACATCATTCTGCAGCTTCCAGACAGCTTGGCATCACAACACCGGACCCATCGGTATGGAAAATCCACATGTGTAGCGGTCCAAATCATGGGGAGTATAAACAGATATTTTAGGGTTTCTCAAATATAACATAAGGGGGCACAAAGTGGAGCAAGAGAGAGGAGAAAAGAAGGAATCCCAAGCAAGAGGAGGAGATCAACTTGAAGGAGGGACCCAACTGCATTTCATATTCTCTTTCTCTCGATTCTCTTATGTTGATCATTCTCCTCTCGTGGGATGTATTCAAAATTATTTTGATGGGAATCTTAGTTATGTTCACGGGTCGAAACTTGTAATGGGATGTTGTGATGATCTTCTATTTGCAATTTTAGCTTTGGCTATAAAATTTTAGTGCAAAATTCAAAGAAGAAGTCATTAAAAATATAGTTTAAGATCATAACTCCTCAATTAAGGAAGAGCAAATGAAGGGTGCTTGAAGTTGCTCGATTTCAAATTGATTTGAAGTTTTGAACTCATGCAATATGAAAGTTATTCATTCTTGATGAAGTTTAAGTGAGGAGAGATGCAACAGATGGGGGTTACTACTTTAAATATCAATGCCACATCAAAGTGAGGATAAAAATTCAGTAACAACCAAGTTTTAGCCCTTCAATTTCTCATTTTACAAAGAGCAGGACCATCATTTATCAATGCTTGACATATTGGCAAGACAAGTTGAGGAGAATTGCATTTTGAGAGATTATATGTGTAGGAGAGTTCAAGTTCGACCAATCGCTCCAACAAGGTCTTCTATTTTCAGTGGTAGCAATGGTTACATGATTGGAAAACCTTCATATAGTTTGGAATTTTCTAATCATGCACAGAATGCTTACATTCTTCGATCTGTGTTAAGGAAGCACAAATGTAATCAAGAATGGCGTTTAAGGCCATAAATTTCTCAAGGAATTAAGAATAGGATGATTATGATCAATGATGGAGTTTTAATCTATTTTCAAATTGTTGGAAGGTGGAATTGAGGATCTTAAGGTCTATCATGATCATTTAAGGCTTTTTAAGGTAGTTAATGTGCGGCCCCAACCTTAAATTTGGGTCTCCCAGCACCATAAATTTGCAATAAAGTAATGTGCAGCAAGTTGAAGATAGAGCCATTTGTGTCGCAGTTCCAAGTGGTGGTGCCCTAGCGCCAACCTTCAAAAAAAAATTTCAAATGGCTACCGGAGGCAGCAACATCTATAAAGAAAAAGAGAAAAGATCAAGCCAACTTCAATTGACCATAACTTCTAATTCAGTAAGAATTATGGGAACTACAACATATCAATGGAAAGCATGTTTTGTGCCTGTTGATGAAACAATTGAGGTATGCCTGGTTGAGCACATTTTCGATGCCAAAATCTACCATTTCCACATGATGTGAGGCTATTGAAGTTTTACTAAATTGTCCATTTTATTAATTTTAGTAAAATGTGAGTAGATGGTTTGCATCTTTCTTGTACTTGCGAGCATGTGGACGTGCACTTAGTGTGTAGCTTTTTGATTTGAGCTACTCCATTATTTTATTGTGGTTAAGAATTTAAAGTGGTGGAAGAGAAGTTTGTAGATTGCACTTGTGGTTTGAAACTTAACTTGGATTGTTTGCGAAGGCCTCGTATTGAGCATACTTCGGGTGTAGTACTATTTGCATTTAAGTTTGAAACTTTGAAGGTGGTTTCCTACACTACGTGAGGTCATTCGAGAGAAGGCTCCCTCTTTATCTTTCAATTTTGCTAGTGTTGCTACATTCTAACAATTCAAATTGTTGGGGGCTCAATACCAAGGAATCCATTCTCTTTCTCATTTTAGGTTGAACTTGGCATATGAGATATGTGTGTGGAATGTGGAGCTAATCACGGCTTCATCGATGCTTAAATTGTTTAACTTAAAAGTTGGTGGGATCGCTAAAGCTTATTCGTGATTGCATTAATCAATTTGAGTAATTTACTTGAGAGTTGAGCTGGTTGTTATACTATCTTGTGTTATTCTTATGGCTTCTTCCTCTAAGTGAAAGAAGATGTTGAACTGGTAAATCTTGATCGAATCAAATGTGTTTGAGCATTCCTTCAAGCATGGTATAGATTGAGAATGAGGAAAACACATATTCCATCTAAGCATCCCATCCATCCTGATGACTAGGGGAGTCACTAGTTTCATTTTCATTTGCATATCATCTACACTTGCATCCGCATATTATTGCCATTTGCATATTTCTTAATTTCTATGCATTGAGGACAATGCGTTTCTTAAGTTTGGGGGGATATTTTGTCCTATTTTGTTCTCATGCATTTATGTATGTTTTAGGTTGCCTACATTTAAATCTGAGGACTGATCTTTTCAGACCGGTCGGAAATCAGGTGATTTCCAACCGGTCCAGAAATATATTTTTTTAATTTTTTTGAAAAATAATTTTATAAACTTGTTAATCTAGTTATATTTAATTTATAAACCAAGTTTTATAATTTTTAGATAAGTACATATATTTATTTTGGATTTTTAAAAATAGGGGTATTTAAGTCATTTTAAATATTCTTAAAATTGTTGGTCCCGAATTGATAGCAAAACCTAAGAGGGGAGGGGTGAATTGGGTTCTTAAAAATTTCTTTGGTAACTTAAAAACTTAACCCCTTGTAAG
>JAXCLR010000001.1:30034052-30048397 GCA_035584095.1 Annona squamosa
TCTTCTTTCTTCACTTCTCATCTATAGAGGTTCCTTCCTCTTTCTTCTATTTTCTTCTCTACCCATCCTACATCAGGAGGCCTTACTCTTAAGGACATGAGAAAGAGTGAACTGGGTAAGATCAATTCGGACATATGGAGGAATACAAAGATTAATGATCTGCATTGCACCTGCAATAACTTGATCATTTCAGGTTAAATCCATTGTTTCACTAGAGATTGTAACAGATCCTAGCTGACTATACGTAAATAATTTCAGAGGTGGAATTGCTGATTGCAAGCAAAGTCGAATTAATCCTCCAATCATGCCTTCAAAATGCGAATGGGCACCTGGAGCTTTTGAAGCCAACTCCAGCTAACTTTTCATCGAAAGCTAAATTCAAAATGTGACTTTAAGATCCACCAACTACATCCAGATAGAGAGTTACATGCCCAGGTTTAATATATGTACAGCTAGGAACAACCTATGCTAAACTAACCTTTTGAAATCAGCCCAGAATGCTTGGGACAAGGAAAACATAATGGTGTTAAATTTAAGCTGCACTTTGATGTTTTGAACAAAGTTGACTTGTTTGTATAAGGATTATAATGTAAATGTGAGTGTAATAGGATGTGGTTGGAGCACAAACACTTCTACATCAATCCAAACGCAAACATCTGATAAGCGTGAAAAAGGTCTATCCCCCAATTTACTCTCACCCAGCACTTTCTTCTTTTATTATTATTATTTTTTTTTTCATTTCCATCTTTATGCCGTTCAAAAAGGGATTTTTACCTCACGTTGATTTTTAACCCATCAACTTCCACCAGAAATTTTCCAACAGCCCTACCTACCATATAGTGTACATATCATAGACATGTGAGCACCTTCCCTTCCTATTTTCAACTGTTCCTAGAAAAAGAATTCTCATTTCTCCGTTACAGAAGCATAAACAGAAATTACAAGAGGTTCAAAATAGAATGTTTGCTAATGACTTTCTGCCTTGCTAATTCATCTCAATGTAAGAGATGTTTCACTTGCACGTATTAGAAAAGGACCCCAGCTACTCAAATCTTCGAAACAGAACTTGAATAATCTTAACCAAAGCCCCAAAACAGTATAAACTAATTAGGAATTTAGTCAATTCAGCCGTATAGGTAGCAGTCAAACAATTCACCACTGCATTTGCCATTAAACATGCACAGAATAGATGGGCTCTTGTATAGTTGATAAAGAGATGACTAGATGTTCCAGAAACGAACATCATGCACATTTCAGTCAACATAAGATATACTATAGATGCATAACATTGTATATCAATTTCCGAAGTTTAATATGCGAAAAATAAAAAATTAATTAATTAATTAATCAGAAAACTTATGCTAACTATATGTTATACATAAATTACGATACCTTATCTACTTGCCCGTGCATAACCAACTTTGCCTTCTTTTCCTTTGGAGTGGGCTATAAAACCAAAATATAATATGAAAACAGACATCGTTTGCATAACAGTTTGTGATTTTGCATTTGACGCCACTATAATAGAAAAGACTCTAATAGATAGAATGATAAAAGAAAGTAATCTAACCGAAAGAAGAACAATTGGAAGACTCAAGTGTCACACATTCTCAGGATGTAGAAATTGGTTTATACAGGTAACTACGGTCCACATTATCATTATGGACCTGGCTATAATGCAGCTTAGCCCACAAGTTCAGAAAGCACAACCGTGCAAGGGACATCAGCTTAATTCCCAACCAACTTGAGCTGAGTGAGACAGGCCGGATCCACTTCTCAGCATCACGATTAAGCCTAGTTCATCCTTATGCAAAAGAAAATGCCCATATGTCCAGGATGAGCATTGATGTGCCTAAAACCAGTCAGATCTTCCAAGTATTAAAAAACATTAAGGTAAATGTCATGGAAAAAAAGGAGATGACAACAAATTATATGATTGTGTAAATCGGCTAAAATCAATTTTAGGGCAAAAACAAAACGCGAAATGCAAAATGAAATTAAGACGGAGGACTGTCTGCTGGGACTCGAGAAGGAGAAGAGCTATTCAAACATGGCGAGAACGAGCTTCAGACTGTCGAGCTTTGGCCGATGAGGGCGGCGAGATGGGCGGTATGACCGACGGCCGATGCAGGCAAAATGGATGGCATTCACGACTGACGGCAGACTAGCACGTGGAGGTGGGGCTCTACAGTCTCGGAGTTTGGATTCGAGAGATGGAGAATCGAGGGCGGGTGAAGGGAACAGCCCCGGCCGGCTTTGGTTACGTACCCGCGGGTATAATATCTTCATCTTCCGATCTTGCCCCTGTTAACTTACCTTAATCTCAGCCGCACATCTGAATTTAACGGGCACGTTCGCCCCAGCGTTAAAACATTTTCATTGAAACTGGTCCCAATTTATTAACATCCAGAAACTGTTAAATACATGTGCATACTGTCTGTTATATTTGAATAATCTGTAAAATATATTTAACAAGATAAAACGTAGAGAGATAATCTATACAACTCATCTTCCTTCTGAAAGGCATAAAATCTGTATAATTTATAAAATCAATAAAATGCATAATATAAATTAAATTACTTTATCCATTTATCTATATTTTTTGATAAATTTAATTTATTGTTCTGAATTTTAAACATAAATTGCATGTTATCATTGATGATGATTATTTACACATTAGACGTCACAGATCATTCATGATTCATTCCGTTCTATTAAAAGCATATGATTTATTATGAAAAAAAAAACACACCTACCACAATTTACTATAATTAATCTCACTTGCCCCTATTCACATTTCACCTTCGTTCATACTCTTGTAGGAAATCACCATACTGCCCCCACTTGCAAGTCAGTCCGACAGGGAAATTGATGGACAATCTATGCATAGAAGAGATGCTTCAAAACAAACTTACACCAAACGTTCCGCATAAAAGTCAAAGTTATTCAGACCAACCAAACGCAAGAAGAAAAAGGTTGGCTCATTAATGATCTGGATGTTTATTTTCCCTCTTCCCTAAAATATTCCTGAGAAATTCATCCAAAGCTTTCACAGATGAGCCAACGAATTCCTCATCTTCTTTCACCGCCAATTCCATCATCTTCTTCGCTTCCAACACTTTCCTCCTCATATTCTCCCCTTTCTCATTCCCACCCATCACCATCTTAATCACTCTTCCAGCATCATCCCTGTCTATCTCCCTCTCATCCCCTCTTGCAATCTCCACGCACACGCCCAGCTCCTCCATCATCTTCACTGTGTAGAACTGCTCTGCCGCCAGCGGCCACCCGATCAATGGCACGCCTCTGCTCAAGCTCTCCAACGTCGAATTCCATCCGCAGTGGCTCAGAAACGCGCCCGTCGAAGCATGCGACAGGATCTCCAGCTGGGGCGCCCAGCGCCTCACCAGAATCCCCTGTTTCTTATCCCTCACCCTCTCCTCGAACCCATCCGGCAGCCATTCGTCTCTGATTTCTTCATTCGCGCTAAAACCACTGGGAGGCCTAATCACCCAAATGAAAGGCTTCCCAATCGACTCCAAAACCGTCGCCAGATCCTTCGTCTGGGAAGCAGAG
This sequence comes from Annona squamosa, assembly GCA_035584095.1. Classification (NCBI taxonomy): domain Eukaryota; kingdom Viridiplantae; phylum Streptophyta; class Magnoliopsida; order Magnoliales; family Annonaceae; genus Annona; species Annona squamosa. The sequence goes on from JAXCLR010000001.1 coordinate 30,037,629, forward strand.
ATGGTGTTTTCAGAGCCGAAAGCGATATACAGAACGGAGCTCCGTGGATGAAGATCCAACCAGGAGACGCAGCTGTCCACAGAAATTCCTGGCTCTTTTCTGGCATGCCTGATGTTCTTCAGTGGCCCAATTCCCCAGGCGGGTTTGTTGGTCTTCTTCCTGAAGTACTCCAGCCCTGTTTTCTCCAGCTCTTCGAGAGTATTGAACAAGAACCCATCAGCCTGCAAGCTCGTGGGGAGCCATCGATCATCATTTTCGTCATCAGCTTCTTCGAAGAACTCCTTATCCATCTGGGATCGGTGTATCAAGACCGGCTCGGGGAAATCAGGAAGCAAGAATTCGTCCGAGTCTGTTTTGAGGTGGGGGAGGTTGAGGCAGAGAGAGAAGTAGACGGCAGTCCCATAAGCCCCGCTGGAGATGAAGACGGCTTGGAAAATGCCGAGCTGCTTGGCGATGTCGACCGTCCAGCCGCTAAAGATGTCGGAGATGATGGCGAGGGGAGGGCGAGAGTCTCTTCGGGTGATGTCGAGGACAAGGTCTTCGAAGGCGGGTTTGAGGGTTTGGTAGGCTTGGAAGAGGCGGAGGCCGAGCGGGAACTCGAGGAGGTCGGCGCTTTCTTTGTTGGGAGGGAGGCCGTGGTCGGGGCCGTGGAAAGGGAGGGCGGCGAGGCGGATGGAGGAGTTTGGAGGGATGGTGGGACGGAGGTTGTGGACGTTGGCCGGAGTGGTGACGAAGGTCATGGTGGAGCCGGGGTTCCGGTGGTGGAGGAGGGTAGCGAGGGACATGAAGGAGATGAAATGGCCTTGGGCTAGGTAAGGAAAGAGAATGATATTTTCTTTGGAGGGGGTCATTGGATGCACGGGGGGGAGGGTTGGGCTGCTCTTCCGGGGGATGACTCCTTTGAAGTTGGGATGGATTTTCTTTTCCCTAGTTGTTCAATGATTATGGAAGTTGAAGAACGAAGACTCCAGGAATCCACGTTGGTCTGACTAAGTGGACCCACGCCGGCTTTTAATTAAGAATTATATATAGAAATTTCATTTCCCCACATGAGCAAAACATTTGATAGTCGACTATGCTCATTGTCGTTATAAAATTGAGGCCAGCATGTACTTGTATAATATTACATCTCATCTTATATTACTCGTTAATTCACTTGGAAGACAACAACATGCTAGATAATAATAAGCTTTCATAATTCACGTAAGAGACAACAACATAAGCTTTCATTTGTCCACATGGAAGATAATAATTTATCCTCAAGGTTTGCCCGATCTTGAACTTATTTTTTGACAAATTGAGTTTGACTGTCTTTTTATGCAGGATCAAGATAAGGTTAGTTTGACCTTTTTTTTTTTAATAGGTTCCGGAATAAACTTCGGGTTAGTATCAGACCGGTTTCGGGATAACGGGTCGAGTCAAAAATACAGGTCAAATAAGATAATTTTAAGAATTTATATACCTATAAAACATAAATATACATTTATACTAAATTTAAATATTATATGCTTCAATATTTCACTAATTATTAAAAAATGCATAATTAAGAAAATAAAACATTTGAAAATATAGTAAAAATTTATTAAAATAGGTTAATATACAATTACACATAAATGTTATATATGTACAAACATTCTTATATTGCTTTCTAAACAAATTTATTCTTCTATTATTGATAGAATTGATTATTAAAAAAAAGTAAGAATTTGAAAGAAAATAATAATAATATTTAAACATAGGCTTATAATTTTTAATAAATTAATATATGTGAGGCGGGTTAGACTCTTTGGGTTAATACATAGTCAACTCACTCCAACCCTATTTTTTAATTCAAGTCAAAATTTCTAACTCATCCCTATACCGAGTCAAAAATATATTTGATTTACACAGCCAAAAACGGGTCAGGTCAAAGCCAGATCACAGATTGACCCGCCCAAATTCTCACCCCTCATCACAAATAGGGGTGCAACTTGGTCCAGGTAGCGGTGGAACCTACCCTTACCCTATTTTAGAAAACCTCTACCCTACTCTATTTTAGATCAGGTTAGTTCGGAGCCTACCTTACCATATTTTTTTAAGGGCGGGTCGGTTCTAGTTTCGATTCCAAATTGGTTTCTAAAAAATTATATTATCATGCAATAAGCAACCATAGACATGGACTACAAAATGAATAACCTTTTAATTTAATTGTCCTTATATATGAAGCACTGCAAAATAAATCATCGCTAAATGATTAACTGTCTAGACTTGAAGCTTTGTAAACTAAAATATCTTTTACATGCAATCAACCATCTATACGAATCAATGCAAAATATAGCCCCCATCAACTTAACTGTCCAGACATTCTATCAAATAAAACTGTCCACATATGAATCACTACAAAAAATATAACCTTGTTACATGTAATTAACTGTCCAGAAATTGCAAAATGAATAATCAATTACATGTGATCTTTTGCAATCATCAACCTACATAAGCATATAAATATAACAAACATATTGAACTAGTGACATCAGTGAAGCAGTAGTTGTACTATACAGACATGTGGGTGAAGGATCCAACCGAATATTGCAGCTTTCTTCCAATTTACACAAGGTTGTAGTCTGGCTAGTATGAATGGGACCTACAGTTTCAGAGGGAGTCAGAGGACTCATGTCTGATCTCTTAAGACAGAATCACTGGAGGAAAGACAAAATAATGAAAGAAAGATAAGTTCAGGAAAAGTGAAAAACTACACAGATATTGCTCCTAAATTATCATCATCATTATCATCAATACATTAAACAAGAGGAATAAACAAATGTAGCTCAAACATCTAAAGTCCAAACTTAAACTTCATAACTGAAATGTTTTCATTTTTTAAACCATCAGAACTTTAAATAGCAATAAGAAAAACTAACAACTGAAGATAAGAACATGAATTTCAAATAGAAACAACCATCTTAGATGACTATTTTGAAAACATTAATCCCCACTCATCATCTTATTATAAGAACAACAGATTAATATAGAAAAGACTATAAATTTCTAAGTAATAAAGACGTAACAAATCAATCAAGTTATGTAAAACCATCAACATTATCTAATAACATAATGATAGATGATTAACACCATAGCAACATGCTTAAACATTAGAATTAATAATTACTTAAAAATTAACAATGCAACATAAAAAGGGAAGGTCTTCCGTGACTTCTTGTTTCATCCACCCCATCTAGTTCAATCCAAGCTTTAATTAACAACATTTCAACCTTAGATCTACTTGAAATATACAAACAAATTATTTAGACAGCATGCAAATCAAAAGTTTAAGCCTACCTAACTGTCCATGCTCGAATCTTAAAACAGGTTGTGGATTGCACTCGAATCCTAAGCTATATGACTTAGATTCAATTTGAATATCATGATAACGTATTGAAGCATGCCCTTTTCAATTTGGGAAAAAAACCAAAAACCTTAACTTCTACAACTGTTCTTGTCGGCGACAGCAACAACAGTGGAAGAAGATGCTGAATGAGCAGTGTAACATGGATGGGATGGGGGCGACAAACGCGCGGCAACACTTTTCTTCTTCGGTAGCAGTGACTAAAATGGAGGAAGCTCCGAGGCTGCGATTGAAATAGAGGAGGTGCGGCTAGGATGGGGACTGAGAGTGACAGGTGACGGGCAAGGATTTCCTTCTCCGGCAAATCACCGCTACTAGGGTTTAGGAGAAAAGCGAGAGAGAGAGAGAGAGGAGTAGGCGAGCTGCACGTCGAGGGAGGGAGGGAGGGAGAGAAAGAGAGGAGCAGGTAAGCTACGCGTTGATGGAGTGAGGGAGGGAGAGAGAGAGAGAGAAGGGAGGTGCCGCCGATGCTGAGGGAGAGAGAGCGAGGGAGAGGCAATGCCAGAGTATGCGACGACGGGAAAGGACAAGCCAAGAGGGACAATCAGACGGAGCAAATGCCAGGCAATGATGCGCTGACTCGCCACTGAGGGAGGGAGGGAGAGAGAGAGAGAGAGAGAGAGAGGAGGCATCAAGGGAGAGGGAGAGGGAGGGGAAGACAGAGAGAGAGAGGAAGCGTCAAGGGAGAGACCGAAAGAGCGGAAGAGGCGACAGCACGAGAGAAGAGGGGGGGGGGTAAGCAGGATTGAGGCCGAGAGGGTAGATATATATATATATATAATCCGGGTCGGTTCTGGGTACCTAACACCGAAACTGACCATACCCGAATTTGAACGGGTGATTTAACAGCCGGAACCGAACCGACCCTAAAAGCGGGTCAACCCCGTGGGTACCCGGACCAAGTTGCACCCCTCATCACAAATGCCTCATCACAAACGACTCCCGTCGAGAGTCAAAACCACATCCGCTGGCCAGTTGACAGTGTTTGTGACGAATTAGGCAATGCCTAGTTGGCTTTGTATCTCGGTCTTAGCTTAAATGTATTTTGATCAAATTTTAGTTAACATTGACGGTGTCATGATATTTCAAAATATGATGAAAATGTTTTATCGTACTTGAAATTAATTCATTCTTCCACAAAAAAAAAAACACTTTGCACATTCTAATATAAGTCATCTTCAACATCTGATTATATTTTGAATTATTATTTCATATGCATGTTGTAGCCTAGTAATGATTCAATATTGAGAGGCTTATGTTGAAAATGAAATCAAAATTCAACATGTCATGTGATTTAACATCATCTAATTTATCATCATACCAAAAACTCGTCAATTAGAATCTTAAGAGGCCACGTTTTCGTAAAAAATAGAAAATCATGAGAAATTTCTAAAAAATAATTTGTCTATCCATAGATGAATTAGAATATTATAATACTTGATAGAATAATTTACGTACATTGGATTGAATTTGTTTTACGTAAGGATGTTTTAGAAGGTTCTAATGTTGTATTAACACCTTCAACATTGATATATAAATTAAACAAATTAAAATATATTGACTTTATACTTTTTTATGGGCCTATGCACAAATTTGTATTGCACCTTGCCAGCCCACACATCCATTGATTGGACCCACAGTCGCTTGCCCACATATCAAATAAAAAATGATGTAGTATCTCCTCACGCCTCAAGTAGCGATAGCAAGAGTACATAATCTATTGAACTTGTAATAATCATCAAATACAAACACACACATAGATGGACGCACAATACTATGTACGTATATCTCTACCATGCACATGATCATCTATATCTCACTCCACATAAACATCATCATGTAATCTATCATCAATCATCATCATCATCCCGTCATAAATCATCAACCATACATCAATATGGCAAAGTGGATGACCACTAATATAAAACAACATTGTCTTTGTCTATAAAAGATAGAAAAGGGAGAATGAAAATGCAAAAGTCAATGTTCAACTACTCTACTTTTTTCATTTTTACTTTTATATTTTAATAATTTTCTCATTTCTATCCAATCATTTTATCTTATCTTTTCATATAATTATCTTATCTTTTTTTTCTTTATCCCACTTTATTCTTATCATATATATTCATCCATTCCCATTCTCTTTTTTTTATTCTCCTCCAACCACCCTAAGTAAATTAACACTATAATCTATAACAAAAAGATATACATGCCCAATCAAAAATACTATTACTTTCGCGCAAAATATATATACATCAATGGTCATGATTTATATAAATAACAACATAAAAAGATATTTTAGGGTTTGAAGAGCATAAGTAAGGGGGCACGAAGGAGAGCTCCAAGGGGAGAAGAGAAGGGATTTCAACGCTAGAGGTGAAGACGAAGATGAAGATTGAGTCGGAGGGAGAAATGTATTGAGTTTCATCTTCTTTTTCTCTCTATTCTCTTATTTTTACCATTTTCTTCCTTTAGGATATATGTAAACATGATTTGTATAGAACTCTTTATCATGTTCATTGGCTAAAACTTGTGGGGATATTATGCTGATTTTGAATTCATAAACTATGTTATTTTGGTTTTTTTTTTACTTGAAATGAATATATGATTGTGTTGTAACTTGTGTTGTATGTGATTACCTTTATATATTGTATTTAATGTTTCTACATGTTGGTCCCGAGTTAATAGCAATTACTGAAGAGGAGAGGGGTAAATTGGGTATTTAAAATTTTTTCAACTTAAACAACGACTTTACCCTAGTTTGATTTAGTCCCCTTTAATAAAACAAATGGAAAGCAATAATATAATGAAAGTGAAAATGAAAAATAATAGACAAGATTTATAGTGATTAGGGCAACCTTCCCTACTCTACTTTTCCAAGCTCATACCCTTTGTGACTTGGGTTCCACTATGTATTCCACGAATACAATTAGAGTCTCCGCTCTCTTCAAGATTCAAACTCTAGGGGCATATACAACTAGAGCCTCCGCTTTCTTCTAGATTCTAGCTCTAGGGGCATATACAACATGCAGCATAAGTAGGTGACGAGTCTCACTCTAGTTACAATACTACTTTTCTATTACTTGGTTTGAAACACCAAAATCAAACAAGTATCAAAAACCAAATAACAAAATGAAAGGAAAGAAATCTATACTTTACAAATTTGTATAGGCAAGTTTCAACTCGAGGAAGAATTCGTAGAAGTGACGAATCGATTGACATTAAAGTAAACAACAAGTTGGAAGTTCGTTCTTCCTTCGAAAGTGCATAGATCACTCAAAAATAGAAGAAAGTGGAAAATAAATCTTAATAGCTTCTCTTTCCTCCTTTTCTGCTCTATCTTACATTCTTTCACGTTTGCTTGTATGTCTATATATAATGCAAGGAGAGATTTGAACGTTAGAGAGTTTATTGACGCGTAATAAATGCGCAAACGTTCAAATTTTCAAACGTTACGACCCAAGTCGCAGGCAGAGTCGACTTCAGGTGCGACTTTGGCTGTAAGTAGGTTGCTCAAGTTCTTCCTTAGGTTGACTTGGTCTTAGACTTGACCCAAGTCACATGTGGAGTTGACTTTGGGTGCGACTTCGAATTTCTGCAATTTCCAAGTCTTTTTTTTAAGTCGACTTGGATTGAGACTTGACCTAAGTCGCTGTTGGAGTCGACTTTGGTTGCGACTTGACTTTCTTATCTTGCCAAGTGAACTTAAATTCCTTTGAAATGATTTTTCTTGCTTAAGTTTCTTCAACTTAATTGTTCTTCCACTATTTTACAGTACTTGGAACTGTGTATGATTATTTTAATTTGAAATCATTTGACTTCATGTCTTGAATTCTTGAATACTTGAGTCTTGGAGTGCATAAACAATGCCCAAATGATAGTTCTTGATCCAACATGATGAATTCATGCAACTTTGCTTGTTTTAGACTTGATTTGATCTTCATTTGATTCAAGTCCATTGTTTAGGTCAACTTAGTTTTCAACTTCACTCAAGTCAAATGTCAAGTCGACTTGGTCTACGACTTTGCTCTTTAAAATCTATGCTGGTTAGTTGAAGTCGAAGCTGAAGTCTACTTGGTCTGCGACTTCACCTAAGTCACATGTGGAGTTGACTTTGTTTGCGACTTCGGTAGCTCTTGGTCCCCAATTTTAATGTTAGATAAAAAATCACGTTTGAAGTCGATGCTGGAGTCTACTTGGGGATCGACTTGGCTTGAGTCAATGCCTGAGTCGACTTGAGGATCGACTTGACCTGTCATGCTTCATTTTTTTCATTTTTATATCCTTAAATATTGCACAAATCATATTAGTAGTTAAAACTTACTCAAATTGAGTTGTTAATCATCGAAATATATACTTTGGGTATTTTACTTTTGATTTCAACACTTGTTTTCAACACTATATGTTTAATCAACTCGTACATTAATGTAATATTTAGATTTATCCTTAGAAAAGTGAAGTTTAGATAAGATTCATATGTAAAGCATAAGTTTTCAGCTGCTTGTGGTGGTTGAATGTTAATATGAGAGATATACCTATTAACCCCATGTGATCTTGTTTAAGTTATGTGCAAATCAGCATTGTTTTACTTAGTTGCATCGGAACATAGCAATTGACTAAAACATAGTTGGTTTATAGGTGTAGAAAGAATGTGATCTTGTTTAAGTTATGTGCAAATCAGCCTTGTTTTACTTAGTTGTGTTAGAATATAGCAATTGACTAAAACATAGTTATGTTTATAGGTGTTGAAAGACATATATAAATACAAAAAAAAAAAAAATTAGTAACTCTCAAAACAACTAGTTAAAAAAGAACTAATTTAGCATAGTTTTGAGTCAATGAACTCATAACTCTCATCTATCTAATCATCCATTGGAAATCTCTATTAGTTGTTACCCTATCATTAGTCATTTTGGTTAATTATTATTAATTTGATAAAATTTATACGCAATTTGACAATTCATAATGCTACAACATGCATATGAAATAATAATTCAAAATATAATTAGATAGTTGAAAAATGTTAAATTATATTTGAATGTGCAAAGTTTTTTTTGAAAAATGAATTAATTTCATGTACAACGGCACATTTTCATCATATTTTCATCATATGTTATCTAAATTTTGATCAAAATACCCTCAACTAAGACCAAGACGGAAAGTCAACCAGGCATTGCCTAATTGATCATAGATGTTGTTAACTGACTAGCACATGTGGTTTTGACTCTCTATGGGAGTCCTTTATAGTGAGAACTTATTGTCTCCCATGTGGACAAATGAGAACTCGTGTTGTTGCCTTTTGTGTGAATGACATGAGCTTATTGTTGTTTACCAAGTGAATTTTTTTGAGCTTGACTGTAGTATAAGATAAGACATTGCGCAAGCAATTTAAAAAACGGCCACGACACAAAAACATGTTCTTTGTGTATATACGGTTTTCCAAGAGCAAAACTATCATAACAGATTATCAAAATCACTTTTTGCATACGAAAAGGAGAGATTAATTTAGGTTTTTACCAGGGACATGTTGCTAAAATTACATAGGCAAAAACTTAAGACGTTGAAATACTTGGAATTATGCTCAAAATACGTTATTATATTTTTATAAACATGTCGCCATATATGAAAATAGGGGTAAAAAACTGCAGTTATATTTAGAATTAACACCCCCCAAAGTGAGCCCTTCCAGCGCAGTTGGCGTTGCATTATGGCTGACGTTCACATGGTCAAGGACTCGATTCCTGTCGTGTGCTGCCTTGTCCCGCATAATCTCGGGCCCATAAAAAAAAAAAAAAAAACCCCCCAAAAAAATGAAAGAAAAAGTTTTACTGCTTTTTTTTTTCCATCATTACTAAGCACTGCAATAATACTTTTGTTTTCAACATCAGCTTGGCCTCAATTTTATAACAACAATAAGCATGGTCAGGTAAGCCTAAATGCACCAATGTACACTTAATCTCGATACATCCGGGTGCATTTGATCTTTTTTTTTAATTTTTTTTGAAAATTTTTGCACAACTATGAACCAAAAAATATTTAACATGCACATCAATTTTTACTAATTTTGAATATTTTTAAATTTTTTAAAATCAATGACATTTTTAGTAATTTAAATGTGTGTTTAGCAAGTGATTAAAAATGTAAAGTTAAAACTTTTCACTTTCTACAACTATTATATTTTAAATTTTTTTTTCATATTTTACTATATAGTTATCCTACTTTTCAATCATTTCTACACAACTATCAACACGACTAATCTATTTATTTTAATTTTATCATTCCTACGACTCATCATTAACCCTATCACATCACATTGTATTAGAAGTTTTATTCATTACTAAACACACCCTAAAATTATAACAATATCACTGATTTCAAAAAAATGTAAAAGATTTACAAATTTTCGCCTGAGATTTTTTTTTTTTTTTTACAAAGTGGTTGGAAAAAAATTCCTCCCGAGCTTCAAAGGAATCATCCCTCTCCTGGAGCAGCCCAACCCTCCCTTCGTGGATCCAATGACCCCCGCCAAAGAACGCGTCATTCTCTTTCCTTACCTCGCCCAAGACCATTTCATCTCCTTCATGTACCCCGCCACCCTCCTCCACCACTGAAATCCCGGCTTCACCATAACCTTCGTCACCACTGCGGCCAACTTCCACAACTTCCAGCCCATCATCCTCCTCGCCGCCCTCCCTTTCCACGGCCCCGACCATGGCCTCCCCCCCAACAAAGAAAGCGATGACCTTCTTGAGTCCACCGCACCAACCCCCCACCCCTCCCGGCCTCCGCCTCTTCCAAGCCTACCAAACCCTCAAACCCGCCTTCGATGACCTCGTCCTTGACATCACACGAGAAGCTTCTCACCCTCCCCTCGCCATCATCTCCGACATCTTTAGCGGCCGAACCGTCGACATCGCCAAGCAGCTCGGCATTTTCCAAGACGTCTTCATCTCCGACGGGGCTTATGGGATGGCCGTCTGCTTCTCTCTCTATCTCAATCTCCCCCACCTCAAAACAGACTCGGACGAAATCTTGCTTCCTGATTCCCCCGAGTTGGTCTTGATACACCAATCCCAGATGGGTAAGGAATTCTGCTAACAAACTGACAACGAAAACGATGATGGACGGCTCCCCACGAGTTTGCAAGCTGATGGGTTCTTGTTCAATACTCTCGAAGAGTTGGAGAAAACAGGGTTGGAGTACTTCAGACGAAGACCAACGAACCCGCCTAGGGAATTGGGCCACTGAAGAACATCAGGCATGCTAGAAGAGACTCAACCCATAAAGCACTCCTTTGAAAAAAAAACAAAGGAAGCTGGGCATTTTGGTAATTTTACAGCGAGAGTATGATAACTAAAAAACGTGAGTACGTTTTATTTTTTGA